>JAMPIV010010004.1:390000-814830 GCA_024509875.1 Oreohelix idahoensis
TTATTATTGTAATCAATCACTGTCGTTGGAACCTATATTGACAGCTGGATCTGTGGAGTAAAATGATGTATGCGTATTAGCATATTGCGTATATGTGTCTCAAACGTTGTATAGCAAATGTGACTCTAACGTTTTATAGCAATGTGTCTCTAGTGTTTTATAGCAATGTGTCTCTAACGTTTTATAGCAATGTGTCTCTAGCGTTTTATAGTAATGTGTCTCTAACATTTTATAGCAATGTGTCTCTAACGTTTTATAGCAATGTGTCTTTAAAGTTTTATAGTAATGTGTCTCTTACGTTTTATAGTAATGTGTCTCTACCATTTTATAGCAATGTGTCTCTAACGTTTTATAGCAATGTATCTCTAACGTTTTATGGCAATGTGTCTCTTCCGTTTTATAGTAATGTGTCTCTAACATTTTATAGTAAAGTGTCTGTAACGTGTTATATCAATGTGTCTCTAATGTTTTATATCAATGTGTCTCTAACGTTTTATATCAATGTGTCTCTAACGTTTTATAACAATGTATCTCTAACGTTTAATAACAATATGTCTCTAACTTTTTATATCAATGTGTCTCTAACGTTTTACAGCAATGTATCTGTAACGCTTTATTGCAATGTGTCTCTAACGTTTTGTAGCAATGTGTCTCTAACGTTTTGTAGCAATTTGTCTCTTACGTTTTATAGTAATGTGTCTCAAACGTTTTATAGCAATGTGTCTCTTACGTTTTATAGTACCGTATCTCTAACGTTTATAGCAAATTGTCCCTTACGTTTTATAGTAATGTGTCTCTAACGTTTTATAGCAATGTGTCTCTAACGTTTTATAGCAATGTGTCTCTAACGTTTTATAGCAATGTGTCTCTACGTTTTATAACAATGTGTCTCTAACGTTTTATAGTAATGTGTCTGTTACGTTTTATAGTAATGTGTCTCTTATGGTTTATAGTAATGTGTCTCTAACGTTTTATAGTAATGTGTCTCTTACGTTTTACAGTAATGTGTCTCTTACTTGTTATAGCAATGTGTCTCTAACGTTTTATAGCAATGTGTCTCTAACGTTTTATAGCAATGTGTCTCTAACGTTTTATAGCAATGTTTCTCTAACGTTTTATAACAATGTGTATCTAACGTTTTATAGCAATGTGTCTCTAACGTTTTATAGCAATGTGTCTCTAACGTTTTATAGCAATGTGTCTCTAACGTTTTATAGCAATGTATCTCTAACGTTTTATGGCAATGTGTCTCTTCCGTTTTATAGTAATGTGTCTCTAACATTTTATAGTAAAGTGTCTGTAACGTGTTATATCAATGTGTCTCTAACGTTTTATATCAATGTGTCTCTAACTTTTTATATCAATGTGTCTCTAACGTTTTATAGCAATGTATCTCTAACGTTTAATAACAATATGTCTCTAACTTTTTATATCAATGTGTCTCTAACGTTTTACAGCAATGTATCTGTAACGCTTTATTGCAATGTGTCTCTAACGTTTTGTAGCAATGTGTCTCTAACGTTTTGTAGCAATTTGTCTCTAACGTTTAATAGCAATGTGTCTCTTACGTTTTATAGTAATGTGTCTCAAACGTTTTATAGCAATGTGTCTCTTACGTTTTATAGTACCGTGTCTCTAACGTTTATAGCACATTGTCCCTTACGCTTTATAGTAATGTGTCTCTAACGTTTTATAGCAATGTGTCTCTAACGTTTTATAGCAATGTGTCTCTAACGTTTTATAGCAATGTGTCTCTACGTTTTATAACAATGTGTCTCTAACGTTTTATAGTAATGTGTCTGTTACGTTTTATAGTAATGTGTCTCTTATGGTTTATAGTAATGTGTCTCTAACGTTTTATAGTAATGTGTCTCTTACGTTTTACAGTAATGTGTCTCTTACTTGTTATAGCAATGTGTCTCTAACGTTTTATAGCAATGTGTCTCTAACGTTTTATAGCAATGTGTCTCTAACGTTTTATAGCAATGTTTCTCTAACGTTTTATAACAATGTGTATCTAACGTTTTATAGCAATGTGTCTCTAACGTTTTATAGCAATGTGTCTCTAACGTTTTATAGCAATGTGTATCTAACGTTTTATAGCAATGTGTCTCTAACGTTTTATAGCAATGTGTCTCTTACGTTTTATAACAATGTGTCTCTAACGTTTTATAGCAATGTGTCTCTAACGTTTTATAACAATGTGTCTCTAACGTTTTATAGCAATGTTTCTCTAACGTTTTATAACAATGTGTCTCTAACGTTTTATAGCAATGTGTCTCTAACGTTTTATAGCAATGTGTCTCTAACATTTTATAGCAATATGTCTCTAACGTTTTATAGCAATGTTTCTCTAACGTTTTATAACAATGTGTCTCTAACGTTTTATAGCAATGTTTCTCTAACGTTTTATAAAAATGTGTCTCTAACGTTTTATAGCAATGTGTCTCTAACGTTTTATAGCAATGTTTCGCTTACGTTTTATAGCGAAGCATCTCTAAGGTTACAACAGGGGTCGGAAATCACTCGATCTTGGTGTACCGTTAGCTCCCAGTACATCATCTCTAAGTGACGGACATGTCAACAAATGTTATTATAGGTGCATTTTTATTAGCCCTCTTCCCCCGGCACTTACAACTTGTAAAAGCGCGGTGCCTCCCATGTTTAAAGATATTATCACCGCATTGCCGAGTGAAACCTCCCAAGACAGCTTACATTCATGTAATTCGTGTACTGTTTAAGATAGAAAGCCATCTTTTATTGGAAGTCAAATATTTTGTTGTAATTTTCCACCGCTCTATTGGTAGGATTGCCGGAAGTACATCGTGCGGTCGAGATAAAAACGACGTATAGGCTGGACTTATTTCAATATAATATGAATCTTGACAATAGATTTGATTTTAACAAGTTAGATCATTACAGAACTCAGTGTTTCTAACGTGGATTGACACAGCTGTAGGGTTGCTTATTGCTGTCTTACAGCAATGTAACTATAACGTCTTACAGCAATGTAACTATAACGTCTTACAGCAATGTAACTATAACGTCTTACAGCAATGCAACTCTTAACGTTAATGTTAAGACTATTACTGTTGAAAATATAATCTCATAAAAGCTCTTAAATACAACTAGGAGCTTTCAGTTCAAATTTGAAGCTCATAACTCCGCGTTAGTAACTTTAAATATAACATCGAAATCCAATATTTTCAGCGCAACCAATAGCTTGGCCACATCAAAAGCTTTGTTATTTATAACTATTACTATAGTGCGGTAAGGCTGAGCATTTTAATTAAAATCCTGCAACTATTTATGACAATAGCATTTCATTATAGAACCCTCGCCCCTTCATGCGATGTAGTAATATCTAGAACGCAATAAACGAATTAGTAAATGTGGTGAAATATTCTCTTCTACTTACTACTCACCCACACCTCTTCTGCCGTTTTACCATTTGGGAGAAGCTACGACAGTGCGAAACGGAAAATTGATGACATTTATAAAGAGACTAACAAATGGTGTCTTTTCTTTGCCTGATATAGTTTGACCCATGGTCAATTCTAGTCATGCCAGATACAAGCAGACATCACACATTTAAGCCACACAGATAGTAGTTCTCAAACTATTTCGGTCCTTCGCCTCGATGGTTCCCTAAACTCATCTCCAGTGTCAGCGTTCACTACCGTGCACTATAAAAAGTATTTTTCACAATGTCGGTTTGAGCGGCTAATAAAGGGAAATAACAAGGGCAGAATTTTAAAACAGTAACATGTTTTTGCTCATTTATTCAAAATCTAATTAAAACTTTATTTTATTCAAAGTCAGTTATAAAAGCTTTCCAAAGTTTGATAGTCATTTAACAAGAATCCTAGATACCACATTTAGTCATTAGTTCACTGTTACAAAAACTTAATGCGATGAAGTGATACCAGATTCTCAATGTCTGGTCTAAAGTCACTTTGCAGCAGTCTTAAATCACTACCTTTAGTAATCTGGAGTTGCTTTCTTTGCTTGGAAAATAGATTGATGACCACGATGAAACCAAATATATTGTTGATAACGCAGCAAAGAGCAATACAAACCACTTTTCATTGTGCAGAACCATGATCATAAATTTTTTTCTGTACCAAAAACTCGTGGTAGTCAATATTAAATACGCAAACAACCCGCCTAGGCAGACTATCACATTGGATGAAGGTGGCAAATTCTCAGAGGAAAACAAGATGCAGACCTGTTTCTTATAAGATATACTTCAGAAAGCAACTTAACCATTAACATAGACCATCAGAGAGAGATATAAGAAACGAAATACGGGCAACCAAGGGACAGACAGAAATCCTGCCCCAATGAGGGAACCCATCACACTAGGAGAACTACAGAACGCTATTTCAAAGCTTAAGGCCCATAAGTCACCAGGCCCAGACGAAATCACAGAAAGGAACAGTACCCCAAGTATGGAGAGAAGCCATCACAAAACGCATATTAAAGAATGGGAAATGTAAGACCAAGGCTTCAAGTTACCGGCCAATCAGTCTCACAAGCTGTGTTTGGAAGACTATGGAGCGAATAGTCAACCACAGATTGAAATGGCACTTAGAGTCCGAGCAGATCCTGGTGCCGGAGCAAGCTTGATTTAGAGAATGCTTCAGTAAAGAAGACCAAGTTACCTACTTGTCTCAAGCAGTAGAAGATGCCTTCCAGGAGAAGAAAAAGATCCTACCGATCTGGGTCGACTTCAAGCAGGCCTTTGACAATGTGTGTGTTGCTGTCATTTTCGACGGAGTCATCTGTCAAGTTATTTGCTTATGTTTGTATCATAAGTATAATTGTGTCTTTACCTGCGATGTCAGGTTGATTAGGGGTTGTCTTCCCTTGTTTATTCATTCATTGTGTTTGACCTGTAGGGTCAGAGGTTGACAGTTCGGCGTAGGCCTATGGGAAGGTTTTTTAAGCGGGAGTGAGATATACTTCCGGGAAGCCGGGAGGTCCTGTTTTTCTGAAGGGACCAAGAGTCCATTGTTTTTCGGGGAGAATCTTCGAAGTAACTGCTATGGCAGTTTTCCCCAGTGAATCTCTGTGCGTCGGGATGACGACAGAATTCCTTGTGATGTTCTGAGGATTCATTTGCCAGGTAATACCGACCTTTATGCATTATTACGCTTTTCGGTGGCAGAACATGTAAAGGATTACCTAGGGTGAACAGCAGCTCACTGATCCGCCATTTCAGAACTTATATATTTGTGCTCGAGGTAGCCATCCAAGACTGTTAGTCTTATATTGTCCAGAAATCCAGTGACGAAGATATATTGTGGGAGCCGCAGATTGGCGGAACTTCTATCTACAATAAGTATTACTGCAGGGTTGATGATAACCTATTTAACAGAAGTACACGGCCGACGTCAGAACGAGGCCTGTGCTTTCGGCTATTATACTACAGCCTGATATGTGCAATTGGCGGGGAGTGCCAAGTTGCACCTATGTGTCATAGTAACTAAGGCATCTGACGCGTTTAGTCAGAGACGCCAAGGGCGACGCTACGAACTGTCATTATTGAAGAACTTTGCTATTGACCATGCACGTCTATTCTGATGTTTACCTTTTTGAATGCCAAATGTATACCTATCGATGTCAGGTCAGCATGACCTTGTTACACTGACTGTTCCTGTTGATACTATGTGTGTTCCCGTCAATAAATGTCTTGAAACATGCCTGCAGTGTCAAAGCATCCTTGATTACTGCATGTGAGAGTATGGGTTGCAGGATCTACATCTATACGAGCCTAAACACATTCGCGTCTTCATTCGCACCCACACTCAATTCATCATACGCTCGCACTACACATCTAACAACATGTATACTGTCTTGGGCCAGTGATCACCTCAACAAGAAAAAAAAGACAGTTACATTTCTGGTGGCCAGTTACGTGGGCTCTTATGATACATTTCTTGTCGCCAATGTGGCCTAGAAACTTACATTTCTGATGGACCAGATCTGTGGGTTTAAAAAGAACAGAGCGAGCATTTGACATTATTGTTGACATTTATGGATCCAGAAATTTACATTCCTGGTTGGCGGTTACATGTATGATGTCTCCAGTTTTGTCGAGAAAGTTACAAGAAGGACAAGTACACATTACACTTCTGATCTGTGGGTCTAAGCTACACACGGGACAGCCGTAACACACAGCGCTAATTCTACACTTGCAAGTTTTGGCTACAACAGGACAGATATAGGTCATCAACGGTTGACCCAAATAAACAGTACGAGCATTTATATTATAATGCTACATAAAGCATAACAAGACAAGTACTGAAGTGAACTACTAGGCATTTGCTACGTGGACCATAACTGCATAGAAGGCGGGTTCCTATTGTAAACAGTACTGCTGGTTGTTACACGTTTCATTCAACAACAGACTTTTCTAGGTCAGAGCATTCAAGCTACATTGTTGGAGGTCAAGTGTCTGTAAACAGTACGTGGAAATTGTAAACATTCAATGTGCAAGCCCTAATTTGAGAAGGTCATAGTAACTTTGGTTCGTGAATACCACTTTATGTTACAGTGGATTTGACGTTCAGTGCGCGTTTGACATTTCGTTTCTGTGTTCGCAAGGAGCAAGAAATTTATTTTAGTTTCAGCTGTGACTGAACTTGTTCTGCAACACATTGAAATTGATTGCTATATGTTTATGTCACTTCTACTGTTTTTGTGTATTTTTCTGCGGGTTTTTCGGTTGGTGGGTCTTACGGTAAATATGCCACTTGATCGAGGCTTACTGTAAGCGTTCTGTAGGTGCAAATTTTCTTAATTTGGAAATTTGCTAGTGACAATTGGTCGCTATTGATGTTAGCTGTGATGTAATTGTACTTAACGTTGTTTTTGTAATATTTTGTCTGTTTTTTCAGTTTTGATTGTCGATTTGTTTTGTTTGTATTCTGTAGGTCTCTCCTTTCTTGTGTATTTCTCTACACATTTTTGGTTAAAACAGTGTTGCCATTTGTATTGTTTTGTATCTTTGTCTTTGTATTTTTTTTTTTTTTTTGTACTACATTACTGTCATGCACAGTCTACATACACATACTTGGTCATGTTTTGATATTATTGATAAGGTAGACTCTTCATATAGAGTTTCTTAATAAAATATTATTATATAAGATATTTATACAAGTTCTTTGATAAAAGACTTGTTATCTACAAAGATTGAGACAAGGTGAAATACATATTCAAGTTCTTTATAAAAAAGACTTGTGCCCATAGTGAGTGGGATATAAGGGAATTTTTTTTCTCCACAGGTACTCAAGTGATTTTTTGGGTACATTATAAACAAGAGGAACATACAAAGTCTTTGTCTAAGACTAAGACAGTAAATAAAGTGAAGTGAGTATACAAGTCTAGCATTTCAGACTTGTCTCCCATTAAAGTGGGATAATTTAATATATTTGCTTCTGCAAGTTACTGATCTCAGTAGACAAGATGTCTACATTGGACTACTTTATTACACAAGGGAGAGCCCTTGATAAGACTGGTCAACAGTTAGAACAGTGGGCTGTTGCTCAGTATGACAAAGCATTAGCTGCTGAAGAAAGAAGGGCTGCTGCAGAGAAAAAAAAACTATGGCTGAAGAGAAGAGATTAGAAAGAGAAGCAGCTGCTGAACAAAAAAGGCTAGACAGAGAAGCTGATATTGCTGCTGAACAAAAGAAATTGCAGATGCAGGTGGAGGAAAGGAGATTTGAAGCTGAACAAAAGAGATTAGACAAAGAATCTGAACAAAAGAGATTAGACAAAGAAGCTGAACAGAAGAGATTAGACAAAGAAGCTGCTGCAGAGGAGAGGAAAGCTCAAGCTGCTGCAGAGGAGAGGAAAGCTCAAGCTGCTGCAGAGGAGAGGAAAGCTCAAGCTGCTGCAGAGGAGAGGAAAGCTCAAGCTGCTGCAGAGGAGAGGAAAGCTCAAGCTGAGGCTGAAATTAGAAAAATGGAACATGAGGAAAGAAAACAGAAGATGGAACTTGATGAAAAACTCGCAACTTTGGAGTTAGAGAAATTGAAATTGGCGAGTACGGGTGCTCAGCAAACAACTTCGAGTACGACAAGGGAGTTTGTTAGTAGGATTAAATTGCCTCATTTCAATCCTTTAAAGGATGACGTAGCAGATTATCTAGATAGATTCCAATTTTTGTGCGATACGCATAACATAAAAAAGGAAAAATATGTTGAACAACTGATGCCATTTTTTACAGGTGACACAGTGACTACTCTTATGACAATAGACGAACATGAGAGGACTAATTATGATGTTGTCAGGGCAGCATTACTAAAAAAATATCAACTAAAACAAGAAGACTATCGTCTTCGTTTTAGGACAATGTTGCCAGAAAATGGAGTAGATTTCTCTGATTTTGTTACAAAGATACGTCGTACATTTACACGATGGGTTGAGTTGTCTCAGATTGAGAAAACATATGAAGGTCTAATGGACTTATTATTGCGAGATAAGGTTTTGTCATCTGTTAATGATTCTTTTCTTGCATTCCTTCATGAGCGTAAGCCTAAAAACTTAAAAGAAATGGAGGAATACTGTTGTCAGTATGCCACAGCACATCCCCATGCTACAGTTAGCAATTCTAAAGTGAAAGAAGGGTTGCCAGCTGCTTCGGCAACACCATATGGCCCTAATTTCAAAAAAAAATTTCAGGGTGCTCAACAAAATTGGAATAGGGGAAGTAATCAAAATTACACTCAGAAGCGGAGTAATCCAACACATGATGGTTCTTCGTCTATGCAGTGGAGACAAGATGGTAGTTCTCGTAATTTTAGTGGTAATAATTTGAGACACTTTCGCAAAGGCTATCCAAATAATAACTATTCAAATTTTCGAGGTAATCATTCTCGACGTCAAGATTATGACGATGGTGAATTTAGAAACCGGGATTCAAACCGGAATGATGAGTACAATAGACAATATGATCACAATTACAGGGGAAATGATAGTCGAAATAATTACAGGGGAAATGATAGTCAAAATAATTACAGGGGAAATGATAATCGAGGTAGACCTAGGTTTAACAAGAAAAGACCTTACCAACAGGCAAACTCTGCACAACAAGAGTTTGATGGAGCCTGTAATACAGCAAATGATAGTGGTAACTCTAGGGCTATCACTGGTTGTGCTTTCGATTTTGGGAGAGCAACTGAATGCCCCCAATGCTTAACATTGTTTGACTCATCAACTGTATCTACGCTAAGTTGTGGTCACCCTCTTCCTGCTCTACCTGCTACAGTTGCGCATGATGGGAGAGGATCTCTCATCTTAGATAAAGGTCTAATAAATGATAGGCTAGTCTCAGTACTTTTCGATTCGGGATGTACTACCGTCGGGGTTAAGGAGTCTCTGATAGATCCTTGCTGTGCCACTGGAAAAACAATCAAATGTGTTACATTTGGTGGTACTATGGAAAGCTATCCTACTGCTATTATTAGGATTGACACTCCTTTCTTCACAGGAGATGTCCATGCATGTCTTCTTCCTAATCCTATTGCGGATCTTATAATCGGTCGTATTCATGGGGTTAAGGAATGCACCCCGCAACAAATTTCTAGTTGGGAAGAAAAAAACATTCAAACGGTCAATGCAGTGGTGACAAGAGCTCAAGCTCTTAATCCCCCAACTTCATCTGATAATAGTAATGAAGTTGATAGCCAAGACGAGCACTTTGTGATTTCCCATGACTCGTTTGTTAAACGTCAAGAAGAGGATCCTTCTTTGAAGAAATACTTCCTTCTTGCAAAGAAAGGGGATCCCAATCAAAATACGAATCACAAATCGTATATTACTATGAAGAATGGTATATTGGTACGAATGGTACAACACTCGGACAAGTCTATGCATTCGCAAATTCTTGTGCCTAAGTGTATGAGAGCCTTAATTCTTCGGCATGCACACGATTCTCAGTGTGCTGGACACATGGGTTTTTCCAGAACTAAAACTAGAGTCCTTGCGTCATTCTTTTGGCCATTCGTGAATAAAGACATCCGAATTTATTGCCGATCTTGCAAAATTTGTCAAGAGGTCAAGTCTAGGGGTCCGAGACATGCTGCTCCTATTCAGGCTGCAGATATTCCGATTCGGCCGTTTCAGAAAATGGCTATAGACATCATTGGTCCGTTCAAAATTAAGTCAGCCAGAGGACACCAATTTATCCTCACTTGCGTGGACATGTGCACGCGTTGGCCAGAGGCTATTCCTCTGAAGAGCATATCAACTGTCGATATCGCTGATGCTCTTTGGCTCGTATTTTCTCGTCTGGGATTCCCCGGAGAAATACTGTCGGATCACGGCACTCAGTTAATTTCGGACGTTATGTCTCAGGTAATGGCTACGCTAGACATTAAAAGGTCTCTCAGTAGTATTTATCATCCAATGTCCAATGGATTGGTAGAACGTCTTAACAGGACACTAAAGAACTTACTTGGCAAGATAACGGAGGATCATCCTGAAGATTGGGACAGGGTTTTACCTGCAGTCCTCTTTGCCTATAGAGAGGTTCCCAACGAGCATACAGGGTTTTCTCCTTTCGAACTTGTCTTTGGCGCGCAACCGCGCGGGCCGATGTCCTTGTTACACGATTTGATAACTTCCGATAATATTGACGATGATACACAATCGTCATATGAATATGTTATAGCTCTTAGAGAAAAGATTATCGAATCGTGCAGGTTAGCAACTTCATCTTCCGAATTTGCGAAAGAAAAAGCTAGGCGATTTGCTAATAAGAAAAGACGCCTACGTCAACTTTGTCCTGGAGACAAAGCATATGTCTTACTGCCCTCAAGAGAGAATAGACTTCTCATTTCTTGGAAGGGTCCATACACTATAGTCTCGAAAATTTCTGATGTCGACTATATTGTCGATGTGGATGGAAGGCATAAAACCTTCCATATAAATATGCTAACAGAGTTTATTGAACGTCCAGACTATTTACAGCCTATTTTCCAGGCGACGGACGACTCTCCAGTCCAACATGGTCACATCTCATCCCTGTCTGTTATACAGGATGAGGAAACTATTTTTTCTGACGTGAACTTACCTCTTCCTGCGATTCCACTTACTTCAACGGAATCGTGGAGAGACGTTACAGTCTCTTCCAACTTGTCTTTTGAGGAACAGCGTCAAGTATCCTCTACGTTACAATCATATCAGGATGTCCTTACCGACATTCCTGGACACACAGATGTCATACAACATGACATCATACTTACTGATCGTAATCCGATCAGAGTAAGACCATACCCAATACCTATTCATTTTCAAGCACAAGTCGAGAAAGAATTGGATGAAATGATTCAACTACAAATAATTGAACCATCCACTTCAGCTTATTCTTCGTCGATAGTTATTGTTCGAAAGAAAGACAATAACATACGTCTTTGCGTTGATTATCGCAAATTAAATCAAGTTACGAAGTTCGATGCTGAACCTATGCCGTTATTAGATGATCTACTTATTAGACTTTCTAAAGCTAAATTCTTTACTAAACTAGACTTGTCGAAAGGTTATTGGCAAGTCCCACTGACGGAACACGCTAAACCTCTCACTGCTTTTTCGACACCTAGGGGTCTGTTTCAATGGAATTTTATGCCTTTCGGGCTTATGAACGCCCCAGCGACTTTCGTGCGCATGATGCGACGAATTCTATCAGATCGTGCAGATGTCATTGCATATTTAGACGACATCTGTCTTTTCAGCGATACTTGGGAAGAACACTATTTGGGTCTAAAGGAATTGCTATCTACTCTACGTGAGCATAGTTTGACTGCTAAACCCTCTAAAGCTTTTGTTGGGTTTAGTGAAATTTCCTTCCTAGGTCATCGAGTTGGTCATGGTCTGTTGAAGACAGAGGACCAAAACATTTCAAAGATATTAAATATCTCGGTTCCGAAGACAAAAAAGCAAGTGCGTAGTCTCTTGGGATTGATACAATTCTATGGAAGATTCATTGAGAATCTGTCCTCCATTATGGCACCACTTTCAACGTTATTGAAAAAAGGTTCTCCTAATATGGTGCGTTGGTCCCAAGAATGCCAACTTCATTGGATCAGGTTAAGAATTTGTTCTCATCTCATCCTATCTTAAGACTACCGACGATTGATAAGACTTTTGTCCTTCGTAGTGATGCCTCTTCCACTGGCATTGGAGCGGCACTAATGCAGGAATATTCAGGAACTCTGCATCCTGTAATGTATATTTCTAGGAAGCTGAATGCGGCAGAAAGGAATTACTCGGTTTTGGACCGTGAATTGTTGGCTATGGTTTGGTCCATTCTTAAGCTACAAAGGTTCCTTCTGGGCGCGCATTTCTTTATGGAAACCGACCAAAAAGCTCTTACGGCTATGCAAAGTAAGGATTTGAAGAGCTCGAGATCTACTCGTTATGCTATTGCTCTTCAGCCTTTCCATTTCACGGTGCGAGCTATCCGTGGTTCGGATAATGTGATGGCGGACATATTGTCTAGATGCCCACATGATTCCAGTTAAATCTTGTGTCCTAGTTTTTCCTGATATATTTTCAGACTTAGGTCTGTCCTTAATATCATAATATGTTGTAATACAAATGTATTTGGATGATGTTTAGATAATTTAACAAATTTCATTTTGTCCATCCATCAGTGATATGTTGCTAAAATAGCATTGACATTTGTATATTGCTATGATTATATTATTTAGTAATGTTTGATATATGATTGGTATTGCCAGCAACTTAGGTTTCTTGAATGGTATCCCTTAGTTTGTTTGACTTAAAGGAAATATTTTCTCCTATGTTGGGAGATGATTTGTACCCTCTTCTATTGTACCTGATATTAGGTTCATTGTTTGCATGAGCACAGAAGTGATACTGGTGCTATCTTGCTCATGAACATATTAAAAAAAAAAATTGCATTTTTTTTTTTTACAGGGGGGTGGTAGTAATGTTGCTGTCATTTTCGACGGAGTCATCTGTCAAGTTATTTGCTTATGTTTATATCATAAGTATAATTGTGTCTTTACCTGCGATGTCAGGTTGATTAGGGGTTGTCTTCCCTTGTTTATTCATTCATTGTGTTTGACCTGTAGGGTCAGAGGTTGACAGTTCGGCGTAGGCCTATGGGAAGGTTTTTTAAGCGGGAGTGAGATATACTTCCGGGAAGCCGGGAGGTCCTGTTTTTCTGAAGGGACCAAGAGTCCATTGTTTTTCGGGGAGAATCTTCGAAGTAACTGCTATGGCAGTTTTCCCCAGTGAATCTCTGTGCGTCGGGATGACGACAGAATTCCTTGTGATGTTCTGAGGATTCATTTGCCAGGTAATACCGACCTTTATGCATTATTACGCTTTTCGGTGGCAGAACATGTAAAGGATTACCTAGGGTGAACAGCAGCTCACTGATCCGCCATTTCAGAACTTATATATTTGTGCTCGAGGTAGCCATCCAAGACTGTTAGTCTTATATTGTCCAGAAATCCAGTGACGAAGATATATTGTGGGAGCCGCAGATTGGCGGAACTTCTATCTACAATAAGTATTACTGCAGGGTTGATGATAACCTATTTAACAGAAGTACACGGCCGACGTCAGAACGAGGCCTGTGCTTTCGGCTATTATACTACAGCCTGATATGTGCAATTGGCGGGGAGTGCCAAGTTGCACCTATGTGTCATAGTAACTAAGGCATCTGACGCGTTTAGTCAGAGACGCCAAGGGCGACGCTACGAACTGTCATTATTGAAGAACTTTGCTATTGACCATGCACGTCTATTCTGATGTTTACCTTTTTGAATGCCAAATGTATACCTATCGATGTCAGGTCAGCATGACCTTGTTACACTGACTGTTCCTGTTGATACTATGTGTGTTCCCGTCAATAAATGTCTTGAAACATGCCTGCAGTGTCAAAGCATCCTTGATTACTGCATGTGAGAGTATGGGTTGCAGGATCTACATCTATACGAGCCTAAACACATTCGCGTCTTCATACGCACCCACACTCAATTCATCATACGCTCGCACTACACATCTAACAACATGTATACTGTCTTGGGCCAGTGATCACCTCAACAAGAAAAAAAGACAGTTACAATGGCCTTATTGCAAAACTTAGGAGAAGTGGAATCCAAGGCAACATGATAAGATGGATCCAGTCTTACTTGCACAGTAGGAGAACTAGAGTCACTCTTGATGGTCTGCAGAGCAGAAAAGTTTTGCTCCATCAGGGGGTACCTCAAGTAGGAGTAATTTCCCCAACACTCTTCCTTGTTTACATCAATGACCTGGTAAAAGATCTCCCCGCTGGAGTGAAAGCTGCCTTATATGCAGACGACCTAGTATTCTGGTGCGCCGATGAATACGTCACCACATTAAATTATAGAATGCAGCGTGCAGCAGACATGTTAATATCATGGGCAAAGAAATGGCTTATCACAATAAACACAGACAAAACCTCTACAACGCTGTTCTCCCTCTCCCCCATGGGCAAAGCAGCTAACATACACCTAGGGACAACCATGATCAAGGAAGAAAGCTACCCCACCTATCTTGGGGTGACATTTGACCAAAAGCTAACATGGAAAAAGCATATTGACAATGCAGAAGGAAAGGCCCGAAGACGACTAAGCATACTCAGAAAACTAGCAGGTACCAATTGGGGAGGAAATGTACGAACTCTAAAGAAGATTTATAATGGAGTAATAAAACCACACTTAGAGTTCGGCTCAGCAGCATGGTCATCAGCTGCTAACTCACATCTGCAGTCGTTGGACAAGGTGCAAAATCAAGCTCTCGGGCTTATTACAGGAGCCATGAAAACTACGCCGATATCAGAGATGCAGAAAGCTGCTGGATTACAGACATTGTCCTATAGAAGAGTCACAAAAAGCATGATCCAGATGGACAAGTACAACAGTATGCCAACGCACCCAATGAAGGCAAGACTAGATCTGGCATTGGGACGTCTAAAACGTAGCAGCTTTGTCCATCGGGGAAAAAAGACTTAAAAGACAGCATCAAGAAGACGTATCCATGAAGATAACACCGCTGAAGCCCACCCTTTACCCTGTACCATGGGAACAAGCCAGCAGTACCCTCCAAATTAATACATCAATCAGTGGTCTCCCAATTGGATATGAGTATGATGATCTGCAAAAACAAACTGCTACATTGAGTATGATCCAAGAAAGCTATCCCGAACAATCATGGATACATGAATACACAGATGGATCAGCAACAAATGCTGTTAAGAATGGAGGCGCAGGTATCTTTATCTCATATCCTGACAACCACTATGAGACTAGGCATATTCCCACTGGTAAATTCTGTTCCAACTATACAGCTGAGGTTCAAGCTCTAGAGCAAGCTGCAAATATGATTTATAACACCAACTCTGACTGCCACCAGGTAGTCATCCTCACAGATGCACTGTCTGTACTGCAAGCTCTCAAGAGTGGTAAACTCCCGCATCTGAGAAATGAACTAAGCAAGGTAGCTGCCAAAAAGCGAAACATACTTCAGTGGGTACCATCTCATTGTGGTTAACCCGGAAATGAAAAGGCAGATAAACTTGCAAAAAAGGGAGAAGAATGTGAACAAGAAGATAATGAAATCACATACTTTGAGTAAAAGAGAGCTATCCAGGCTATCAGAAGAGACCAGAATCAATCCAACGACGACTAGCACAGTCTTGATCACCATTCTTCGCCTCCGGACAGGGAATAACAAACTGAATAAACACATGTACAAGCTATGATTGTCTGCTTCACCACTGTGCACATGTGGATTAAACGAACAAACTGCTGAGCATGTTCTACAGAATTGGCTTCTGTACGACCAGTTAAGAAAGATATACTGGCCCAATGACTCAATACTAAACTCAAAGCTGTATGGAGCTAAAGAGGAACTCCAGACAACGGTCGAATTCATCATGAGAACTCGTCTGACGGTGTAAACATCAAAGATGCAATCACAAGAAGAAGAAGAAGCAAACAACCTTCTCAGAGAGATTCACGTCCATCGCCGCCCCTTTCTCCCCCCCCCCCCTCCCACTCGGGCTGGAATATCCATTAGACTAAAGTAAGCTGAAGCCTAGGGGCCCTGAGCTCTTGGGTGCCCGTGCATACATTGCAAACAATGTAATACATAGATTTGTTTATTGATGTTTGGAGGTAAGCAATGTAATACATAGATTTGTTTATTGATGTTTGGAGGTAAGCAATGTAATACATAGATTTGTTTATTGATGTTTGGAGGTAAGCAATGTAATACATAGATTTGTTTATTGATGTTTGGAGGTAAGCAATGTAATACATAGATTTGTCAATAACATTTGTTTATTGATGTTTGGAGGTAAGCAATGTAATACATAGATTTGTTTATTGATGTTTGGAGGTAAGCAATGTAATACATAGATTTGTTTATTGATGTTTGGAGGTAAGCAATGTAATACATAGATTTGTTTATTGATGTTTGGAGGTAAGCAATGTAATACATAGATTTATTTATTGATGTTTGGAGGTAAGCAATGCTAACATAGATTTGTTTATTGATGTTTGGAGGTAAGCAATGTAATACATAGATTTGTTTATTGATGTTTGGAGGTAAGCAATGTAATACATAGATTTGTTTATTGATGTTTGGAGGTAAGCAATGTAATACATAGATTTGTCAATAACATTTGTTTATTGATGTTTGGAGGTAAGCAATGCTAACATAGATTTGTTTATTGATGTTTGGAGGTAAGCAATGTAATACATAGATTTATTTATTGATGTTTGGAGGTAAGCAATGCTAACATAGATTTGTTTATTGATGTTTGGAGGTAAGCAATGTAATACATAGATTTGTTTATTGATGTTTGGAGGTAAGCAATGTAATACATAGATTTGTCAATAACATTTGTTTATTGATGTTTGGAGGTAAGCAATGCTAACATAGATTTGTTTATTGATGTTTGGAGGTAAGCAATGTAATACATAGATTTGTTTATTGATGTTTGGAGGTAAGCAATGTAATACATAGATTTATTTATTGATGTTTGGAGGTAAGCAATGCTAACATAGATTTGTTTATTGATGTTTGGAGGTAAGCAATGTAATACATAGATTTGTTTATTGATGTTTGGAGGTAAGCAATGTAATACATAGATTTATTTATTGATGTTTGGAGGTAAGCAATGCTAACATAGATTTGTTTATTGATGTTTGGAGGTAAGCAATGTAATACATAGATTTGTTTATTGATGTTTGTAGGTAAGCAATGCTAACATAGATTTGTTTATTGATGTTTGGAGGTAAGCAATGCTAACATAGATTTGTTTATTGATGTTTGGAGGTAAGCAATGCTAACATAGATTTGTTTATTGATGTTTGGAGGTAAGCAATGTAATACATAGATTTGTCAATAACATTTGTTTATTGATGTTTGGAGGTAAGCAATGTAATACATAGATTTGTTTATTGATGTTTGTAGGTAAGCAATGCTAACATAGATTTGTTTATTGATGTTTGGAGGTAAGCAATGCTAACATAGATTTGTTTATTGATGTTTGGAGGTAAGCAATGCTAACATTGAATTGTTTATTGGTGTTTGGAGGTAAGCAATGCTAACATAGATTTGTTTATTGATGTTTGTAGGTAAGCAATGCTAACATAGATTTGTTTATTGATGTTTGGAGGTAAGGAATGCTAACATAGATTTGTTTATTGATGTTTGGAGGTAAGCAATGCTAAAACATTTTTGTTTATTGATGTTTGGAGGTAAGCAATGCTAACATAGATTTGTCAGTAACATTTATTTATTGATTTTTGGAGGTAAGCAATGCTAACATAGATTTGTCAATAACATTTGTTTATTGATGTTTGGAGGTAAGCAATGCTAACATAGATTTGTCAATAACATTTGTTTATTGATGTTTGGAAGTAAGCAATGCTAACATAAATTTGTCAATAACATTTGTTTATTGATGATTGGAGGTAAGCAATGCTAACATAGATTTGTCAATAACATTTGTTTATTGATGTTTGGAGGTAAGCAATGCTAACATAGATTTGTCAATAACATTTGTTTATTAATGTTTGTAGGTAAGCAATGCTAACATAGATTTGTCAATAACATTTGTTTATTGATGTTTGGAGGTAAGCAATGCTAACATAGATTTGTCAATAACATTTGTTTATTGATGTTTGGAGGTAAGCAATGCTAACATAAATTTGTCAATAACATTTGTTTATTGATGATTGGAGGTAAGCAATGCTAACATAGATTTGTCAATAACATTTGTTTATTGATGTTTGGAGGTAAGCAATGCTAACATAGATTTGTCAATAACATTTGTTTATCTATGTTTTGAGGTTAGCAATGCTAACATAGATTTGTCAATAACATTTGTTTATTGATGTTTGGAGGTAAGCAATGCTAACATAGATTTGTCAATAACATTTGTTTATTGATGTTTGGAGGTAAGCAATGCTAACGTAGAAACTAACATACTAGTAGTACTAGTATATACCATCACCATGCTAAGGAGTTTGAAAAAAATATTAAAATTATTGCCTATTAGGTGAAGGGAGGCCACAAACACCAACCAGCCTAGAGACCCTTCTTGGCTTAATCCGGTCGACCCCGCTCCCCCCTCCCGCCCCCTCCCCCCGCCCCTTTCTAACTGCTCTAAGGTATTACTTTGCGAAGGTCAATCTTATTTTTGAAAAGTCAGAATATTACTATAATCTTCTTTGATCTTCGTTGCCAATCTATTATTGTGCCGGCCAAATTCCTGTCAAGTATGTCGATGGAGAACGGCCGAAAATCAAATGATCCTATCGCATCGAAAAGACCATTTTGTAATATCGAATGTGTCACTCTAGAGAAACCAGGCAATGGCAGTATGAAAAGTTGTAACAAGGAATTGGATTTAATAATATGAAGATGTACCTGGTACCGCGCTTGACATTATCAAACGATACTTTTGTATTGCCTTGTAGAGTGATTCTTTCTTCCTTGACAGCAAAATATATCCTTGCTTTTGTGCTTCTGGTTAGAAAATGATGTCCTTCTATTTTGTTTAGCTTGATAGAAAATGTGTGTTTTTGTATTTTGTAATCCAGGATTTTTACAAATGTATTTTTATTTTCTATTGTTTATTAGTGGAAAATATCGTTTTCTTTTGCGACATGTCTGAATGTGTCTTTGTCTCGTCAGAGATCGTCAGGAATTACACGGGCTTTTGTCATATATTGTTTGATAGTAATTATGTCCTTTATTTTTGCATAGCTGTGTAGCAAGGAAGGATCACTTTTTGCTTCTTATTGCTGAGTACAGATATGTGTCATTATTTTTGATTCGTATTGCTGCATATTATAGCCGTCTTTTGTTTGTAATGTGTTGCTGGATGGAATAGCGTTCTTTTTTAAATTTATTTATGATTAGAGATAGGTGTGTTATTAGACAGAACAGCCTTCCTTTTTGTTTTGTATTGCAGAATAGAAATAGCTATTTCTGATATTTGGGGATGCTGGATGGAAAAATCGTCCATTTTTTATGGACAGAGTGTGATAAAGTGTTCCTAGGATTTATCGCCCTGTACCTTTTTCATCACCTTTTTATTTTATTTCTCTCCTGTTTGTGCTCTTTCATCATTTTTAAAGTAATGTTTCTTTAATCACGGATTTTCCTAAGTGTAACTTAAATCCAACCTTTACTATTTCCCAAGCCTTAAATTATCTTTTGAGACACACCTGGCTCGGTAGACTTCATTGTTAGCGCGATAGACGTCCACATGGGGAATAAAAAGAATTCTTTTGATGCTTTAATTCTCTGTTTCAACAAAACAAGTGTCACCACATTGGAACAGTAGCAGATAACGAGAGCGATCGACACCAAAGGACTCGTGACATGCACAGGAATATCAATTGCCAGATGGTAGTCTACGTTGAGAGCGGCATATTGTCTACATGACGGGACACTGAAAGAGATTAAAGGAAGCCGCTGCTGCCAGCAAAGCAACACACGGGGACTTCACTCAGTCCACTACATCTCACAAATTAGAAACCCGAAATATAACGACAAGTTTGCCAAAAGTCAGTACGGAGGTGCACTACATAAAATCAGGAAATTAGGTATAGTAGGCAGAACTTACAATTATTTAGAAAACTTCCTGCAGGATAGATACTTCACGGTACAAATAAACAATGATAGATCTGAGGTATATGAACATTAGAATGGAATCTCCCAGGGATCAGTAATATCACCATCTATTTTTACGATTATGGTCAACGATTTAGGCGACGAGTTTAAAGACTTAAAAAACAACCTATCTCAGTTTGCAGATGACGCTGCGATATGGAGAACGGGAAGAAATCTCCCATTCCTCTATAAAACAGTACAAAAACAAATAGATAAAGTATCTGACTGGATGAACAAGTGGGGATTTAATCTAAACGTCAAAAAAACAATAGGAATGATTTTCAGTAGAGGGCGTGTAATTAAAAACAATATAATTGACATAAGCATTAATGAGCAAAAACAACTAGATTTCTTGGTATGGTACTAGACCAGCAACTAAACTGGAACAAACACATAGACCTATTAGTGCAAAGCAGTAGGGGACTTATTAACATGCTAAGATATATGAAAGGAAGTGGTTGGGGCGCCTGCAATAAGACAATGTTAACCTTCTATAAATCATTTATTAGAGGCAAACTTGACTATGCCAGTGTTGTCTATGCATCAGCCGCCCCAAGCAATAAGAAAAAACTAGACACAGTCCAAAACCAGGCACTGTCAATAATAGCAGGTGCCTCAAAGGGAACATCAGCAGAGGCACTAGAAGTAGCGCTAGGCATTATACCCCTGGAGTTAAGGAGAAAAGAACTGAGATTCAGCTACTGGGCAAGAGTGGCAAAAGACCCAACTCACCCAGCACACAAAACCTTTGATAGGGGTAACCAGTACATAGGCCACATTCCATTAAACCATAATAGATACCCGTAAGGGTGGAAAACAATGGATGAAGTGGATCAATACCCAGACCCATTTAATACGATAAACAGTAGTTCTCAGTATAAAGCAAAGATCCCACCATGGGAATTAAAAGTGCCAGAAACTGACTCCCACTTATCAAAGATCATAAATAAATCTAACGACATAGTCTCAGCAAAAAGTAAAACACTAGAGTACATAGAACGGTATATAAATAATAGCCTAACTATATATACAGATGGGTCAAAAGATGAAGAAGGACAATTAGGAGCAGGAATAGCAATACCAAAATTAAAAATGTATAAAAGATACAAAGTAACAGGTAATACATCCATCTTTACAGCAGAAGTAGTGGCAATCCTAAAAGCTTTAGAAATAGCAGCAGAAAATCCACCAAAAAAGTAACCATTCTCACAGATTCCCTATAATCAGTATTAGCTATCAGAAACAGAAATGAATGTAGCAGGCCAGATATTATAGAGGAAATACTACAGGTTAATACATATCTACAAACTATAGGATGCAGTGCAACACTAACATGGATACCATCACATGTGGGGATAGCAGGAAATGAGCTTGCAGACAAAGAAGCCAAAGAGGGGAGAACTAGCCATAACAAAATTGAAGTAGGCTTAGGGAAGTTTGAAATTAAGAGCTTAATTGCTCAAGAAATAACTAAAGAGTGGATAACAGCATGAGACCAAAGTAAAAAAGCAAGACACTCATATAAAATCCTTAAAAAACCAAGCAAAAAATGTCAAATAAAAGATGAACTAAAAATACCAATTAATAAAAAATTGCTGAGGTTCAAGCTTGGAACTGGATATTTCATGATTGAGGAACCCACATGTGAAGAGTGTCAAGAACCAAACACAATTAGACACTTTCTGGAGGACTGCAAGAAGTATGACCAACAGAGGCAAAATATTAAGACACACTGTAATAACCACAAGGTAGAAATGAGTGTAGAAAATCTCATAGGCACAAAGACCCCTTCAGAAATGCAAAAGTTAATAAAACACTATATTACAAAAACTAAAGCTAACATATAAAAAACAAATAAGGATTTGAGCCAGTAGTCCAAACTGGTGAACTACTCGCCCCAGATACATACAGATTAACCAAATAAACCATCAGTGAAAATTAAAAACATACTAACTTAGAAAATAGCATATTTTGGATTTTTTTTTAAAAACCATGTTGAACCATAGCTACAAAAGGAAAAATACCGACTAGAGATAATATAGTATAAAATAAATACAAACAAAAACATATTAGAATAAAGGAAACACGTCCTGATATAACCAACAACTCCATGTACATGGTAGATGGTTGAAAGGGGCGTGCTACAAAGAAAAGTAGCAAACACATTAATTAAAAAAAAAAAAGTCAGTACAGATTTTTCAACACACGTGGAGCATAGAGTTTCCCAGAGCATGGTCTGTTCACAGCCTGTTCCATAATTTCATTCCTAAGTGGATGTATAATTCATATCTGTGGAATTTAATTTTACATAGTGTTCTTAATGAATTTGCGAAGGGAAAAGGAGTCCTGCAGAAGTCTGAGTCTACACATTAAGTGTTTGGCGTCTAACCGGACAGAAGCTAGCAAAGTGTACGTCCGGATAGCAAAATTAATAAGATAGGACATCATACATTTTCTAAGTTACAGGAAATATTTCTACGCTTGCGTTTGTAAACGTTGGTTGTGTAGAATGTTATTTACCTGTTATCAAGTGCTCACAAGTTGATTCGCGCATACATATTTCAAGTTCAACTCCTTCAGCGACTTATCGCCTGAGCCAAGTACTATCTAGGGGACATCTATCGAGATAAGAGCAAAGTTTTATCATTCTGTTAGTGGTGCTACAGTTTCTGGTCACACATTAGCACGATAACTATCTAGGGGACATCTATCGAGATAAGAGCAAAGTTTTATCATTCTGTTAGTGGTGCTACAGTTTCTGGTCACACATTAGCACGATAACTATCTAGGGGACACCTATCGAGATAAGAGCAAAGTTTTATCATTCTGTTAGTGGTGCTACAGTTTCTGGTCACACATTAGCACGATAACTATCTAGGGGACATCTATCGAGATAAGAGCAAAGTTTTATCATTCTGTTAGTGGTGCTACAGTTTCTGGTCACACATTAGCACGATAACTATCTAGGGGACATCTATCGAGATAAGAGCAAAGTTTTATCATTCTGTTAGTGGTGCTACAGTTTCTGGTCACACATTAGCACGATAACTATCTAGGGGACATCTATCGAGATAAGAGGAAAGTTTTATCATTCTGTTTTTACCAGCTCAAATGTGTCAGATTAGGAGCACAGAGCCACAGTTGCAGCAGGTCCTTATAGGAAGCTGACACTAAAGCATGAATGTGCTCCCGCGGTGATAATTTTTGTAGTACATTATTGTGCATGATAAAGTTGCCAGTCCCATGCATAAACCACATATTACTCGTCATATTACTCGTCATATTATTCGTCATATTACTCGTCATATTACTCGTCATATTACTCGTCATATTACTCATCATATTACTCGTCATATTACTCGTCATATTACTCGTCTCTTACGTCATGAACGGGAGAAGTAAACATATTCTTTCTTTGTCTCCTCGGAGATCCCGGCCTACACCAACAGGCCTACACCAACAGGCCTACACCAACAGGCCTACACCAACAGGCCTACACCAACAGGCCTACACCAACAGGCCTACACCAACAGGCCTACACCGACAATACCAAAATTGTATCAGTTTTATATTCGTCATCATCACCACCATGTACTCCGCTTACTAGGATAAACGTTCATGTCATTACACAACCTCCCACCGCAATGCCAATTTTGACAACTTTCAATATTTTGAGACAGGCAGCAGTTTCACTCCAGAACTTTCTTTCTAAGTGCTAAACAAAATTTAATAAATTACAATGTTCTAAGAAAGACAGTAATTTGACTTCACAATTCCAATCCCTAGTGATATACAACATTTGACAAATTACAATATAGTAAAGGCAGCAATGTTACTCCAGACTTCTCTCTTTGGTGCTATACAACAATTCACGAGTTACAATATTATAGTTAAAAGTTAGTTGCTTATCCTTTACAGGACGTGGCAATCAACCCCAGCTTTTATTGGCTGTTTGTGATTTTTCTAGGCAATTTTTTTCATTCAGTAGTTTGCCATTGCTTTCTGAACGGTACGGCGCTTATACCATTGTTAAAAATCCACACAAAGCGATCTGCTACCAAACCGCCTGCAGCAAGTTCGAACCTGGTATATCTGGATTATGAAACTGCGTTCACATCCATTAGGCCACAGACGCCGACAATATTATAGTAAAGGCAGTAATTTTACTCCCCATTCCTATCCTTATTGATAAGCAACATTTGACAAATTACAACATTATAGTAAAGGCAATAACATTACTCCAGACTTCCCTCCCTAGTGCTATACAACATTTGACATGTTACAATATTATAGTAAAGTCAGCCATTTCACCCCAGAACTGTCATACTTAGTGTTATACAACATTTGACATGTTACAATATTATAGTAAAGTCAGCCATTTCACTCCAGAACTGTCATACCTAGTGTTATACAACATTTGAAAAGTAAAAAGATTCACGGTATCGGCACGCTCCAGTTTACCCAACAGTAAATGGATACCTGACTTTTCTCTTGAGTTAGGGAAGGGAAATCAGCGAGCAAGGGTACTGGTCACCCCAACTTTCGATGCATGACCTAGTATATTGAGGTCTCTACGGTAGTATCTGCTATGGGACTACATGTTTACTCCCAATAGCACACAGAGCACGTTCCACTAGCACACAGAGCACGTTCCACTAGCACACAGAGCACGTTCCACTAGCACACAGAGCACGTTCCACTAGCCCACAGAGCACGTTCCACTAGCCCACAGAGCACGTTCCACTAGCCCACAGAGCACGTTCCACTAGCCCACAGAGCACGTTCCACTAGTTTTCCTGTCAAGAAAGAACAAACTGCTACTAAAGCACATGACTATTTACGTCTTCAGACATGACGTCATCTAAACTTTACACAGTCAGGTACTAAACAATGCCTGACGGTCGAGCACCATCTAACTTCCACAGTCAGGTACTAAACAATGCCCGACGGTCGAGCACCATCTAACTTCCACAGTCAGGTACTAAAGAATGCCTGACGGTCGAGCACCATCTAACTTTACACAGCCAGGTACTAAACAATGCCCGACGGTCGAGCACCATCTAACTTCCACAGCCAGGTACTAAACAATGCCTGACGGTCGAGCACCATCTAACTTCCACAGTCAGGTACTAAAGAATGCCTGACGGCCGAGCACCATCTAACTTCCACAGCCAGGTACTAAACAATGCCTGACGGTCGAGCACCATCTAACTTCCACAGCCAGGTACTAAACAATGCCCGACGGTCGAGCACCATCTAACTTCCACAGCCAGGTACTAAACAATGCCCGACGGTCGAGCACCATCTAACTTCCACAGCCAGGTACTAAACAATGCCTGACGGTCGAGCACCATCTAACTTCCACAGCCAGGTACTAAACAATGCCTGACGGTCGAGCACCATCTAACTTCCACAGCCAGGTACTAAACAATGCCCGACGGTCGAGCACCATCTAACTTCCACAGCCAGGTACTAAACAATGCCTGACGGTCGAGCACCATCTAACTTCCACAGCCAGGTACTAAACAATGCGTGACGGTCAAGCAGCTTTACGATAGGTTTATGGGAAATTAGATACCCGTGAAAATCCTTTGATGTAAACCGAGCGGGACTGCGGAGATTAGAAATAGCTGAACAAACCGATATATCGGGACTGTGGGTTCAAGGGGTTAAATCACCATGTTCAGCTACTCACTACGTCAGTGCATGAAGTGAATTCATCTACTCTCATCGTGTATTGCACGACATAAATTCATTTAGACAAGCTTTTTTTTACGAAACTCACTTTTACCAGAAGCTCATTTCGTGAAGAGCTCCAGTCTAGTCCGTGCCTTTGTAAGATCAGTCAGCAGACATTTCGCTGAGACAAATATCAACGGTCTGTCGATGCTAGAAAGATTTGCAAGCGTTGATGGACAGTATATCTTCCAAGTTCTCATTGTTACACGTGCAAAGGTTTTCATCAAAAGTCCTGGTCTTGGAGATAATCCCCACGGCGTAACATACATCTACATCGAACAGTCAGTGCATACCATCGCATACTCATACACTGGAAGAAATTTGAACGACTCATAGACCATGAAGATTTTACATCAGTGTAGTAACCCTAAATATATCACGTGATCATTTCACTATTTGCTTAGATTTAATCTCATATTTAATTAACTATTTTTTTTCATTTCATCTCTGTGTGTGTGTGTGTGTGCGTGTGTGCGTGCGTGCGTGCGTGCGTGCGTGCATGTGAATTGTCTTTCGCCATCATCCTTTTTACTTTACACTAACCCTATGTGTGTGTATATTTAACTAATAAACCGTTTAGCCGCTTTGATCACTACCAAGTTCGTTAATGTATCACTGGTGCTAAAATCCTTCATTTAGAGGTGGTTGGGAGGGGGGGGGGGAGCTCTTTCTTTATCGAGATCTGAAGGCAAACAGAAGTTAATGCCGAAGGGAAATAGGAAACTCTCCCTAAGTTATTAGAAAACACTACCTAGTGGTAGAGTATTTGCCTTCTCTTTGTCTTGTCCTTATCTCGAATAGGTCTCTTTTCTTTCTAAACTAGTCAATTTCTGGAGACCTTCTTGACAGCATTCTATAGGCCATCCCCAAAAACTACTGTTGTAGTTGCACACAATAAGACACCATACGATACAGAGATGCCTAGTGTTTGCTTTTTGTTCTTCTTTAATTTGATTTTTATTTTTTTCTATTGGTGTTGATTCGGGGGTGTTGATTGATGTGGAAGGGGGGGGGGAGAGAAAAAAAATGGGGGGGGGGGGGGCGATATGATTCTTAAAAAGGTCTTGCAATCTAAAACGAATTATCAAAGATTAATTTAATCGATCAATTTCGAACAATGTGATAAATTATAAAACATCATAAAAAACATTTTTGTTTAAATCACTGTGGAGTTTAATGATTTTATTTGTTATAAGCCAACATTTCCCTGAAAATATAATGAAAATACTGACAAGTAACAACCGAATAATTTATTATTATTTACCATACATGCCTAATTCCATATTGCAAACTTCTATCATAGTTAATGCACTCGGCAAAAACATAAACAGTACCGGTACTAACGATGGAATAATCCAGTGAAATTTGATTTATCGAATAATCGATTACAAATGTTAACCAGATATTTATCGTATTAGAAAACGTACATATTTATACCTTAAACCCACTACCATAGAAACTTCTAGAAAACAATGAATACTCAAGCACGCATTCCATTATCGGGTAGAACGATTACGTTATCACTTGTCATGTAGCTTCTGGAAAACTCTACTTTACACTCTTGAGAGAATGAGAGTGAAAACGGCAAATAACGTCTTAGATTATTATGACAAATAGTTTTAACCTGGCGGACACCCCCAGACAGGGGTCTTGGGCGATCACCTGGGGTCCGCGGACCAATTTTTTTTTTTTTTAAATTAAGGAAGAAAAATATCCCGTTCAACCTCTGATGGGTTATAATTAGGATACATATTGTTTTCAATTCCAAATAATATGAAAAACTGCCGATATCAGAAAGTGGCATCACACCTGTCAAATCATTGTAAATAGGGACAATCACAATTGTGCTTATACGTTAAATAAATAAGTAAATTAAAAAAAAACAAATAAATAAAAATAAAAAACAAACAAACAAAATCAAGAAGAAACTCTGAACAAGAATAATATTAAAGTGAAGGGGTGTAAAGGCCTTGGCGGACCACACTTTGAGAACCGCTGTTTTTCAGAATAGTCGCCCTTTTTGTCTATTGCTGAGTAAAAATTGGTGGCTGAGTTCACATCACGCGTCATGGAATAAAAAGTTGCGCCGCGAACTGACGTCAGAAATATGATTTCGGGAAATGATATAAACAAAAAAACAAAACAAAAAAAAAACAAATCAAGAATATTACACGTTCGAAGGATCAACTTTTTTTTACTGTTACCAAATCCACTTACAAATCTTTAACTGGTTTCTTCTTCTTCTTCTTCGTTCGCCCTGAAAAGGACGGTGGTTGCGTTGTGTCTGTTTACGCCTGAGCTGTGATATCTGCACCTTTCGGTCGACACATCCGACTTCAGCACGGCATTTTTTGGGACCGGGTTTGCCTTGCCTCTGCGATCCGTACTCTCTCAGCCAGACTGCAGTGATGCAGCCTGTTTCCAGGACACAACTTCAATACCCGAGCTTTCTGATTATCATTTGGAAACCATTTCACTAAAAGATTTAAAAAAACATACTTGCTGAAGTTCTTTTTATACTTTAATCATATGTTTTCCCTCTGACATTCACCACCACAACAACAACAACAACCTTAGTTTCGTTGCCTTCATATTAATACTTTAAGTAACACGTGGGAATGAAAGGATATAATATGCAAGATAAATGAGCGTGGAAGGGCAGAATGTTAGACGGGCCTGCGCGCCCAATTCTTTACCCTTCGAAAATAAAGTTTGTTCGTTCGTTCGTTCATTCGTTCGTTCGTTCATTCAGCTCTCCTTATCATTTTTTTCTGACAAAATATCATAATTTTTTTTTAAAAATATCAATTTGAACACTTTTTTTGCTGAGCCTTATGTAATTCGCTTTTTGTTAAATAGGTTGAGCCGATACATTCACTCATACATTTAAAAAGCTTATAGATACTAGTTCGTCTATATTTAAAAGAAAGTCATTTGTTTCTAGTAGAAGAATGTGTGTCGATGTTTGCAATTATTCAGAATGTGCAGACAATTTTTCGTACTTTTTAATCTAGCTGGTGTACTTACAAATGTCAAATGTAATAGCTGACAGTTTCAGTGGATGTTTGAAGGTCAAGGATACGGAATTGAAAGTCGGCTCTGCCTGCAACTAGCATTTTTTTTAAGACCAATGTAAAAGTCTGTTTGCCCGTGTGAAATCTGGTATTGTGTATCGTGTTGCAAGTGTCGTTGAGTGGGCGTATCGTTATCACCTGTACAGTTCAGTGTTGCTTGTATCTAGGTCACCAGCGTGAGGTGCTGCCAGGGTATAACGCAGACACTCACACACGAACAGCATACATGTTTCTCAGAGGTGTAGAACTCATAGCAAGATGTTGTAGTGAGTAATGGTGTGTGTGTAGAAGCAGCAGATCGTGAACACGAAGTCGTTTAGGCTCCTATTCAGGTACACACAAACTCACTCCACCACAAGTAAAAGTCATAAACGTAGTTAGCACCGATGACTTTTCTTCAAAAGTTTATTACAGGACATACGCTGATAGACGACACAGTCACTTAAACCAGGATCATGGACATTTCATGTGTGGTAACGAATATAACATCGAGCATCATCAATCTTGCATAGCTCATGTGTAAGATGCTAGTAAAGCTGGCTTGACAATCTACGTCAACTTTCATACTGTAGCTCAGGGCCCCTGACTAAGCGCGTCAGGTAGACCTTTAACAAATATAGTTGCTTAATATCAAAGTCTATGAACTTGCTAATGTAAGTCAAGACTTCAACTGGCTTCACACGCCAGACACTTCTTCTTCTGCTCAGAGATCTCGGCCGTAATGTCGGGCCTCTCTAATAATTGGTGAACAACTGTGTATTCTTCAAAGGCAGGCATTATCATCCATGCCGAAATATACCGCCATCATGCGGGTTTCATAACAATATCTCTTTACTGGGCTTCTGTAAAGTAGCTATACGAATAGTCTTAGTTGGCTATATCAAGCATACATAATGGACTCTGGATCTCAAGAACTGTGAGCTCCACTCACAGGATGATACTAAATGTTCTGCAATCTAGGCATAATAATAAAGTTACTTTTACCTTGGACAGAATCCGACAAATACACAAATCACAACTGTCGTCATTCTTGACGAACAGAATAACTCTGGGGAGAATCACTGACATCACAGTTACACTGAAGACTATCATTCCCCCAGACAATGCAGAGAAGAGCAACGGACATCTTGTCCGGTAAGAACCCAGCTCATCACCCTTCACTGACGGAAGTCTCCGTTTCGCGCTAAAAAACTTTGCGCATGCGTAGACAGAACAGATCTGAGAACAGCTAACCCCCCGACTTAAGACAGGTCAACAACTAAGAATAGACAAAGGGAAGATAACCCCAAATCAACCTGTCCCAGGGAGTTAACATACAGTTCCCTAACTTAGGTCATCAAAAGTATTAAATAGATTTACATCTTATGAAACCGTCAAAAACGACAGCAACAACCAAGCTTTTCTTATAATAACTGGGTTGACTACTTGCATTACTGCCCATGTCGGGTCCTTATATGCCTGTTTGTCTAAAGTACATGTTAATGTACATCGATTGATTCACTGTCAGTTGTCATGTAATCATGTTTAACCAAATCTATATCAATTGATTCACTGTCAGTTGTCATGTAATCATGTTTAACCAAATCTACATCAATTGATTCACTATCGGTTGTCATGTAATATGTTAATGTACATCGATTGATTCACTGTCAGTTGTCATGTAATCATGTTTAACCAAATCTACATCAATTGATTCACTGTCAGTTGTCATGTAATATGTTAATGTACATCGATTGATTCACTGTCAGTTGTCATGTAATCATGTTTAACCAAATCTACACTAATTGATTCACTGTCAGTTGTCATGTAATCATGTTTAACCAAATCTACATTAATTGATTCACTGTCAGTTGTTATGTAATCATGTTTAACCAAAGTTACATCAATTGATTCACTGTCCGTTCTCATGTAGTCGCGTTTAACAAAATCTACATCAATTGATTCACTGTCAGATGTCATGTAATCATGTTTAGCCAAATCTACGTTAATTGATTCACTGTTAGGTGTCATGTAATCATGTTTAACAAAATCTACATTAATTGATTCACTGTCAGTTGCCAAGTAATCATGTTTAACCAAATCTACATTAATCGATTCACTGTCAGTTGTCATGTAATCATGTTTAACCAAATCTACATTAATTGATTCACAGTCAGTTGTCACGTAATCGTGTTTAACCAAATCTACATTAATTGAGTCATGAAAAGTTGTCTGTTAATTATGTTTAACCAGAGCTATATCGATTGAGTCACTGTTAGTTGTCTTTTAAACATGTTTAACGCAATCTACATTGATCGAGTCGCTGTTATATGATTGTTAAACCTGTTTAACCAAATCTATGCCGATGTATTCGCCATTACTTGTCTATTTAACTAAATCTACATCGATTGAAGTCATTGTAATGTTAGTTGTCTCTTAATCATGTTTAACCAAATCTACAACGACTGAGTCGATTTTTATTTGACTGTTAAAATTGTTTAACCAAATCTACATCGATTGAGTCATTGTTAGTTATCTGTTAACAATTTTAACCAGGTCTACATCGATTGAGTTATTGTTAGTTATCTGTTAACAATTTAAACCAGGTCTACATCGATTGAGTTATTGTTAGTTATCTGTTAACAATTTAAACTAGGTTTACATCGATTGAGTTACTATTAGTTGTCAGGTATATCTGTTTGACAAAATTGACATCGATCGAGTCCCTGTTTGTTTCCAGTTAAAACTGCTTAACCAATAGTCAGTCATTTTTGGTTTCCTTTGATACTGTTGAATCCACTCCTAATCGTTGAAAGTTTTCTTGATCTTTGAGAAACTCAACGCCGGAGCCGCGCTGGTGTAATGGTTACCACATTGCGCTGGCGATCAGGTGTTCAAGGTTCAAGCCCGGTTGGAAGGAAAGTCCACAGGCTCCCCAGCCTCGCAATGACATGTCATTGGGCCGAAGGGCTGAAAGCCCAAGTGCCGCTGGTGAAGAAAAAAAAAAAACTCAGTATCCAGCAGTTGCCGATGACAAAACGGACAGCGCCAGAAGCTGACTCTCTTGTGCGAGCTGTCCTAATATTGACAAAAAATTCGTCCTGTTTCATGTGTCCATAGTGATCACCTATTTTACACAATCGATTGGCAGAGTGGTCAGAACGCTTGCCTCTCACGCTAAGTTACCGGGTTATTGGTGACACCACGTTCTAGGCTACTAGTTGTATTGTGGACCTTACTCTGCTCTTGAGTTAGGGAAGCACAGCAAGGAAGGGAACTAGATGGTGTGTTAAATAAGTAAATGTGAGAGTATGACCTGGATACCGTATTGTCGTAATCAGATAGGTTTGAAAGTTATTTATGGTCCCGTCTGAGTAGAGTGGATGGTGATAAGTACGTGAGAAATAAAGGTGTGATAAATAGCTTTCACGGGTGAATAGCTTAAGGAGAAGATGTGTCTCTGGAATGAGTAAATTTCTCTAGTCCAGTCTATCCATACGACGATAATTTAGTACAAGACAATCTTTCCCTCCCCATATATGTAAATATAAGTTTAACTACACACACACACAGTTATGTGACAACAGGACACACAAACGTGAAAAACTACGGTTAATTGGGTATGGGTCTGACCAACACACAAAGTTAAGTTTCTTTTGTTGTTTATTATCATTTAAACCTGACAACATCGAATATCTAAAGACAAATCAAATAAAATCAGATTTACATACATAGGAAATAACTGAATAAATGTGCCCTCCCCCTCTTGAGAAAAGAACCCAAAAAGTTAATAACCCAAAGGTCAAAGGTTAGCACTATGTTACAGAATAGACAGTAAAGAAAACAAAGTTCCTACTGAATGCTATCCAGTAAAGTAAAAAAATTTTTAAGCAAAATCAAGAATGGTACAGTTTCTGTAACAAAGAAAAATATTCACTCTCTCTGTCATACGTGGCCACTCAATCACTCCTTACCTACTCTTGGTGATCCCTTGGGAATACAATTATCCTGAATATAAAATTGCCAGTGTTTTTATCTTCCAAATTGGCCCCAGTCCATCCCCTAATAAATAATATTAATAAGGTGGACGCCTAATTTGGTGGTTTATTCCTGGATGGACAAATGTCACTTCGAATGGTTAGTGTAGAAACCGAGATCTTGGGTTCACAGTAAGCAGAGGAAAAATACTTCCAGTATTGGGAAACATCTGGTTGCTAAAAACTGTTACAATTGATAACTGAGGGTAATCCTATCGGCTTGCTCTATGTGAGTGCCGATTCTGAAACAGCGTAACTCTTCTGGATAAAAATCCAATCGGATACGACTGTCAAAAGTCGAGAGTAATGTTATTTGTTTTACACCCCAGTGGGCTGAAATTGAACAACATTTTTGTGGGTTTTATAAGTCCAGTTAAATTTACCAGTTAAATGTTTATTTGTCTCTTTTGCCAATCCTGCTCACAATGAACTTGGGGACGCACCAGCCAAGAAAAAGACAACATTAACCATTCAGTAAATGATGGAAAAGAAGTAAGACCGCTGGACGCCCTTTGATCAGGTCTGCGAGAAATAAACAAAACATTTTATGGAAAAATGCTACTATTATATATCTACATACATGCACACGGACGGGGACAAGACGATCTCTTATCCACTCCGTCAGTCCTGATTAAAGTTAAAAGGCACCCGGTGTTTTTAGCCTATCTTATCGCGCGACGCTTTTCGCCCGCGCTGCAATTTCATGTCGAATGAAGGTATGCAACCCTCCCCCGTCCTTTTGTGCGCTGTAACGATTAGCGTACAATGTCAATTATTATTTAATTATCCCTACGCGCACTTACATAAATATCGCCTGTCGTTAACAGCTATTAAATTGTTGGCGTCTGTTGGTCATCGTATGGTATTAAGTAATAGTCATTTACTATAAATACACAAAATGAAATATAACGTGAATCCTATTCTGTCATTATCAGTTGCGCCTAGCATGTACTCAGTAAACTAAAACGTCTCTTCTTTTGTGAGAAAGCGGGTGGTAAAATGAACATTAAACTGAACCTCTGGTATAAAATAGCTACGCGTTATTATTATTTCACTGCTCTTAACAGCTAGAACTTTAAGTGAATTATAATGGAAAAAGCTTTAACACTTTAACACTGAAGCGCTAATTTCTATTACCAGAAAATCCTCATGAAAAAATCCACACGAATGCTAATAACACACTTAGCGAAATGGTTCTAGCTACTACGTGCTTAGACTATTCCAAAGATTCTGAGTGATGACTGATAGCTGGTTTAGGAAGACACAGTTTATACGTCATCATGGATGTATGATCTATAGATGATGCTACTTTTCGCGTTACCGTGTGTATCGGGAGAATCAGAAAACTAAGTTCCTCAGATAAAAGGCTTTCGCGGTCGCTCTGTCGGGCGTTGCTAATCGACATCAGAGACTTAAAACCGTGTAACGGGTTCTCGGAGATTTTCCCCGCTTCTGGAGATCAAAGCGTTAACTCCCCTCTGTGTACGAACTTCAAAGGGTACACGGGGAAATATTTTTGCGCGAGCTACTACTTCAAAAAGGTCCGGTGTTTTTCCTCGTGCAGTCTGTCAGATATCCGATGATTGACAGATCAACTCGCGTGAGAAACTTGATAAACAAACGTGATTCGCTCCCTGTTATGACTGGCAGGTCGCGAAAGTTGGTAAACAACTTCGTTTGTTAATGTTCAAGGATAAGAGGCGTGGATGAAAATTAAGCTTGTGTGAGTAAGACAGGCAGAAAATTGCATGGTTTTGCTAGCAAGTCATAGAACGCTACGAGGTCACAAAAAGACTGTCAGATTACCGTAGCCTATATTTCCATTATACGTCACACGTATACATGATGTGAGAGAGAGAGAGAGAGAGAGAGAGAGAGAGAGAGAGAGAGAGAGAGAGAGAGAGAGAGAGAGAGAGAGAGGAAGGACAGAATGTCAGTCGGGCCTGCGTGCCCAATTCTTAACCCTTAGAAAATAAAGTTCGTTCGTTCGTTCAGCAAGGTTACTGGGTTCCGGGTTCGAAACCTGGTAGTGTCTCGTTCCAGCTTATCTAGTTGTAAATTGGTACCTGTCTCTGGTCCTTAGTAAGGGACGGCATAGATAGCAAGGAAGGAAACTTCACTGCGCTTCATAAAGATGGACCTGGTATAGTAGTCTCTAACACTCCCCTCCCCTAAGGCTGTATCTGCTGGGATACTACCTTTTAATTACAAAGCGAATAACTGCTGGTGGTGAAGGTGGTGGTGGTGGTGGTGGTCTGACACATTCTCATCACGGAAATATGTCCAGTAATCAATGACTATCAAATCTAATTGTCATACACTTATTTTACTTGACCAGCGCAATGTCGTTGCTATGGCTACACAAACAAAGATTAGGACTACTGTACCCTCATGGCATGTCGTACAAGGCCACTAATGCGCGTGTGGCTGGCAACCTCATCATCTACAACAAATGGCCACAGATGCTAGAGCATGTCAATGTTTGGTGCAGGCTTCATGCAAGGGAACTAACTTCACTGGTGGTTCCATGCTCCATAAGGAGCACAAAGGGAAATGACTTTAATGGTTTAAAAACCAGTCAATTTAATTATGCCCCTGTGTTGACCAGTCAATTTAATTATGTCCCTTTGTTGTCCAGAAACTGAGGGTAGCGGCACAGAACGCCATGACAAAATACGGGCCTTATAAAGAGCTTATAGACTTCAAGGTAAGTGTGTTCCCCCTTTATGTACGTTTTTCTTCAAATGGCATTCAGAGTGAGCAGGTTATAATGTCTCTGCACAGTTTCCTGCACCTAGCGCTGTTTACCTCATCGTAAAGCCTCTTATGTCAACCATTTTTGCTTGTTCACACATGGAATTATAACTTCCATCTTCCAAGTACAACAGGCTGCATGCATTGATCTCTTTCATGTATTCTTCTTCTTCGTTCGATCTCTTATAACAACAAATATTTCTCTCATACACTTGGTGGCTGTCATTACCATTCAGATTTTCCATCAACCATAAAGGTTAAGGCTATGCTGTCAGTCTGATCCTCTAATGAAGTCGATATTCTATGATGATATGTTCTACTTTTGTTTGCTTAACGACCCCACATTGAGAGATATCTCTCTGACAGGTTTTGAATTTCTTGAACGGATGGTATCTGAGTCTGCAGTGGCTGTTTCTTAGTCTGACAAGTATCTGCTGCTCTCGTCTTGATAAGGTCTAGTTTACTTTTCTTGTGTGTGTGAGTGTGTGTGTGTGTGTGTGTGTGTGTGTGTGTGTGCGTGCGTGCGTGCGTGCGTGTGTGAGTGTGAGAGATATCTCTATACCATTTTTATTTCAAGATATTGTTGTCAGATCTCACAGTTAAACTTTTGACTTATTTGTAGCTTGCTATTTGCTTTATAAACAGAAAAATAAAATGTATAAGCTTTGGTGTTAACTATTTGATAATCATTTTATCATGCTATATAGTTCACAATGTGGAAGAATCGATTTAGGTATACATAAATGTTAAGACATTCCTTTCTTAAACGAAATGATTGTCTTATTCAAGTACACTGCCTGGTGGCGTGGAGGATAATGTCTCGCCACCACTTCCTGACCCTAATGCTCGTTATGTTCGTGGCTTCTTTCCGTACCACCATCTCAAACTATCCATTTTTTTCTCTGTGTGTCGCCTTCTAACTCTTTGTCCTTTAATCTTTTCTGTTGTCACAGTTTATTCTAGCTTTCATCGTCTCATCAAATGCCCAAAGAAAGTGGATTGCTTTCTCCTGATGTCAGTAATGTCAATAATGTCAGTAATGTCAATAATGTCAATAATGTCAATAATGTCAGTAATGTCAATAATGTCAGTAATGTCAATAATGTCAGTAATGTCAATAATGTCAGTAATGTCAATAATGTCAGTAATGTCAATAATGTCAGTAATAAGCTCTTTTTTCGTGCTGGTTTTTTTTCCATGACATCTTCATTATTCTGTTCAGCTGCCCATGGTATTTTTAACATTCTTCTGTAAAACCACATCTCTGTTGCCTCTAGGGCATTTGTAGCTTGTTTATTAATTGTCCATGACTCTCTGCCGTATATTAGAATCGGCTCTATATAACACTAAAACCTCCATTTCTTACTTCCATTGAGACAGAGCTTTTGCAAACAATTCTGTTAATTTTATAGAAAACTACTTTTGATTGAGTTATTTACTCTTTACCTTTAAGATGGATTGTCCAGCTGCATGTTATTAACGTGTTTCGGTATTTGAATCTACTGACTTGTGTCAAACCTGTTCCATGTACTGTAATACAGTAGAACTCCATTTATCCGAACCCCATGGGACCGAGCATCGTTCGGATAATCAAATGTTCGGATAATTGGATTACATAATGTATCGAGTACATGTACACATATTTCTAAAAATAATTAACCATCACAAGGAAAATACACTATAAATCATATTTACTTGTACTGTAATAATAATTCCCACACTGTATTAGATCACTGTATCACCAAAATCTTTCATTACACTGCAGTGCATGTACTACTTGTATTAATTTTTTTTTTTTAAGAAAGAGAAATGTTTTCAAAATAACATTACAAACGATTCAAAACCAGGCGCAACTTACGTATACGTGTACTTGCACAGATGTAGCCCACTATTTAAAATAATGAGGAATCCTCTTTTGTACCAAACTGGATAGTCTCCTTTTGGCTGCTAAGTCCCGCATTCTCTTCAACAGCAGAAGCTGTGTAGGACAGCTGTCATCTTCTTGCTCGTACCACGCCATCGCTGATTCTAGTGCTATAAAGGCCTCTTCAGGACTTGGTCGACGTTTTGGGTTTTCTTCATAATCTACAAGTACATCATATACTTCTGAGGAGTCTTCGTCATCGGTCACTACATGTATTTGGTTTTCTTCTTGCACAAAAGACAAAATTTCTTCGTCATTCAAAAACTGAAAACCAGAATCATTATCATCTTCTAGCCACATGTGTGCATCATCTTTGTCACAGTCCGAAAATCCGGACATTGAAACAGTTCCACAACTTCATTTATACAATCATCATTTGTGTCCACTGCAGTAGTTTCATTTCCTCTTTTTTTCCCAAGCAATCTATTCCAAGCCTTGTTGAGATTATCTTGTGACAGGGTGGTCCAAGCATCAGCTAACATATAGCAGCAGTCTTTGAGATTAAGCTTTTTGGAAAACGCCACCACACTTTCTTCATCTTCAGCCAACAATAAACGACGCAGGACTTCCTTCTTGTACATCTTTTTAAGCTTTGCTATAACACCCTGATCCATTGGTTGAATCAGTGCTGTTACATTGGGAGGCAGAAAAATTACTTTAAAATTTGCATCAACTGCATTCAATGTATCCTTCTCTGGATGAGATGGTGCATTGTCCAGTAGAAGAATTACTTTTCCAGTTTTCTTTTCTTGTTCTCTCAACCTCTTCACATTTGGGATGAACTGATTTGTATACCAATCAAGAAATATTTCACTATTCATCCAAGCACTCTTCTGTGCTTTGTAGCACAATGGGAGACATGTCACATTCTTTAAACAACGTGGTTTTTTGGCTTTGCCGATCATTAGCACCGGTAAACGATGACTTCCACTGGCATTCGCGGCTACCAAAATTGTTACTCTCTCTTTGCACTTTTTAAACCCAGGGGCAGCTGCTTCGCGCTGAGATGCAAGTGATTTTTGAGGCAATGATTTCCAGTATAAGCCAGTCTCATCGGCATTATATACATCATCGAGTGAATAACCTTCTTCTTCCAAAAAAGCCAAGAATGTTTCTTTAAAATTTTCAGCGGCAGTTGCATCGCTAGATAAAGATTCCCCTTGAATCTTCAGTTCTCGTATGCCATGACGAGATTTAAAGTTTCTTAACCATCCCTGGCTAGCCTTAAAGTCAGGAGGACCGTCAAGTTGACTGTTGAACTGAAGTGACTTTTCACACAATAGAGAGCCAGAGATAGGTTCCGATTTGCTTCTTCTTTGCAGACACCATATATACAAAGCCTCTTCCAATTTCAAATATTTCGCATTTCTCATGGTTTTACGTTTCTTCGACCCATTTTCACAATCCAATTTCGATGCAAAACTCATAATTTTATCCTTGTTACTTCTGATGTCGGAGACGGTAGCTTTCCCAACATTGAAAATCCTCGCAAGTGAAGACACAGTTTCACCTTTTCCTAGTCTCTTGATAATTTCTGTTTTCGTTTCAATTGACAAAACATTGCGGTTCCTTTTATATGCTTTAGGCCTACTGGAAGATGCCATATCGCACAGAGAAATACTTGTACACCAAAATTATTCTGCTGTAGTAGCAGGACACAATTATTTTAAGTTGAACTGTCTGTTTAGCCAGTGTTCTGCCTAGAACGCACACGTACACTGGAGTGGTAAACCAGATATTAACTGACTTTATGATCTAACTGACTTCATGTACGTAAGCGACCGACCATTACCCCAACCCATCCTCTACAAATTGTTCGCACACATTTGAAGCTTGCCGCATGAAAAGATTCAGAAATGTAGTCTAACGTGACTGGTGGCGATTGTTTTTTTTCTGGAAAAAGTGTTCGGATAATTGGATGTTCGGATAATTGGGGTCCGGATAAATGGAGTTCTACTGTAATACATTCTGGAGAAGTAATTTTTTTAAGTGCTGACCATTACTTCTGTCTTGTTAGCTATTTAGTCTAAGGCCTTAATTTTCACATTCTGCCACTACTGTGTCATACTTCCTAAACCGCATCATCGGTGTACTTCAAGTTACTTATGTTATGTCCACCAAATGATATTTCTGACTTGCTTTAAGCGATAAAATATGTTCATACAACACCTTTCGTATCAAATTTATTGTAAGAACTTACTTTGATGTACTTTTGATGACACAAGGGTGTTTAGATTGCGGTATGTCTTGAAATCTTTTTTTAAATTTGTTTAGCAAAGATCGATGGCTTCAGCCAACTGGGCGGATCGATTTCCAGAGCGCCTACTTCTTTTCTGTTGCTTACTTTCTTTTTTCTTACTTTTTTTACGAATAGCTACAATTTACCTGTCGTGGTTATCTGTTTATGGGCTAAATGTACTGTTTTAATGATATGTCTGCTAACCTACTGTGTCATTATTTTGTCCAGGATGTGAAGTATGTCAACTCTAAGGAAGTGGTCATTGAAAAGGACCTTGAGAAATTAGACAATAACTCCAAATATGACATTAAACAAGCAATGAATTACCTGCCTACCGAGTCCACATGGGACTTCAAGCTGGAGGAGCATAGGCCCATGCTGAACATGAACATAAGTTCTGTACACGTGCCCACTAATATCTACGATAAATGTGAGTACATTCATGAACATTCTTTCAAGTTCCTCATCGCTTGTTATGGAGCAAAAAGTCACGATAGCAGTTGGTTCCCGTGCTCGAAGCCTGCAGCAAACATTCTCTACAGCTGTGGTTGTCTAGCAACGTGTTTTACATCATGAGGTTGCCATCCTCATACACAACCTCATATTAATCGCCTTGTACGACATGCATGAAACAGCCCTAGTCCTATGCTTTCTTTGTCTCACCTAAAACCCCCGGGAAGTGCAGGGCGCTCTATGAACATTTGTCTCACCGAACACCCCCGGATAGTGCAGGGCGCTCTATGAACATTTGTCTCACCTAAAACCCCCGGGTAGTGCAGGGCGCTCTATGAACATTTGTCTCACCTAAAACCCCCGGGTAGTGCAGGGCGCTCTATGAACATTTGTCTCACCTAAAACCCCCGGGTAGTGCAGGGCGCTCTATGAATATTTGTCTCACCTAAAACCCCCGGGTAGTGCAGGGCGCTCTATGAACATTTGTCTCACCTAAAACCCCCGGATAGTGCAGGGCGCTCTATGAATATTTGTCTCACCTAAAACCCCCGGGTAGTGCAGGGCGCTCTATGAACATTTGTCTCACCTAAAACCCCCGGGTAGTGCAGGGCGCTCTATGAACATTTGTCTCACCTAAAACCCCCGGGTAGTGCAGGGCGCTCTATGAACATTTGTCTCACCTAAAACCCCCGGATAGTGCAGGGCGCTCTATGAACATTTGTCTCACCTAAAACCCCCGGATAGTGCAGGGCGCTCTATGAATATTTGTCTCACCTAAAACCCCCGGGTAGTGCAGGGCGCTCTATGAACATTTGTCTCACCTAAAACCCCCGGGTAGTGCAGGGCGCTCTATGAACATTTGTCTCACCTAAAACCCCCGGGTAGTGCAGGGCGCTCTATGAATATTTGTCTCACCTAAAACCCCCGGGTAGTGCAGGGCGCTCTATGAACATTTGTCTCACCTAAAAACCCCGGGTAGTGCAGGGCGCTCTATGAACATTTGTCTCACCTAAAACTCCCGGGAAGTGCAGGGCGCTCTATGAACATTTGTCTCACCTAAAAACCCCGGGTAGTGCAGGGCGCTCTATGAACATTTATCATTTTCCTTTGTGCTCCTTATGAAGCATAGAGTCACAATTACAGCTGGTTCCCGTGTAGGTAGCCTGCACCAAGCAGTGGTGGTTCATGCTGCTAGATAAGGCTGCCGGTCTCATTCACAACCTCATATTAGTGGCTGTATGGGACATGCCTCAGGAAGGACTAAGCCCCCATTTATTTCACCAGAGACTCCCCAGCAACTACACGGGGCTTTATGAACATTATCATGTGTATAATGGTAGACATAGAGGATATAAGGATAGACAGAAAGGATATAATGGTAGACAGAAAGGATATAATGGTAGACAGAGAGGATATAATGGTAGACATAGAGGATATAATGGTAGACAGAGAGGATATAAGGATAGACAGAAAGGATATAATGGTAGACAGAAAGGATATAATGGTAGACATAGAGGATATAATGGTAGACAGAGAGGATATAATGGTAGACAGAGAGGATATAATGGTAGACAGAGAGGATATAATGGTAGACAGAGAGGATATAATGGTAGACAGAGAGGATGTCATGATATCAAACAAGGACACCTCTTGAGTGCAGTATTTGGTAGGCACAAATGACACGGTAAGAATTACATGTAGTTAACACATGTAGTCCCAGGATCGTTATAGATGTACTTATGTTCTGGACTTTTGGGGTGCTGTGAATGGGCTCGAGTAATAGGTGAAAGTATTACACACTGAGGAACACTTTTGAATCCTTTGTGGCCACTTAGCGATACTTACTACGTCATTTTCTCAACTGCTGTTTTTTTTTAAAATGACAAATAAATAACTATTTTTTCATTAATTTAATCGATCTATTTATTCCTTACGCTTCTGTGCCGATCTAGCTGTTTATAAATGTTTAATTGATCCTCTAATGACACCACCTGTCATAATTTAGGTCATTATTCACACGATTTCACTTGCCTAACTTGTCTACCACTTAGTGTACCCCCGATAGTAAGGACTTTCATAAATGGCTGCTTGGGTAGAGTGGAAGTATTGAAATGGTACGACAATATCACCAATGTGGACCTGATGATAAGAACCAGACATCACCATCATCATGATTTCCGTGATAATGACTGACAGTGCCATGTGAATCCAGATTAGACGAACAACACTCAGTCAAATTAGAACTATTAGAACCACTATTCGCACAAATCTGGAAAACAGAGACAACACCTCGTACATTAACTTTGTTGATTTTGAAAAGGCTTTTGACAGCATACACAGGGACAGCCTATGGAAAATACTGACGGTTTATGGAATTCCTAGCTGCATTGTTTCTATTATAAAAAGCCTCTATTCTTACATGCAGTGTTGGGTTGAGCAACTAAACTTTCGAGGTGAAGACAGGAGTACGATAGGGATGCCCCTTATCAACAACTTTATTTTTGACACTCATAGACTGGGTAATGCGCCAGACAACAGAGGGCAGTCCAAGAGGAATTAGATGGACAGCGTTTTCTACACTGGAAGATGACATTGCACTACTCGCACATTCACATCAACAGATCCAAGAAAAAAACCGATAGACTGAATAAGTATAGCCAGAAGGTGGGTCTGAACATCAATCTGAAGAAGACAGAGGTCATGACACTCCATGTGGACAATCCTGAGCCAATAACAATACGGAATCAGATGCTAGAACCGACAGGCATATTTACATTCTTAGGGTGCATAATAACACCAGACGGCGGAACAATCAAGGACATCAACAACAGAATGAATAAAGCGAGAACAGCCTTTGCTAGTCTCAACAACATCTGGAAGTCTTCCCAGTACAGCACAAACACCAAATTAAGATTATATGAGAGCTGTGTACTTTCTGTGCTTCTCTGTGGTGCAGAATGCTGGAGAGTAACAGAGAAGGAAATGTCGAAACTGTCCTCTTTCCACACAATCTGCCTAAGGAAAATTCACTGAATCTTTTGGTCGAATACCATCACCAACCAAGAACTACTTATTCGGAGTAACCAGGAGGACATGCACACCATCATAGCTGGTAGACCCTGGAGTTGGGTTGGCCGTGTCCTCAGAAGAGACACTGATGCCATTACAAGAACAGCTGTGCTATAGACCCCCGAGGGAAAGCGAAAGAGAGGCCGACGAAAAACAACTTGGCGGAGAACTGTGGAGGCTGAGATGCAAAGAATGAACCAGAGTTGGGGCACTGTACGAAGGATGGCCGCCGACCGAACAAATTGGAAGCAATTTGTTGCTACCCTACAAGACGCCACCAGGCGTGATGGCTACAGACTGCTTTGACAGTCAGCGGCTAAGGATCAAAGAAGAAGAAGAAGAAGAAGAAGAAGTATCCGTGGAACAAGAGATGGGGCATCTGACGATGAATGACATATACATTGGACAAGCCTGAGCACTACAAGGCGAGCCTCGTTCTGGAGTCCAGGGGTGACAGTAGTGGATGGAGATGGAAAAATGCAGAAATAAGAGAACTGGAGGGCAGCAAATAAGAAGAGAATGGAGGCATTGTACTGGCATTGGCATGAAGGGAGAGAAGAAGACATGGTATTTGGCTGTCGCATTTTTTGTTCGAGTTGATTGTTGGGTCCAGGGGTGACAGTAGAGTAGGGGGAATGGGGGGAGATGGAATAAATGCAGAAATAAGACTTGGCATGAGTTTGTTGATGAACCGTGCTTCTTTGGCAGCTAAAGGGTCATGCATGAATGAAATAAGGTCCTACCATGACTCCGTGTGTCGCATTTTTTGCTGTGTTGTTGCAGGATTTCTGTAATGTTGTACATGTGTATATCCATCTGCCTTCTGTTCTTCTTGGTGCTGTGACAGGGCGCCCCAATCTTCCCTTTCTCATGTGACGGGAGCACGAGGTTTGCCCTCTAAGTATGTACCCGTTTTACATACTGGGTAAAGTTTATTTTATATTTTTATCTTTTCTCTTTTTCCTTTTAATAAGTATTTCTGAAGAGTCATAAAACGAGAGTACTGGTTTGGTTCACCAGAGGTAGAAATTCTCTTCGATATTTTACGGGACCCAGGTTTTTATTTGATTCGGTTTCCTTGGACTTTGTGTGACATATAATGTAGTACTCTTTCATCAGAGATCATCCAAACTGAATGCAGAACTAATCCATGATAGAAGTTCCAACAATAACTTTATTTTACAAGTCTTCCAATTTTCACAGACGATTTGAACATATAATTATAGTGTCGGTTGCAGATTAAAATGTCCTACTCTATTATATTACGTTGGAAACTGGTACCAAAGAGTATTTGGTATTACTCCAGTTTCGTATGTAGCTGTTGTGTAATGCAGAATGTCATCGTCAAAACCAACTAAGAAGCTGGTGTATTTTGAACGATGGGAGAGTGGAAGACAATTAGGGAGCTAATCTCCAAAATAAATATGTTCCAAAAAACTATTCTAACAATGTTCGATCTTACACACAAATGACTGTTTGTCATTGACATATATCAAATCGAGCGAATTCATAATATATCAAATCGAGCGAATTCATAATATATCACATCGAGCGAATTCATACCATTTCTGCGTCAAAGCAAGAAATACACTGTCCAATGTCAGGGGATAAAATAGCTTGAGTCTATCTGAGTCTACTTCAACATCGGTCTGTCTCAATATCACGACCATCTCGTTGCAAGGTCAGTAGCTAAAGACTTGTAAACATTCGTCTTCATAACGGATGTCCCTTAGTCCAATGAATCTATTGGCTAAAACCACTGGTTACAATTATTTGTGCACCATTTATGTATATGTCATCGTTACTGCACTAGTAACGTTACCGTCACCTTGTCGTCATTTCCTATAACTGTCTTTGGTGTCTATGTTAAGTTTCTTTTGTTTTATAGGTTAATTATGAATTACGTCATCAGTCTCTGTTGTCTCTTATGTTAGATAGAATTGAGGGTATCTTTTATATAATGACGTCATCAATCCGTTCACAGTGCCATGAAACCAGATCTACTGCTGTAGACGGCAGCAAGAGGTGACCACATGTCGTAACGGCCCAAATCTCATCGGACATTGATGTAACATGTACATCTGTTGCATTTCTTAACCCGTACTGTTGATGTTATGATGCACTGTGAAATTTTGTGGAACACCCAGTTCTCTATTTTCTTATTACGAAATAACACCGGATCTTCTTTGAGAGATCTAAACTGCTAATATTTATAGGGGAGCCTCAGACCGTTTATCTTTATAAACGTTGGCTTTTGTCTTCTATATTTTATAATTTCAGAGAGTAACCGTCAAAATATTTTTATATAGAGTTGGATTAAGCGAGAAAATGGCTCCAAAGTCCAAATACCCGACCACTTTTTTGGAATCCTCGCGATACAAGTGGTAGAGAGAAACCGAAAACACACGGAGAAGACAACTGAACGGAGAATGACAAGCGGATAAAGAAGAAATGGAAATACCCTGAGTGGATGGCGCGGGATACTAGGACATGACATGAATCTTTAGAAAGGTGTATGCTCCATGATTACGTACAGGGTAGTGCGGCTGACTGTCCTGCAATTATCGTTCCATGGTTACGTGAAGGGTAGTGCGGGTGACTGGCCTGCAATTATCGTTCCATGGTTACGTGAAGGGTAGTGCGGGTGACTGGCCTGCAATTATCGTTCCATGGTTACGTGAAGGGTAGTGCGGGTGACTGGCCTGCAATTATCGTTCCATGGTTACGTGAAGGGTAGTGCGGGTGACTGGCCTGCAATTATCGTTCCATGGTTACGTGAAGGGTAGTGCGGGTGACTGTCCTGCAATTATCGTTCCATGGTTACGTGAAGGGTAGTGCGGGTGACTGGCCTGCAATTATCGTTCCATGGTTACGTGAAGGGTAGTGCGGGTGACTGGCCTGCAATTATCGTTCCATGGTTACGTGAAGGGTAGTGCGGGTGACTGGCCTGCAATTATCGTTCCATGGTTACGTGAAGGGTAGTGCGTGTGACTGGCCTGCAATTATAGTTCCATGGTTACGTGAAGGGTAGTGCGTGTGACTGGCCTGCAATTATCGTTCCATGGTTACGTGAAGGGTAGTGCGTGTGACTGGCCTGCAACTATCGTTCCATGGTTACGTGAAGGGTAGTGCGTGTGACTGCCCTGCAATTATCGTTACGTAATTGTGTTTATTTTGTCAATTATCAAACAACGCGTAACCCCGCTCTGCTGTATTTCTTATTCTATTGGCCTTCACCTCTCGGCAAAATTATCGAATGTCCGAAGCACCTAATATTATTTTCTTTATTTCCTCGTGCAGTCTTAACCAGTCCTTTTCATATTTCTTTCTTGATGCCCACCCAGCGCGCTACACGAACAATTAGCATTCATACCCGCCAACATTTCTTGAAGGAGACTGATCAGCAATAGGTTTGTCCAGAGTTCAATGATGTAGATTCTGATTAAAAATAACCACTTTAAAACGTAATACTAGCAGGAATGGACGTATTAGAGGATGCATCCGTTGTGTATACCTTTGATGCCCAGTTCCAGCAATCTTAGCTTTGTTTATTAATCGATTGCAGTCGTTCTCCAACCGGTCACCATTAATTAAGTAATTGTCTTCTTCTTTTTTTTTTTTAAGTGTAAAGACGATTAGCGTATGCCGCCATCATCATGTGCCATGTAACGAGGCACAAGTTCGCTGTTCATATATTATGATTCTGAATGAGAAGGCAAGGAATAAGTTCAACATATCTCATTCACAAACACATCTAGACTATTGTTCTCCATCTCTCACAAAAAGGCTCCATTCACTTCGAAAACGCGCAGTGCGCCTAGTTGATGACAAACACCAAACACATTGTATAGATTTATATAATTATCTTCAAATATTACCCCCCAGAAAGCGCTTCCTATTTAACAAAGCGAAATTTGTTCACAAAATCCTGTCACAAAATGCTCCAACGTTTCTGTGGCCGCTTTTAAAATACATTGAAAGACGTAGTCAGCGCGTAAACAGGTTACATTTTTTCCCAACGACCTGAAAAACACAGTCCCTACTCATGAAATCGTAGACTGTTTTTAAATACTTTATGAGTGCTGATTATATGCCACCCTAACTGATTATGTTTCTACTTATTATTTAATATACTGTATGGAGGGTCTGATAATCTAGTTTTTACACGCTTTTTTTTTAACTTCACCTGAATGTCACTTTCATGTCACTTTCAAATCTTGCAATCGATTTTTCAATCACTTCCAGATGAGCAATAGCTCTGAAACTTGGCATAATTGTGTATTCCCGATGACAATACAATAATCAGTCAATTATTTAATAATTTAATATTGTAATTATGACATTATGAGTAATTAAAGTTTTCGTAAAGAAATGTAAACAAATCAGGGGCCATAATCAAGTTAATTAAAAATTCAAGAGTACATGGTGTGCTTTTTTTTTCTATGCGTAAAACAGGGCAGTACTCAAACAAGTGTCTAGCTAAATCACGGGAAACAATCCAAATTATAAAATTATGAATCAAGGGAAAGTCGAGTTCGATCTCTAGATGGCTTTCAAATTGAAGAAATTGATTGCACCAAATTAACAGGCACAAAGCCATGTAATATTGACGCTCTAAAAGAAATTTTAGACCAGATTTACAATAAGTAAAAATATTGTTTATGTTTTAGTATGTCATAATTTTTCTAACACTGAAAAGAAGAAAATAAAAAATAAAAATATTTTAAACACACGCTTTTAATGCATTAAAAACCCAAAAAATAATTTTTCAACGAGTTTATAGCTTGCAGTCAAAATAATGTAACAACAAAGTAACAAAAAGAGTGGGGTGCTGATTCTGCATGAAATTAACTTCTGTATTACGTCCGTTTTCACATAAGTATTAAGTGTGTGGACTTAACAGATTACCAGATGCTTCAATCTAACTTTGTTGGATGTACATTTATTATGCACTAAAGCGCACAAATTTGGTGCGATATATTCGTTGGTTGCAAAAGAGCGCTTACGCGTCAGAGAGAGACAAAATTCCGGCTTAAGAAGGCAGACGTTGGTCTGGTCCAAGAGTCCCATTTTTCGGGAAGAGTCTACGAATATATATTTTGTTACCTTCCAGGAGGAAGTGTCAGCTTCAGCCAATTCTGGCTCGTTTGTATATGTATCTTAAATTGATACCCGCTTTATAAATACCCAGCAAGATCTAGTCAGGGCTTCGGCGTGGTCCTTGATGGCCCGTTGCTAGTGTGTACGGATCCTCTGAGGGAAACGATATTTGAATTTAAATGCACTGAAGTTTTCCCAGTGAATATGTCCGGCGTCTCAGATATTGAATAAGGAGGGAATCTTTAAGCCACGAGATTATTCTAGAGGTCCATCAAATGAATATGGAAGGTGGACATTATCTTCATGATATTGTTAAAGTACTGTCCGCCCGTTCGTTTATTCCCGTGTATTAAAAGAGTTTGTCTGCATTTGATATATGTATACCATTATTATTCCCATATGTGTCTATATGAATGTTAGAACATTGGTATACAACAAAAGTGTCACGCGAATGTTTTATTCGTGGGTATGCCAAAAACTGCACTGTATCGTCCCTGTATTATGTATGCAGTGTTCTCTCACAAGGGATCACGAATTAGTAATGTCTCAGATATGCCCAACAGCTCAAATATAACCAGGTAAGAAGCCAATGCTGTTCCGGTAACATAACAACACAGTTTATTGAAAACTCATGATCCATGAGACATGATGAACCGTCCTTAGTTACTGTCATCCTGTCTATTCGTAACATAGTTTTATACTCCTTGACGGTACTACATTGTTGCTTATTAGTCCCAATACTTTTATACATCTCTATGTATTGATGATATCCGTGCCCTTCTCCCGTACCTTCTGTTCAAACTCATTTAACTTCATTGACATGAATTTCCCCAAAAGTCAGTACACATTAGCGACAGAGCAGGCAGGATCTTTAAGACTCCGATTTTTACGGTGTATAGACCTGCCAGTCTAAAAAATGTATAAGCATCACATTATACAGTATTAATAGTACTCATCCTGGTATACATTCCCATTCATGGCACGAATCAATATAACCCTTTTCTACGGGTTTTCAAGCAAACCAGCACACACAAGGCTGTTCGCGTCTTGTTTATTTCTTGGGTCCATTTTTTGTTCTTCACGTTATTGTTTCAATACCCAAAAAACTCCTACGTCATCCTTTTTTTACTGCGCGCAATAATAATGCACCTAAGTGTACTATTCACATATCTTCAAATATTTTCACCAAACTCAATTCAGCGCTCTTTGATGCGCAACACCAAAATGTTGTAAAAAACCATACGCAACAAAAAAAAAAAAAACATACGCAACAGATATACGTACTTGATTTATATGCAACCGTCAATGTAAGAGTTTGTCTACTCTGGATTTGTCATCGTCTTCGTTCGTTCATCAAAATTAAAGATGTTTGTTGGAAAAATAACTTACCAGCCAATGGGTCAAGTATATAATATTACCAAGTTTGTCAAGGACCCTATTTTTGCTGTTGGACATAAATTAACCTTGATTTAAGTGTTCGAACTCATCACACGACATTCGCGTCTTGACACTGTAGTCGGCTACCTGTAAGCCCGACATATACTGACAACGTTTTAAGTCAGTGAACATTATTAACCCTAATCAAAACCAATGTATCAATCAAGGCTACGACGTGTTTATTATCCAAGGCGATAAGAACACCACAATAACAGTTATACACACGCACAACAACAACATTCTGCTTTATACTTCATTAGACACTTATGGATAAAATATATGATAAGCGCTTAAGCGCCCCACGCTTTTTGTCAATTTGATGTACATTTTTGGACTGCAAGCTATAAACTCCTTGAAAAATTATTTTTTGGTTTTTAGTACATTAAAAGCGTGTGCTTAAAATATTTTAGTTTATTCCTTTCAATATACTTTATTTCTTAACTGTGGTCAGATACTGTTAATGTATGCTGTTACACTACTTTATAATGTTGCATTGCCCTTAAATGAATACTTTGAGTACCCTGGAGAATGACCGAATAATAGTAATAAAAGATGAGCGAGAGGAAGGACAATGCAAGATGGGACTGTGCGCCCGATTCTCAACCCTTGGAAAATTACTTTCCTTCGTATCTGTCTATCTACCTACTCTGTCTGATTCTGCTCTTGAGTAAGGGAAGACTCGAATATTTCACGAGTTCTTATAACACATCCACCCAAATCTTGTTATGTCTCAAATCACTGTCTAATTTACTGTATAAAGTGTTTGAATATTTTCTGTTTGTTAGTTGTTGTTTTTTTCCATTACTTTCCGTTATGTTTTTTTATTTTAATAATTTTTTTAAAAAACATACTTGAATTTGATTATGATTGGATATTGCAAGTGTATGCACTTATATTACTTTTATAATGATACGTGCCTAAATAATGCTTAAAGTAAATGTGAGGATGGAAGGATACAGTATGTATGATGAGAGAGAGAGAGGAAGGGCAGAATGTCAGACAGTCCTGCATGCCCAATTCTTAACTCTTTGAAAATAAACGTTCGTTCTTGAAGACTTCCATAATTTCTGCTGGAGGCTTCTTCACGTGCCAACTCGTCACGTTGCTCATGATGTTTTTCCCCTCCGTTTTTCTCTTTTCTTTTACTTGTCATTTCTCATGATGTTCTTTCTGCTGACGTGATATTTTCTCCCTGTCATAATACTTGTTTTTTTCCCTTGTCATATTTCCGGGTGCTTGTACTCTCATGACATGTACACTGAAGCTTGACTGCCTTCTCCTTATCTAATGATTATAATTCATAGTTCATTAGCTTGTCACCGGAATTCTTCATCTGTTATTTTAGCCTCTCGTGGGATTCATAACATTCTTATGATAAACCACATCGCTTTTAGATAACTGTAACAACATGTTTAGATAATCGCTTTTAGATAACTGTAACAACATTTTTAGATAAACGCGTTTAGATAACTGTAACAACGTGTTTAGATAAACGCTTTTAGATAACTGTAACAACATGTTTAGATAAACGCTTTTAGATAACTGTAACAACATGTTTAGATAAACGCTTTTAGATAACTGTAACAACATGTTTAGATAAACGCTTTTAGATAACTGTAACAACATGTTTAGATAAACGCTTTTAGATAACTGTAACAACATTTTTAGATAAACGCTTTTAGATAATGTTAAGACAGATTTTAATATTGTGGTCAAGGGGAGTTTACACGTTGTAATACTGTATGTACAGGCCAGACTTTGCGTTACCTCCCTTGACTTGTTTAAAAATATTTGATCCAGAACTCTCTCGAATCTTCGAGATTGAGATCAGCTCACGGCTCGCGGTTAGCCGCGCATGCGTGACTGTTTGAGCGGGACTGAGATGCGTTTTCCCGTGACAGTTCGCTCTGGGCGTTTTGCCGGGCTGGTCAGCCATGTTTTCTAACTGTGTGTTCGGGGAGATATTTTTGGTGGGATAGAAATGGTGGAGACTCCCTATGATATTTCTAAAGCCTGGGATAGAATGGCTTGTATTTATATTGTGCAATGTGTATTATATATTATATTTCCAGAGAAGAGAAGGTAAAGAGAACATTTACATTGCTTACTTTTGCGGCTTATATATTGTATCGCCAGAGAAGGTGAAAAGGATATTTACATTGCTTAAAGCCAGGAACTTATGCGGCTTATATATTGTATCGCCAGAGAAGAGAAGGTGAAAAGAATATTTACACGATGTTTCCATGATGTGCTTTGAACTGTATCCAGGGACAGTGAATTGTCTCGATGTACCCATGTACTGTATTACCAGGATGTTTATGTTCGATGTGTCGCTTGTACCAGTATAATAAACAGTGTATAGACATTCCAGTCGTTACTCATATATGTGCATCGGTGTGGGTGAATGATTCTTGACTTACTCTAATACTACACGGCATTCGCATCCTCCTATACACTCTCACACCTAGTCGGCCGCCCGTAAGCCCGACATATACTGATCGCATTTATCAGTGGCACATAATAATAGAACATTACATTCTTCATGAAACCTGCCCATTATTAACAAAAGCCAAGTTTGCTACAGATAACTGTAACAACATGTTTATATAAACGCTTTTAGATAACTGTAACAACATTTTTAGATAAACGCATTTAGATAACTGTAACAACATTTTTAGATAAACGCTTTTAGATAACTGTAACAACATTTTTAGATAAACGCATTTAGATAACTGTGTATCTAAGTTTCTCTGTACTTGTGATCGCCGCGTGCAGGTCTCGGTGCTCTCTTATGACATAAAGAAAAAAATATGATTATCGCTCCCTCAGGCATGTCCTACAATGTGACTAATATGAGGTTGTGAATGAGGTTGGGAATGAGGTTGTGAATGAGGTTTTGAATGAGATTGTGAATGAGGTTATGAATGAGGTTATGAATGAGGTTGTGAATGAGGTTGTGAATGAGGTTGTGAATGAGATTGTGAATGAGGTTGTGAATGAGGTTGTGAATGAGGTTGTGAATGAGGTTGTGAATGAGGTTATGAATTAGGTTGTGAATGAGGCTTGCAACTTCGTCATGTAAAACACATTGCTTCAGAAACTACTACTGCAAGATCATGTGATAGCTTTGAGCTGGTTTCCTGCTAGAGGTCAGAGGTCACTCCATGCTCCACAGGGAGGGAACAGGACAATTATAATGTTGTTATTATCAGTTATGTCACGATGATTTGTTAATACAATAACAAACAATTTCAATATAACAAGCCCTAAATAATAAAAAAACATAATTTATCAGACTAAAATCAGTTTATGAAGTGACATAAAAAGTAGAAAATGGGAAGCAGTATAAGCCATTCCCTACACGGTATCGGTCAGCCATTACGAGCTTGAAAACAAGATTAGTTGATGATGAGTGTTAAAAGAAAGGTGGGTTCGTTGGCTTATATTTTTTAAAACCCTATTTTATGTAACGTTCAGTAATAAGTTTTTGGGGCGCTAATACTTCGTAATCTCATAAACAACTCCTCAAGCCATATTACTTCCCAGAAAACCACAAACACGATAATAACGTTGCCAGTCTGACGTGCACGACGCAGACGACGTTATAATGAGCATATTATGCACACAATGTATAGTTCTTTCGTTCTGGCTTTGTAACGTCTATTTACATTAGAGTATTTAGGTATGGACAACTCCTTGTTATGTTTTCGTTATTAAAGTTTAAATAAGCATATGGGTCATGTGAATGTGTGATAAATGTCTTAATAGCATGGATAAGTGAAGACGACACATGCCAGCCAAGAGAAGTCCGGGACAGAATGATAGATCTCGGAAGATCATGATTTAAGTGAAACCTGATAGCAATGTGTCAAGAAAAGTCCATTATCCGTCCATTTGGATCCATTGTTTACAAGATTACGTTCCGTGACGAGATTTTTGCAAAAATGGGATGTTAAAATAAACGACTACAAGTAATCTATGCTGGTTGATATCGGTTGTCACAGCTCGTGGGAAAAAGTGAGATGAAGGCAGGATATGTAGATGAAACCTGATACAAGCAGAGCAGACAGACGACGCCATGTACGTGACAGACAAATTAAGATTTCCAAGAGCGAAAACAAGAAGAATCCTGACGCCATTTACCGTCTCTCACATTTGTGGCCTCCAGAGAGCTAGAGGTGACCAAAAGTTTCGTAACGCGCCAAATCTCATCGGACTTGAAAGCCAGCGTTGCCACTCTGAATTTTGAAGACAAAAAATATCGGCGTCTTGGGCTATTTTGGGCGATTTTCGGGCTACTGTCGGCGATTTTTGGATTATTGTGGCTAATTATGGCTAGTGCCCCTTTATCATATATAGAGTTACGCGAACTATGTCAGAATCGAAAACGAGGCTGAACGACGTAGGCGCCATTTTCGGCTGGACAATACTAGGGCTAGTAGCGAGAATAAGCATTGAGTAAGATTTTAAAAAAATTGTATTAATGAAGATAAATATCCCGTTCAACCTCTGATGGGTTATAATTAGGATATATATTGTTTTCAATTCCAAATAACATGAACAACTGCCGATATGAGAAAGTGGCATCACATTTGTCAAATCATTGTAAATAGGGACAATCACAATTATGCTTATACGTTAAATAAAAAAATGAAAAACAAAACAAACAAAATAAAGAAGAAACTATGAACAAGAATAATATTAAGATGGAGGGGTGTAAAGGCCTGGTGGTTCCAGTTATATAACTGACTTTAACAGATATTTAACTGAATTTCGCCTATTAAAAGTCATATGTATTGTAAGAACAGCATCAGACCTTCACATTCCCAGCCACTATATATTAACATTTGTTCATGTTAAATATTGTTTGACTCTATTATGCAGTTCCCTAGGACGGTCTATTCTTAACACCTCTTCTATATTTATAAGATTATATTTATATTTATAAATATATTATAAATATAATTATAAATTTATATTATATATATATATTTTATATAATTTTAAAATATATAATATAAATTATACAATTTTATAATTGTAATATATAAATATAAAATTATTTAACATTATATAATAAAAAATTATATAATATAATAAAATTTTATATTTTTTTCTATTTTGGCTTCCTTATCTTCTATGTTTTGTTTGATCTTTTCAGTAAGTGAGTAGTCTATGATTTGTCTATGATCTCATGTTTTATCTCTCTCTCTCTCTCTCCCTATATATATATATATATATATATATATATATATATATATATATATATATATATATATATATATATATATATATATATATATATATATATATATATATATATACGAGTTTAAGTCAAATGAAAACCGGAAATATTTTATAACAATAAGAATAATCATGCCATTATATTGTAACTTGCCAATATTGTTGTCCAGGATGTCTCGAGTGTCATGCACGCGCCATCCGGTGATGACGCATAAGGTGACGTCATAATGACGTTTTAAAGATGGCCGCCCCACTAGTGGAATGCACCAAACAGCAGCAGCGTTCTGTTATTCAATTTTTGATCAGCGAAGGGGTGAAACCAATAGAAATTCATCGGCGACTGAAGCTCAAGTACGGTGATGCACGCATGTCAAGGTCGCAGGTGTATGAATGGTGTAAAAAGTTCAAAAACGGGGTGAGATTGTTTACGACCGGGTCAGACACAGAGTAGTGACTCCAGAATCGATAGCAAGCGTTGAACGACTCGTACAGGGAAACCGCCGATTGACTGTGCATGATATTGCCACACATCTTGACATCAGTCACGGTTCAGCACACCACATCATCTCTGATGTGCTACAGTACCACAAAGTGTCTGCAAGGTGGGTGCCAAGGCAGCTTACTCCAGAATTGAGACAACGACGCATTGATGCTTGTCAAGAACTTTTGCGGCGATTCGAAACAGAAGGTGGTTGTTTCCTATCAAGAATTGTTACTGGCATGTAGTGCTCTAAAATAGCGCCTCGTTCATCCCAAAAGAGAGTAAGCATTACCTTCACTGCAGATGGCTGCGTGCGGAACTTCTTCGGTTTCGGCGAGGAGGGATGGCGCCATTCCTTGCTCGATCGCATTGTTTCAGGTTCGTGGTAGTGAACCCAAGTTTCGTCACCAGACTCGTTGACCTATATGGTTGAGGAAACACATTTATTTAACCAGCATATAAACATTCACCGACCGACGCCACCTTTTTTTAATACGTAACGCCAACTATAATCGCAGTTAATAGTTTTTTACTTTAAAACTTATACTTTTGTGGTGGATTTAGATGTTATTAACTGTTGTTGTTATGTATTTATAATTATACTGAATGAGGTCAGCTGTGAAGGCCCCTGAGTATAACAATTATTAGGGTGAGTTCTCAGAGAGCCTTTCTGCTACCACCTTATGATCTCATTCAGACTTATTCTTGACTAGTATGTATGATTACTACGTCTAGTGTCTAGGGTTATGAACATGTGGTGTGAAGTAATTTAATACTAAATCACACATACATAAACAAATATTAATGTCTATGATCAAATGAACTAACACCGTGTTTGAAATTTTGGTATTAAACTATTTTTTACAATTTTATTTTGTCCTGAACCTAGTATTCTTCTGGTCAGGACTTTCAACTCAAATGAAATCAATTTATATACATATATGCAAGGCAATTTCACAAAAAGGACAATATGTCCAAAAACATATTTTAAAATCTAATAATGGTGTTCAAATATTTCTAATACTACTGTTAAAGTAGCACTGGATGGCGGGTCGGGATTCTGTAATCACTCCCATGTCTTTATTTCACAACTTTTAATTTTAATTTCTTGGGTGAAAATAGTTTTATTTATTTCAGTTAGGGAAACACTAATTTTCGTTGATGAACGATCATGTGCCAGATTATATACTTATCTAGCACATGCAGTAGCTTTCAGTTGTCACTCCGGCCAACGGCCACTGTTGTACTTGTCCAAAAGTAATAGGGTAGACAGCGTGTACACCTATCACTATTGGAATACAAAGTCTTCTCAAATTCTTCACTCAGAAATCTGGCACCGGAGTAGTGCCAGACAAAAAAAAACCACGAATTCAATGAATAAACACAGGAACGATGACCATGGCACAGATTCAGCTTTGCTGCCGGCTTGACTATGAAATTTTATGTATTTACTTTAATTTTAGTTAAAATTCATTCTTCGGTACATCGTCCTGGTTGAGGGACAGTATTTCTGCAAATGGCGACGAGCCTTCTAAGTTTTCAGTAATATTAAATGTGTTGGTCAATGAGATCGGACGACCCCCAATTTTGATTTGAATTTGAAAAATAAAGCCAGAATTACACACTAAAGTGGTGTATCTCTGTCGGTCGGTCCGTCCGATCTTGGCGTTAGTTAAAAATAGACTTGCCTTTTGGCCTAACACTACCAAAAACAATATTCAGTTTGAGCCACCCAATAATATCTCTCCCTCTTTCAAACTCCCCCCCAATCAGATTACATGTACCCTCTCATTCCTAAAGTTCCCCACTTGGACTTTGACACTCCCTCTTAGTGCCTCACTTCATCAACGAGTGCAAACAATTGTCACCGATAGTGAATGCAAAACCGAGGGTCTGCTTGTCAGTCTGTACGAACCAAAATAGTATTTTGTCAATATCTTTAGTATTAATGGGGCAATTTTGTAACAAATATTTTGTAACATAATTAGGTTTTATTTCCATTCAGGTAATAATCATATTCTATTTGGCAACTTTTATACTAAATTAGCCATTTTTTCCCCTTTCCCCGTTGTCCCAAGTTCGTTACGTCACTGTACTATTTGGCAGGCCATGCGCTGTAATGATTTCCATATTGCATTTGGCAATTTCTACTTTTATATAAATCACTTTTCTGTCGCTCCCTCTCCGCCATACAAATGGGATCGGTGTATCAATGTATATCATCACACATCTCCCCACTTAAGAACATGCAATGATGCAAGTTCATAATCAGTGATACACACAGATCACATTTTCTCAATAGGCCTGTGAATACTCTGATTTTAGTCAACAGGATGCCTACTCAAGAAATCTGCACCCACATTATGTGACCCGGGAATATATTCAATAGTGATTGAATACGGCTGTATGAGCAGCGACCACCTTAATAAACGAGCATTTTCATGCTTGGCCTGTGATAAGAATACGAGGGGTTGATGATCCGTTTGGACCACGAATGTCCTACCATAGAGATAGATCTGGAACTTTTTTATAGCGCAGATTAGAGCTAGACATTCTTTTTCGCTTGTTGAGTAGTTTTGTTCCGCTTTTTTCAACTTGCGGCTAGCATAAGCGACTGGGTTCAGTTCCCCATTTGGTGAAGCGGACCTTTGTAACAAAGTGGCCCCCAGGCCCACATTACTTGCGTCCGTTCTTAACACGAATTCCCGAGTCAAATCAGGCAATTTTAAAATAGGCTTGCTAGTGAGTTTTTCCTTTAACTCTTGGTAAGCCAATTCACACAGTGCGGACCAAACAATTTTATCAGGATGTCCCTTATGGGTTAAATCAGTCAAAGGAGCACATATAGAGTTAAAATTTTTAATGTACTTTTGATAAAATCCACACAACGACACAAAAGATCTCACATCTTTCTTTGTCTGTGGTCTCGGTGCCCTTTGCAATTTCTCCAGGTTCTTTGGGTCAGGGGTCATGCTACCCTGATATACGGTATGTCCCAAGAATTCCAACTCTTTACATTAAATACAACATTTTGTTGGTCTAGCAGTCAAGTTAGCCTCTCTGAGTCTATCAAACAACATAGTCAAAGAGTTAACGTGTTCCTCAAACGTTTCAGTAGCGATGAGGATATCATCCATAAAATTAGTGATGCATGGATTATTCAGTGGATCCAACAATTTTCGCATCATCCTTGAAAACACACTCGGAGCATTTTCAACCCAAACGGCAACATGTTTAACTCATAATGTCCTTCCGATGTGCTAAAGGCTAAATAAGGTCGAACCTCAGGCTTTACTGGAATTTGATAATAGCCTTTGCTAAGATCCACCTTAGAAAAATATTTTGCCTTGTTCAGCCTGGCAAATAGTTGAGTTGTGTCAGGTAATGGATCCACCTGATTTTCTGTGACAGCATTCAGTTTCCTGTAATCTATGCACAGACGATGTTCCCCAGAGGGTTTTCTCAGCAAAACCACACTAGAGCTATACGGAGATTCACTGTGAGAAATAATCCCGTCTTTCAACAAATACTCTATCTCCTCTTTCAAAGCTTTCTGCGAGGTGAGTGGTTCCTTTTTCATCTCCGTTGCGATAGCTAAGGTCGGTAAAGGGGTGCCTTCCTGGATTTGTCTGTCCAGATACTTATTTAGAAGGTTCACATGATATATTTTCTCTTTCCCCTTCTTGTCAATTTTATAATTGGTTCTAGACACCTTCTCTAGAACTGTATATGGACCTTGCCATCCAATTTGCAACTTGTTACTGCTGCCAGGTAATAGAAGAAGCACCTTCTCTCCCACAGCTAGTTCTCTATCCTTCGCTTTCTTATTAAAATATGCAGCATGTTTTTTCCTGGCTTGTCTGAGATTATCATTAGCAAGTTTCCAGCCAGTTTTAAGACGAGTGGTCAGCTCGTTCCCATATTGATATGATGAGGTAACAGTCTCTTCTGCATTCTCATCTGTCCACGTCCTTAACAAGGCTACATATGGACTTTTAATTTTGCTGCCTTATTTTCCATGGCACCGCTAACGTCCCTTACATTGGAAGCCTTATGGTGAGGACGTTTCTTCCTTTTATCATCACTCACAAATCGTCCACTACCAATTCGTTTCTTGTGGTGTTCTTCCCACTTTAATTTTCTTGTGAGAGATCTTCTCTCCCTTTTATTTTCCTCCAGTTCACATAATTCCGACCCAGGGATTGTCGGCTTATTCTGGGGTAAAACCACTTTTTGTACTTGACACAGAGTTGCCATTCTAACACATTCAAGTGAAGACTGTGTGTGAAAAGTGGGTTCCAATTCCATTGTGTCTACATTATTAAATTTATTTTTATTTTCAAGCCTAAGTTTGCCCCGTGGCGTTTCTAGGTCCTGATCAATTTCCCCACGTGTGGGTGCTCCCTCGTGAAATTGCCGCAGGCCTCCACAAAATTCTCAATAACTATCTTTACGTCTGGCCAATAATAATATTTAGAAACTTTTTGGCAGATGGTACCTATTTTCTCATGGTCACCATCTTTCCCAACGTGTAAGCTCCTTATTACATCTGCCCTATATGCCTTGGGAAGTACCAACTGTCCGTGACCATTGGATCCAATTCCAGCCTTCCTATATAACAATTTATTCTTCATATAGTAATCTCCCTTGCTGGGAGGTGTGTGACATTTGGGCAATTTTTTAAAACATGGCTTGAGTGACCTATCCTCAGCCTGCGCCTTCCTCATCTCCTCTGGATGAGTATTTATAGGATCACCTTCTTCCTTCTTTGACTGTGATCTGGTCTGCACTGTTGCCATAATCACAGGTCTCTTGGGATTCCCCAAGAAGACATATCTATACCCCAATATCAGAGGGTAGATTGGTTCATCTATCACTGCTGCTCTGATTTCTCCTTCCACATAGCGAGTTTTCACAGTTATCCTTGCGATGGGAAGTGTCATGAGTGGTATGTCCTTAGTCGCCCCTTGTATCTCCACTGTTTCTGTGGTATACTGACCTGGGTTCACTAGGCTAGAACTCACGACAGAATCAAAATCTAAACCTGTATCATAAAGGCACCTTATAGTGACCCCGTTACATACAACCTCCTCACAAACTGGGGGGTGATAAGGTTCCTGCTGTCCAGTAGGTTTAATCTTTAATCTCTGGTTCCCCGTTTTCACTGCAGCAAAGTTAGAAGGTTTCCTTTTACAAACTTCGGTGTTATGAGTGTCCCTCTTAAACCATTTACACCACTTCTTTCCTTGGTTAAAAGGTTTTCTTTCATTATTTTTTTGGTCATTGAACTATGGGTTTCTATCTCGATAATCATTTCGTGGCCTATCAAAGTTGGGCTTACCTTTGTTACCCTGATCTTTGTTATCAGATTTATTAGAGTTTAGTGGGGCATAATTCTCTACATGTTTCTTTTTAGCGCCAGCTACCTCTGCCTGGGCCGCCTGATACCTCTCAGCGACATTAAGTACCTCACCCAACCTCTCTGCACCTTGTTCCATGAGAAACTTTCTCAGGTCTGGAGCCATGGACTCTCTTAATTGCTCTATCATGATCATCTCTTTAAGATCTTGGGTCTTCCCCAGAGCAGTCCATTTCTCCAAATAGGTTTCCAGTCTGGCAGAGAATTGGTGGTATGTCTCCCCAGACAAAAGCTTGGCATTTCTAAACTTCTTACGATAAAATTCACCATTCTTTTCATATCTTAATAACAGTGCCTGCTTTAGCATGTCATAATTGTCTTGGTCGTCTTTACTCATCTTTGCAAACACTTCATAAGATGTTCCCCTAAGATCCTGGGATAATTTTAAGCGCCACCTTTCCTTTTCTAACCCATAAGTGGTGGCTAAAACCTCAAATCTGCATAAAAATGATTCAATGTCATCATCCCTCTCAACAAAATGGTCTAAATGGAATCCCATGGCTGAGATTGAGGCTCCCTGACTAGCAGTGGCATCGGAGGTAGAGGGGCTAGCACCATTTTCGGGAGCATGGCCTTGAAATTCCAACTCCCTTAGTCGTAACTCGTGCTCCCTCTGTAATCTCTTCTCCTCCTTTTCTGCTTCTCGCTCTGCAGCCAATATCTTTTCTTCTCTTTCAGCAGCCAGTTTTCTTTCCTCTGCTTCCCTTTCGGCCTTTTTCTCTTCAAATTGGAGCCTTTTTATTTCAGCCTCCCTATCCGCCTCCAATGCCCTAGCCTCTTTGTCAGCCTCAATGTGTAACCTTTTAATTTCTTTCTCAGCCTCTAATTTTCTTTCTGCCTCTAACTTTCTATCTTCCCTATCACGTTCAATAAATTTATCAACCTCTTAGGTTACATACTGAACCAGCTCTGGTCCATCCGTACCCATCTCTTTTGCAGCCAACACAGCAGCAGATCTGAATTTTGCCAAGTCTGCCATCTGATCAATTTTAAAATGTTCTAAGACAAATTAAAAACTCTAATTATTAAAGTACCAACTCTAATTACTTAATTAACTACTGGCCGTGACAAATCATCAACTATAAATCTTCACCCTAAAATATTTTTATTTTTATATGGAATATCTTTAGGGACACTATTGATACAATATTTGAATTCTATACAAAATGATAGGTTTAAATCCCGGGACAGGAGACCCCAATATAAGTGATAAATTTAAATCCCGGAGCGAGCTACCCAATATATGTGGTGGATTTAGATGTTATTAACTGTTGTTGTTATGTATTTATATTGTACTGACTGAGGTCAGCTGTGAAGGCCCCTGAGTATAACAATTGTTAGGGTGAGTTCTCAGAGAGCCTTTCTGCTACCACCTTATGATCTCATTCAGACTTATTCTTGACTAGTATGTATGATAACTACGTCTAATGTCTAGGGTTATGAACATGTGGTGTGGTGGTAATTTAATACTAAAATACACTCATAAACAAATATTAATGTCTACGATCAAGTGAACTAACACCGTGTTTGAAATTTTGGTATTAAACTATTTTTTACAATTTTATTTTGTCCTGAACCTAGTATTCTTCTGGTCAGGACTTTCAACTCAAATGAAATCAATTTATATACATATATGCAAGGCAATTTCACAAAAGGGACAATCTGTCCAAACACATATTTTAAAATCTAATAATGGTGTTCAAATATTTCTAATACTACTGTTAAAGTAGCACTGGATGGCGGGTCGGGATTCTGTAATCACTCCCATGTCTTTATTTCACAACTTTTAATTTTAATTTCTTGGGTGGAAATAGTTTTATTTATTTCAGTTAGGGAAACACTAATTTTCGTTGATGAACGATCATGTGCAGATTATATACTTATCTAGCACATGTAGTAGCTGTCAGTTGTCACTCCGGCCAACGGCCACTGTTGTACTTGTCCAAAAGTAATAGGGTAGACAGCGTGTACACCTATCACTACTGAAATACAAAGTCTTCTCAAATTCTTCACTCAGAAATCTGGCACCGGACTAGTGCCAGACAAAAAACCCACGAATTCAATGAATAAACACAGGAACGATGACCATGGCACAGATTCAGCTTTGCTGCCGGCTTGACTATGAAATTTTATGTATCTACTTTAATTTTAGTTAAAATTCATACTTCAGTACATCGTCCTGGTTGAGGGACAGTATTTCTGCAAATGGCGACGAGCCTTCTAAGTTTTCAGTAATATTAAATGTTTTGGCCAATGAGATCGGACGACCCCCAATTTTGATTTGAATTTGAAAAATAAAGCCAGAATTACACACTAAAGTGGTGTACCTCTGTCGGTCGGTCCGTCCGATCTTGGCGTTAGTTAAAAATAGACTTGCCTTTTGGCCTAACACTACCAAAAACAATATTCAGTTTGAGCCACCCAATAATATCTCTCCCTCTTTCAAACTCCCCCAATCAGATTACATGTACCCTCTCATTCCTAAAGTTCCCCACTTGGACTTTGACCCTTCCTCTTATTGCCTCACTTCAACAACGCGTGCAAAAAATTGTCACCGATAGTGAATGCAAAACCGAGGGTCTGCTTGTCAGTCTGTACGAACCAATATAGTATTTTGTCAATATCTTTAGTATTAATGGGGCAATTTTGAAAATTGTAACATAATATTTATCAGGAGATCATATTCTATCAAACTAATTAGGTTTTATGGCCCCATTCCCAGTAATAATGAATTCCATATATTTTCCATATTATTTGGCAATTTCTACTTTTATATAAATACGCCATTTTGTCCCCTTTCCCCCGTTGTTCAAACCGAAACCACAAGTCGTTACGTCAGAAACTGTACTATTTGGCAGGCCATGCGCTGTCTGTGTGTTTATACATTTCCCACGATGTGATTATATTAAGCGGCATGCATGGGGCGTTTCCGCCTTTTTATTCAAACCTGCCTAACAATACTACGCGCGTTTGCTTACAAATTTGTGTTGTTTCAACCAACACGTGTTAAAAGTATCACTTTTCTGTCGCTCCTCTCTCCCTCCCTCCAGATGAAAACCGGATTGATCGTGTCCCCATGCTCTAAATAGTTTCAAGGACGTTAGGGAAAGATAGTATTATTTATTCGTCGTTACTGTCTAACAATACCCGATGCGTTTGCAGGCGGGGGCGAAGACAAAACCTCACAACTCCACTAATTTTTATTTCTACATTATTCTAACTATACAAATACTACAAATGGGGTCGGTGTATCAATGTATATCATCACAACTTTAATAGAGTATTTTCCCCTTATTTTATATTTTTTGAATTATTACATAATAGTGTCTAGGCCAGTGGCTGTCAAAACTTGACAAAATTAAAATATATCAAGAAATGGAGCTGCAGGCTAAGTTTCGGCTCGCTACGATGATAGTAGATTCTGAGTAATAACGATGTAAAGCGCGACAAATATGCAACGATCAGACGATCTTAAGGATAACGCACTTCTGTGTGTAGAAACCAAATTTTGTTTCTTTAAGGTCTATCGCGAAGTAATGAAACATTCTCTGTATTAAAGAGAATCACGTTCTTGTCTGACAAGAAAATTTTCATATTTAAAGTATTTTACTAAATTTGAAACAAAATAAAAGGGGACGCAAATGCAAAGAGAAAGGAGTACAGTGGCGCTGTATGCGGCAAGAAAGCATTAAGAGATGGCCGAAAAGTAGTCCTATGGATGTTACTGAAGCTTCAGTGGAAGCGACATTACATGACATGTAGCATTGAACTGAGAAAACCAGTAATAAGTTATTTACAGGCACGCAATTTATCTATAACTATAAAACAAGCGTTGAGAATAGACAGACCCAGAGAACAACAGAAGGAAGTACTGGAGTATATAGCAAGAACATAAATTAATATATGATGATGATAAGTGCAAATGTGATGAAAGGGAAATGATCTTGGGAAATACGTGTTGAGTAGAGTTAATTTTGGGTTAGAGTACTTGCTTACAGATTGGTATGGATTTGTTTAAAGATATCTCCTCTTAGTTTCGTGGAAGACAGTATGTCAGATAGCAGGTGAACTCTGGTCATAATGTACTGTTTCTGAACTGTTTTTGAGTGATGTGTGAATAGCTCTCGCGGCTAGTGTCCGCAGGGATTTTTGAGAGCAGTGTTAAGAGAACAGTAGATTCTCGTGACTGTGTGAACGGGGTGTGTTCCCGTGGGTTCAGTCTATGCAGGGTTTTTGACTGAGGTGGTCAGCCCTAAGGTGGTTTTTTGGATAATGTATGCCTGCGCAGGGCTATAGAGATTTTGTAGGCCTTGATTATTATATATCTGCCGTAGATGCAGTATTTGTGCACTGATGTGAAGTATAGAGATTTTGTAGGCCTTGATTATTATATATCTGCCGTAGATGCAGTATTTGTGCACTGATGTGGAGTAGAGATTTTGTAGGCCTTGATTATTATATATCTGCCGTAGATGCAGTCTTTGTGCACTGATGTGAAGTATAGAGATTTTGTAGGCCTTGATTATTATATAACTGCCGTAGATGCAGTCTTTGTGCACTGATGTGAAGTATAGAGATTTTGTAGGCCTTGATTATTATATATCTGCCGTAGATGCAGTATTTGTGCACTGATGTGAAGTATAGAGATTTTGTAGGCCTTGATTATTATATAACTGCCGTAGATGCAGTATTTGTGCACTGATGTGGAGTAGAGATTTTGTAGGCCATGATTATTATATAACTGCCGTAGATGCAGTCTTTGTGCACTGATGTGGAGTAGAGATTTTGTAGGCCATGATTATTATATAACTGCCGTAGATGCAGTCTTTGTGCACTGATGTGGAGTAGAGATTTTGTAGGCCATGATTATTATATAACTGCCGTAGACGCAGTCTTTGTGCACTGATGTGAGGAGTAGAGATTTTGTAGGCCAGGATGTGTAAGGGCCGTATGGTGTGTTAACTACATTATGAAGATTCATGTTTCGATGTAACTGTATTCGTCTAGATCTACGTGATGTTATAATTGTAATAAACCATGGTTAAAATATCATCAGACGTTACACCATTCCATGACTTGGTGTGTGCGCTACTGTGAGTGACTGTCCCAAACCACACTCACCTTCTTCACCATAATTAATTACATATAACATTTGGATTCTCCTTCACTAAAAAAAAGTCGTTAATTATCAGTGGTGGACCAAACCAACGGGTCGTAACACCCACATTACATTCGCGTAACAAGAGGGTAAATTAGGTCAGATTCTGGACCAGTCATTACAAGTGGGAACACTGAACTGTGTTATGTTTGGCTCTGTGTGGGCGTGGCTTAATTCAACTGTACACAGGTATCAGCTGACTGCGCATATCCATCCTCATATCTTGGCGTGTTGTAGCAACTAAACTGACTTTATCAGTTGGTTTCCATATCAAACAGCTGTTATCTGATAGCGACATTGATGCCATAATTGTTACAGTGCTTGTTCCAGTCTTTCCATATGCAGATTCAACTATAGGTGCAGTATTTTGGAGAGTTCGTCTGCACGTATACCTCAAGTGATTGCGGGGTTGCTGTGATCGGTTCCTGTCGTCTGATGCATTGTTGAGGACATACTGTACAGTGGCAGGGATTTGAAGACAAGAGTGCCTAGTCCTTGTACCTTTTCTGCAGTGGAGTGTTTTAACGTCAGAACTTTGTGATATCCAGTGTGTTGGCGGAAGGGTCAGGATTACCTTCAGTTAAGTGCTTTTGTTGTGTGTAAATGTTGCCACTTCTGTCCATGTCAACAAGCCTCAATCTGCACTATCCTATTCTATTGATAACTATTGTTGTTGTTGTCGATAATTATATCGATTAATTATAGAATGTGATGATGTACAGGGATTGATGATACAATATTTGAGATCTAAACTTGATTTGGTATAATGAAAGTTTAATTAAGACATATATGGTTGACTAAGTAAACAAGTCACAATGGATTCTGATACAGATCCGGAGGATATGAGACCTGTATTAGAGTATCTGTTTCAGGAAGGAACAGATTATCAGGGATTAAAAGGCCCAGAGCTTGAGTCACATGTTATGGACAAGTTTTTGGTCTCTGCATCGAGATCTCTAAGAGAGTTTGCTAATGAGAGATTTCAGTCAATTCCTCATGTGAGTATGGCTGAGGATCTGGCAAGGTTATTGGTTTTGGACCTTCGTCTGTTCTTGGACAATTATATTAGTATAAAACGTGATAACATATTGAAGAGTATACGTACGTTATTGCTCGACGGCATCCATAGTGACCAGAAAGAAGAGTTAAGGGATGAGAAGCAAATAGGAGACATAAAACAGAGTACACAGGAGCTAAGGGAAAGTTGCTTAAAAAGTACTACTGAAGTGAATAAGCTGCAGGAAAAAGTGACTAAACTTACAGGTGATTTATGTAAATCTAATTCTGAGCTTGCTTGTGTTCGAGCAAAATTAGACTCGGCATTGTGCAAAATTAAAGAGATGGAAGCTCAGATTGGGAAAAAAAAATGGCGAAATTAGAAATCTGACTCAAAAAGTTCAAGAGAAGACGGAGATTTGTGGTTGCCAAAATTAAAGAAAAGGATACCATATCCCTAGAGAAGGTTGATAGGCTTACGAATAGTCATGATATTGAGATTGAGAGGATTGATAAAGAGAGAGTGAAAGAATTAATGGTGGAGAAAGACAAATTGATTAAGATTGAAAATTTGCTAGCAGAGGAAAGCTGCAAGGTCTTAAAAGCGGAGAGTTTAAACAAGAAATTAAGTGAACAGATTGCACTTAAGGACTTTGAGATTGTAGAAGCAAGAAGAAGAATAAATGGTCTGCTTGACGTAGTCTTGAATAGCAATATGTGGTCTTCCGTCAGTGTTGACGATGATAGACAGAAAGTTTCTTATCATCAGAACACTAAAGCAAAAAGCCAGCCTTATACACTTTTTGCGGATTCTACGGTCAAGAATGGTGGACATAGATCTTTCCGTGGGAGATATAACTTCTCACGCAATACAGATGATTCCAATGATAATGATTGCTGGCGGCAGAATAACAAAGGAAAATCTACAGTAATATCCAGTCCTGTAGATAAGGAAAGAAACAGTGCTAAATCTCAAGTCAGTGTGTTAAAAACCAACAGCGTATTTATTGACAGATCTGATAAATTGGTTACAAGTAACAAACATACTACTGCTTGTTCCATGAAGGAAACAAATGTTGTGAAAAAAAATAAAGAGATTGTCAAACCTTCTAGTCATACCCAGTCAAGGCAGTGTGACTCATTTTTTTTAAACACATTGCCACAAGCAAAGAAAAAAATAATTTTGATAGGAGACATAACCCTAAGGTTATAAAGTACCAAGGGAGTTCATCCTACGGTAACGTTTCTTCTCCCAAAAACAAGAAAAAATGTGACAGATCTCAACATTGTGATTCTAAAAGTTTAGAAAACTATAGCAGAAGTAATTATATGAAAGTTCATCAGTCTAGTAATAATTTTTCTGCTAAAAAGTCAGTTCTATCTGATGGACATTGTTATCTGGGAAGAAGTATTAAGAATAACTATTGTAACTGGGATTTAAATCAGTACAACGGTGTTAATAGAGCAAATAACAATGCTCTCAAAAGAAATTATACAGATCGCAACCAGGTTAGCTGTGCTCCACATAAGAGCAAGATTATTATTAATCAGAGTAATAGGAACGGTAATAGGTTCTTAAATGCTTTTGCTTGTCATGCTGATAGGTTTGAGAGATCATCTCGGTCTTGTGAAGGTAGTAAATTTTTTTCAGCCTACCGCACTGACAACTGTGAATTATAGGTCAGGTTGTCCCTGGGACGTCTATGTTGTCTGCTATGTGACGAGAGTTGTTGACATCGCAGGAGGGCCACAACCTTACACCACGGAGTTCGGGTAATTGTGTAGTGAACTTTTCCGTGTTTCCTCATAATCTTACCATGGATTAAAATAGATATTTTCATTTGTATTGTCTCACAGCGAGCGACTTTGCGAGGGGAATCACCATTCTAATTTTACATTACCTGGGAGAGATGTAGATCACTGTGTACCATTTATCCATTCAAGCGAGCCTAGACAGTACGTTAACCCACCGTGTCATGATGTCACCTTGCGTGTTGATGAGATGTTCGCAAGACCTCGAAGGAATTTTTTTTTTTTTTTTTTTTTAAAGGTCCTGTTTATTTTTTGTTCTGTTTACAAACACTGAATGTTATTGTATTCTTTAGTATAGAACTTTATATGTTGTTAATGAAATATTATGTAATCTTTGTAACATTTGATTGCCATAATTATTTGTTGGTTGTTACATATATGACTGTATTTTAATTATGCATTAAATAATTTCTATGCACAAACTTATTTACTGAGACAATGTAATAGTCATTTTCATAGATAGTCCTGAGTGTTTATTCACTACTTAAAATTTTGTTTTGTTTTTTCATCATGGATTTGATACCATGTTTAATTAACATATTTATATACAGATTATTTGAATTAATTGTTTAGTGAAAGGTAATTTTAAACATAACTTGTATGTATTATTAATGATTTTTCGTTGAAGTTAAGGACGTATTCTGAAACTTGGTTTCCATTTTTTCTCAATTATGACATTTGATAATTTAAACGATTCGATTTTTTTGTCAGCTAGAATTAACTTAAATTTCCTATTAAATTAAGTGGGTAGAATTAACAGCGACGGCTGATACTCTTGTTCATTTAAAGAATTTAAATATCTGATTATAATACATAGTTAAGATAAATAATATTACACTTATATATATTTATAACTTCGTTTGTAGTTAACATTTTATTACCCAATGTGACGTTTCTTTGATGTATTTTTTTTTAAAAAAAAAGAAGAGAAAAAAAACTTACACGTTTTGATGTGTGTCTATTTAAAGATAAGATTATTTTTATGTTACTCAGCTAATTTAATTGTTAGTTATTAATTATAGCTACATATTACTTAGAAATAAAAATACTATTTTTATTTAACCTAAAGAGAAGAAACATTTTTTTGTATTGTAAATTTTTGAAAAAATGTGTTTTGAACATTGTGATATTTATTTTTTTCTGCGCCAGCGCTAGATTGTATGTTAGGGTTACTATTATGTAGTGACATTAATTCTTTGAAAATGTTGTGATGTTTGGATGTATTTTTTGGTTGTTAGCGCTTGACTATGCGTCAATGCGGAACTTGTGTTATCGTTAATAATTTTTTGTTTGGGTGATATTTGATGTAATTTATTTTTAGTTATGTATAAGTTTATAATTTAGTTAAATTACTTATTATGCTGTGCTTGTCATAAGCTTTCTTTTTTGTGTTAGTATATAAATATACTTTAGCATTTTTGTATTTTACAATACGTTGTTATATTTGGATAGTTATTGTTAGGTGTTGTTACCAACTTTCTTTACATTTGCATCTTTACTGTCATCTCTCTTTGTTGACTATTCGTCATTTCTTTACATCTTTTCTGTTGTCTTTTCAGTATTGTCTGATATTTTGTTTATGCTTCCGTGTTTCATCTTTGATGTAATTCATACTTCTAGTATACTTTTTTCGTGTTACGCTATTTATACTTTCATTCTTTGTAGTGTTAAGTTAATTATATGACTTTAGATAATGTAATTGGTTCTTATAGTTCTATTTGTTTTACATGTATGGAATTGTTGTCTTCATTGTCATCTTATGATTCTATTTGATTCTTATCATATTCCCATTTCATATTTTGTCTTTTCTTGTATGATAATTTATTTTCTGTTTAGTTTGTACTATGTATACTTAATTTGGGTTTTGTATTAGATTAATTTTTATTTTGGTATGCTTGAATGATTATGTTGGATGATTTAGTCGTTATCTTACATTTATTGATGATATTTTTGTAGATGTGCTATGTTCTCTTGTCATAGGTATATTTTTGTAGGTAATTGATAGAACTTCATTAATTTTTTAAAAAATTTTTGGGAATTAATTTAAGAGGTATCTGATATAACTTCATTGACCGTTAAATTTTTGGGAGTTAATTTTCAAAAAAAAAAAAAAAATGATATAATCATTTTTTTTTTCCCTGGGAGTGTGGCAAACTGATAAGTGCAAATGTGATGAAAGGGAAATGATCTTGGGAAATACGTGTTGAGTAGAGTTAATTTTGGGTTAGAGTACTTGCTTACAGATTGGTATGGATTTGTTTAAAGATATCTCCTCTTAGTTTCGTGGAAGACAGTATGTCAGATAGCAGGTGAACTCTGGTCATAATGTACTGTTTCTGAACTGTTTTTGAGTGATGTGTGAATAGCTCTCGCGGCTAGTGTCCGCAGGGATTTTTGAGAGCAGTGTTAAGAGAACAGTAGATTCTCGTGACTGTGTGAACGGGGTGTGTTCCCGTGGGTTCAGTCTATGCAGGGTTTTTGACTGAGGTGGTCAGCCCTAAGGTGGTTTTTTGGATAATGTATGCCTGCGCAGGGCTATAGAGATTTTGTAGGCCTTGATTATTATATATCTGCCGTAGATGCAGTATTTGTGCACTGATGTGAAGTATAGAGATTTTGTAGGCCTTGATGATTATATAACTGCCGTAGATGCAGTCTTTGTGCACTGATGTGGAGTAGAGATTTTGTAGGCCTTGATTATTATATATCTGCCGTAGATGCAGTCTTTGTGCACTGATGTGGAGTAGAGATTTTGTAGGCCATGATTATTATATAACTGCCGTAGATGCAGTCTTTGTGCACTGATGTGAAGTATAGAGATTTTGTAGGCCTTGATTATTATATATCTGCCGTAGATGCAGTATTTGTGCACTGATGTGAAGTATAGAGATTTTGTAGGCCTTGATGATTATATAACTGCCGTAGATGCAGTATTTGTGCACTGATGTGGAGTAGAGATTTTGTAGGCCATGATTATTATATAACTGCCGTAGATGCAGTCTTTGTGCACTGATGTGGAGTAGAGATTTTGTAGGCCATGATTATTATATAACTGCCGTAGATGCAGTCTTTGTGCACTGATGTGGAGTAGAGATTTTGTAGGCCATGATTATTATATAACTGCCGTAGACGCAGTCTTTGTGCACTGATGTGAGGAGTAGAGATTTTGTAGGCCAGGATGTGTAAGGGCCGTATGGTGTGTTAACTACATTATGAAGATTCATGTTTCGATGTAACTGTATTCGTCTAGATCTACGTGATGTTATAATTGTAATAAACCATGGTTAAAATATCATCAGACGTTACACCATTCCATGACTTGGTGTGTGCGCTACTGTGAGTGACTGTCCCAAACCACACTCACCTTCTTCACCATAATTAATTACATATAACATTTGGATTCTCCTTCACTAAAAAACTATTTAATTATCAGATGATTAGTGAGGGTATGGCTGAATAGTGAAGGTTTAATGAAGTACTTGTAATACATATTGGTAATGACAAATAAATAGTAACTTCTGTAGTATGCCAAAGACCCCCAAGCGCTCACACCATCCTTCACATTATTTTTTTTTTTTCAACACTATGACAGGTGTGAGGAGATATTTTAGGACAAATAAAATAGAACATACACGCAGATAAGCAAAGTTTGACAATTTTAATTTACTCTGCAATAAATCAAGTACGGTAGCTCACGCGCCAGTCTATTCAGCTGTCAATGAGAGCCGGACTCTGCTCTTGAGTTAGGGACATCAAGGAAGGGACACTGGTCACACTACCTAATATAGCTGGACTTTGTCTAGTGGTCTCAAACATTCCACTCCCTTATGGCAGTATCTGTTAAGAGGTTACCATTACCTTACTGTCCCATGTAGTTAGTCTAGTGGTCTATGACAACATAAACATGAAGTACTGCTCTCTGGGTATCTCGTAAGAAACAACTAATATAAGGTTGTGCATAGGGCTGGCAATCTCATATGTAAAACCCGTTTCTACAGAAAACACGGCTTGCATCAGCCCCTGGATGCTTCCATGAAGGTTTCCTGCAAGGAGACCAGCTACGGTGGTGGTTACATCTTCAGTAAGGAACACAAAGATAAGAATAAAAACATCAACACATTTGCTGACCTAATTTTCTTGGATCAGACGAACAAAATTAACAACAGAATGAATTTAACAACAGAACAGGAGAACGAAACATAAATATAGCATTTAGTTATAGAATGTGGAGCTTTATTTTACTACCCTGGAAGTGTATAGACATCTGAAACTTTTGTTCTTGTGTGATTGGATGTTCCCGACCTTGCACCGGTTGTATCAATTTTAATTTATTTTTTATATTTCTCGTTTTTCTTTTTCTTCCTTTTTTGTCGGTTTGACCCTGACGAAGGTCTGTCTTGTTGCCGAAAACTTAGGCAATTCTCTTTGTCTTTTGTCCTAGTAAGACGTAACGGTTGTTCTTTTTAACCCACCATTACCCGTAATTGGTACAAAGCTTTTGATCTCATAAATTGATTCAGTAAAATTGCCGAAGACGTTTTTTATTTAAACATCTGACATAATTTAAAAACACTTCACGGATACAATTGATTTTTCTTCGGCTTTCTGATTAATTCCCGCCGTGCTTCGTAAACTCTGTGGGCTCTAATCAATGTAGATAAATAATAGACGTATCAATAAAAGAGGCAAGGCACAATTTTTTATGTGGACTAGACAGTTAGAAATAGGACATGTAAGCAAATTGCAGCTGATACAATGTTAGATGTAATCCACAATTTTGGATGTCTGATCAGCGACTGAAACATGGACATTTGAAGCAGCTAACTAGCAATAATCTTTTTGTTATTACCACATAATTGTCCAGATTTCTGGGGAAAATGAAATAATAACGTGGGGTTCGTTACAGATAAGAAACCTTTTTCTCCGTTGATTTTTTTTTTTAACGAGCAAGCCTGTTGTACCAGAAGAAATGTTTTTTTCGTCATATTTTAAACTAGATTTAATTAGGGCCAATAGGACTTTGGAAAACAAAACTGTGATCAGTCTATATTCAGTCTACCTGTTTTTATAAATTTTAAGGGAGTAATATTGCGTAAAGCAGTGCAGTTTACAGTCTGTTAAGTGAAATAGGACACAGCCCGCAGGATTTAGTTTTGCATACCAAAATGCACTGCAATGCACGTTGCGTGTTACGTGACGTGTGTGAGTACGTCATAAGGAGACGGTTAGAGTCCTTTCGACGATGGGTCCAAGAGTGGATGAATGCGGTTCAAGTGAGTAGAATAGTGGAGACGACTCACGTTAATTATTTGAACATAATAATCGTGCAAGTCTTCTCACATGATATGTCAGTGCTGTTGAAAGGCGCAAGAGATTTGTTGACGTTTTTTTTTTATTATTATTAGTTTTTTTAATGTAAAACTTTTGGCGAGGCGCGTCCCGTTCAACCTAGTCGGTTATATTAGGGCGCATGTCCAAATATAAAAAAACCCTTAGGTCTGGGATTTGTTGACGTGTAATAATGCCCACTAATCTAAAATTAATGTTATGTCAGAAAAAAAAGTAAATAGATTTGGGATCGCCATCTCTGCATGTTCTAAAGTTTTTTTTTAATCAGCTGCCTCTGATTTGATTAGCTCTTCTAAAGTATTCGCCCCTGAATCATCGAGTCTGTGTTCAGAACCTATTTCAAGTGTCTTTGACACTGATGATACTATTAAATCAGACGCCTTGGATTGGTTAGATAGCTCGTCTATGGTGCTGCTGTTGCTGCTGCTGCTGAAGAAGAAGAGATTTATTGTCAACTTTCTATGCCTAGGTCCAGTTTAGTTTGGTTTTAAGGACTATCATCATTGCACATGGACTACTCCATCAGTGCTACGATCTCCTCCCTTAGATCACACAAGGAGGATCTCAGCACAGTGCACAAACTCTGTAGTACCGGCGAGAATCCCAATGTGTGTATATAGGAATCACACATTCTATAAATATTTTGGGTAATTTCCTATCTTTCATACCTTTTTGCTCCGCAGTGAATGTGTATAGTTAGGTGTTGTTTCGTAGCGCTTAGGGTTAGGATTAGGGTTTGTGTTAGGGTTAGTGTTAACCATAATACTAACCCTAATCCTAACCGCTACGAAACAACACCTAACTACATATATTCACTGCGGACCAAAAAGGTACGAAAGATAGGACATTACCATATTTTGGTTGTGGGTAGATTTCTAATTTTTGAATTTTGCCAGGGCAGCGGCCTGATAGGCATACTCTTTACAATTTCCAACTGCCGTGAGATTTTTAACGTGCGCAACTTGCTCACGGGACCTCCTATGTTTTCGCCCTTATCCGAGAAGGCTAGGTATCCGATCTCACTACTCAGGAGACCGGGGGGGGGGGGAAAGTATGACATCATTAGGACCACTGGTTCTGAAAAAAAATTTTTCCATTTATTATTTTCCATCAACTGGGAATTGAACCCAGTACCTCTAGAACTCGAGGTGGATGCCATACCTCTTAGCCACTCCTACCGCCTAGTTCCTGTTAGAAATCAGAATAACCAGTCGTTTACAATTGTCCCTGTAGGAACACCTAATCATTTCCAACGTCAATTTAGAAACTAGCCGTGTAGTGTAACGATGCTGTATATTTACTGCAGCCGCTATATTTCAGAGGCATTGTAAGAAAGTCAATCAGACTGCCATAGAAGGTCATTACACATGTTCTTATAGAGGTCACTTGTCGCTTGAGAAATGTTAGTCTCATCATCTTATAGTAGGACCTTGATAATCCAAGTTAAATGGAACCAGGAAGTAGTTCGAATTTCTGATTTGTTTGGATTTTCAACAGTACCAAAATACTGTTTTGAAGACTGAAAAACATCATCATCATCATCAGTTGCCATCTCCACAACGGAGGTTGGCTGTAATGGATCTCCAACGTCTTCTGTCTCTTGTCTTGGTGGTACACTCTGATAGACTCTTTCCCGTCCATCTCTTGATGTTATCTTCCCACTTATAGCGCTGTCTTCCCCTTGCACGTTTACCTTCAACTCTCCTTTCTGTTATGGTCTTCTGCAAGGTGTTATGCCTTTTTATGTGGCCAAAGTATTTTAGCTGCCGAACTTTGACCTCTCTCATTAGTTCTCTTTTCATACCTAGATTTTCTAGGACCTCCTTATTTGTTTTCATCTCTTTCCATGAGATACGCCCCATTCTTCTATATATCCACATTTCAAGAGCCTCAATTCTTTCTTCCAAATGCTTATTCATCGTCCATGTTTCTGCACCATACAGAAATGCAGAATATATATAACACTTTATGATTCTCAGTTTTAATTTATGAGATAACTGTTTGGATGTCAGTATATGTTTCATGTTGTTGAATGTAGCTTTGGCCATTCCTATTCTCTTCTTGATTTCTGTTTCACATCTGCCATCTTCTGTTATTATATGACCAAGATATACGTAGCTCTTGACTTGTTCCAGGATTTTCCCATTTACGCTTATCTTTAATGTGGGTTTATCGTCTGTTTTGCTAATTATCATAGTTTTTAGTTTTCTCAATATTAATGTCGAGTCCATATTCATGACTTATACTGTTCACTTGCTTCACTAGTTCTTGTAACTCCTGTTCGCTTTCAGCTAACAACACGGTATCATCTGCATATCTAAGGTTGTTTATTGATCTTCCACTGATGTTCAGTCCTGGTATTTCCTGTATCTGTTTGAAAATTTTTTCGGTGTATAAATTAAATAGGCAGGGGGACAGCACACAACCTTGTCTGACACCTCTTTTTATGTCTATGTATGGTGAATAATTCCTTCCAGATCTTACTGTGGCAGTTTGCTCCCAATAAAGGTTACTGAGTATTCTTATATCTTTTCCATCAATACCTATGTCTTTGAGGCATTCAATTATTTTCTCATGATGGATTCTGTCAAAAGCCTTCTTATAGTCAATGAAGCACATATACATACTTTTTTGGACCTCTGTATATTTTTCTGCTAATCTTCTTAGACAAAATATTGCCTCTCTTGTTCCACTGTTCCGTCTAAAACCAAACTGTTCTTCTTGGATTTCGCTGTCTACTTTACTTTTTATTCTTTCCTGTATGATTTTGAGCAGTATCTTAATTGCATGACTCATCAGGCTGATTGTTCTGAAGTCTGAACATTCTGTTGCATTTGGTTTTTTGGGCAATGTTATAAAAACTGATGTCTTCATGTCGTGTGGTAAATATCCTGTATTGTATATATCATTGCATATTTCTGTGATTGTATCTATACCAAAGCTCTCCAGAGCTTCTATCATTTCAATGTTTATGTTATCCATGCCTGCTGATCTTCCTTTTTGTATCATATGAATGGCATTCTCTACTTCTGATCTGAGAATGTGTGGGCCTTCATTAGAATCTGGTGATGGTTTTTTACCTCTGTTGTCCTCGAATAGTTCTTTTACGTATTCTGCCCATCTGTTTGATATGTCTTTCTCATCAAGTAATATTACACCATTTTTGTTCTTGATACAGCTTCCTCCTTGTGCAAACCGCGACCGATTTGATAATTTCTTTATTTCTTCATGCATATCTCTTGTCATGTGCTTCGCTTCCAAGTCTTCTATTTCCTTACATTTTGTTTCTATCCACCGTTCTTTTGCTTCTCTACACTTAGTACGTATGTCATTGTCTATTGTTTTATATTCTGGAGTATTTTTTGCTTTCTTTCTTTCTGCCATTTTATTCAAGATGTCATCTGTCATCCAAATTTGATTTTTCTTGGACTCCTTTTTAGGTAAATTTGCATTTGCTGATTGTATGCTTGTTTTTAAGCATTCCCATTTTTGCGGTTGCTTTTTCTTCTGGGTTTTCTCTTCTATACTGCTCCATGCTTTCTGTCAATAACTGTTGGTATTTATTTTTGACTTCGATTAAATATTTCTGTTTTATATCTGGTTGTTTCAGCGCTGATATTTCTATCTGGGGTTCCTCCTGTCTTCTGTTTCCTGCTCTTTTCAGCTTTATATTTACTTTGATGACAACTGGATTGTGATCTGAATTTATGTCGGCGCCAGGATGTGTCTTTGCACTTGTGACACTGTTCTTAAATCTATGTTTTATCATGATATAGTCGATTTGATTACGTGTTACATCTCCTGGGCTTTTCCATGTGTATAATTTCCTTGGGTGATGTTCAAAAAAGGTGTTACATATGACCAGCTGGTTTTCTTCACAGAACTGGATAAGTCTGTCTCCTCTATCATTTCTTGTCCCTAATCCATACTGTCCTACTATTTTCTTGTATTTTCCTTTTCCTACTTTTGCATTCATATCACCCATTACTATCAACACATCTGTAGATTTGACTGGTTTAAGTGTGTGTTGTAGCTCTTCATAGTATTCTTCTATTTCTTCCTCGCTGTAATCTTTAGTTGGTGCATAAGTTTGTAAGATTGATATGTCGAATGGCTTTGCTCTCATCTTTAGTAACATCATTCTGTCATTGTGTGTCCAGTATCCACATACGTATTTTTCTAACTCCTTCTTTATCAACATTCCTACCCCTCTTTCGTGTTTTTTCTCCTCCTGAGTGTATAAGCGTGTACTGGTCTCTTGTTATGTAGCCTGTATCCAAAAGTCTTGCCTCTGCAACTCCCAGTATATCGAGTTTCATGTCGGTTGCCTCTAATATAAGATTGTCCAGCTTTCCTTCTCCGTTTAAAGTTCTAACATTCCATGTTCCTATTTTTAGGCTTCTCCTACTAGTTTTTAGGTGGTCTTTCTCAGAATGCTCCCTTCAACAGAATTTAAGGAACACTCGTCATTATGTACTTCCTTACTCATTAGAGGAGTTGCCTCTTCCCTGTTAATTTGTACAGTAGATTCTTCCCCAGGGGACAGAGAGTTCTCTACATATCGGTTCTTATCTTGTTGTTGTGATTCCATTACTTTCTGTAGGAAGTACGTGGTAAGGCCCCAATCTCTTCCACGGTGGCTAGCCATTGTCTTTTTCTATGTCCGACATGCCTCTAGTGCGCCACACACTTTGCTGTTTCGCTTTGCGAGCCGTTGATCTTCTCAGATTCCTCCGCCTCACTCACCGTCTCAGTCTTTGTGTACTAGGGATGGACATTCCCTTGAGTAAGATTGCTCCTACTCCACCCATGTAGTTTAGCCAGTCAGCCAAGACTGTTGCCCGGGATGTGGCCACCGCCGTACACAAGCGGTATTCTAGGAGCCATACATGAGCTAGACAAAGAGAGGAGAACCAAATAGGATCCTGACTATCCTAAAAAGGCTAGAGTAATAAAAACACTGAGTTATATTAACGTATTTGTTGGGGAGTGTTTGTTTGCATGTATGAATGGTCTTTTGCTCCACTGGGAGCTCTATTATGGAATTTACAAGTTTTCATGGTTATTTTTAAAACCGTTCTATACTTTTGCTCATTGAAGTGTCAGAGTTATCAGCTGATTGTCAGTAGACGATTGTAGCGTGGAACACAATTTGGAAAAGGTGTTTGTGAGTAGGGGTCATCATATTTCTGTGCTATTCTTAGGGGCATGGAGCCACCAGTACAGCTGGTCCCCTTGCAGGAAGCCTGCACCAAGCTTTGACATGCTGTTGTAGCTGTGGTAGCTGTTGTAGCTGTGGCTATTTGTTTTATATGATGAAGTTGCCAGCCCCATGCACAACCTTATATTAGTGGCCTAGTACGACATGCACGTGAGTTGGGTGTTACTGCGTTAGTAGCTATAGGCTGATATTGGTAGTTTCTGATAACAAGATATGGCAGTAATGTCGTCTGCCTACATTAATCATGTGACCTAGATATCATGTGACCTAGATAGTTGTAATAATATGTATAAAAACCGTGATGTCTTCACTTCAATAAAATAGAAGTACTTGCCAGCAATAGAAACTTTCAGAATGAATCAAGTTCAGTACCAGTAAGCCTTTGATGAGTTACTGCAGGTCTGTGTGGAGAGAAAGAAATAATATGCCTGCTGCACCCTCAGTCATGTCATAAGAAATGACTAACAGGAGGATTTGCCTGGGGCTGACCACGTGATCATGTCAAATAAATAGCTACATAAACCACCGCAGCAAGAGCATATGAATGCTTTGATCCAGGCTTCTGGCACAGACACAGGCTTCTGGCACAGACACAGGCTGCTGGACTGGTACCATTGTTTTGTAAGTAGCGAGAAGAGAAATGATGAACATGATGATGGTGATGAACATGATGATGGTGATGAACATGATGAAGGTGATGAAGATGATGATGAAACACACGGAGAAAAGAACTGGAAACAGAGAAATGAAAGGGATAAAGAAGACATAGACAGACCTTGACCTTGAGTAGACACCACAGGAAAGGAGGACAATTTATTGAAGGCCAATGTTTCTTGAGTAGCTGAAGAATGATGATGCTGATGATGACTACTAGTAAGCAATTTTCAAACTTCTCAGCAACAAAAGAAAATAAATTATCAAAATTTTTCTCTCACCATTCAACATCCTCCTCCAAATAAAGGGGAATACACTACTCACTCAGTGACCTAATTTTTCCACAGCTATGACGATCCTAAATGGTATTGAGTGGAGTACCAATATCACAGAACAGTTCATAGCTAATGCTCAAGAGGACCCTACTCTCAAGTGGCAATATTTCTGTAGTTCTGATGGAGTATTTCGGATATATCCAGGTAAACCAGAACTTAAATCTAAAGCAACTCAAATAGCTAAATGGTAGTTTTATTTTGTTGATTTATTTTGTTCTGTTCTGTTTGTTTATTTTCTATGGGTCATATAAAATTGACTGTTGGCCTCCTAGATTTATCACATTTATGACATTTATGACATTTATGAAAGTCTATAGCTTTTTGGTTGTTGATTTTCTTGTTCTTCATGTTTCAGAGCCATACAATTAGACTGACTTGACATTTGAATTGACAATTCTGATTTTTATGTTAAGACCTGATGTCGCTTGATCTCCATATATTTCCCAATGCAGTGAAAGCACATATATCCTTTTGTATTCTTAGTTTGATATTCTTTTATGTCACTCTGTGTCTTTTTTGCTGCCAAGATATGTCTATGTTGCTGCCAAGGTATGTCTATTTTGCTGCCAAGGTATGTCTATGATTCTACAGCTTGTAGGGGTGTTTTTTTAAGTGCAATCTTGTAATTGTTTCCTCTATTTATTTTCATTATCTTTGTTTTGTCCTTTGTATTTTCAGACCCACTTGCTGAATCTCTCATCAAGTATTTTAATTTTATTTTGCATTTGGTTACAATTATTGGACAAAAGTGCCAGGTTGTTGGCAAAATCTAGATTCTCAAGCTGTATAGTCAAAGTTCACGATTCCATTTCTGTTGGCTGAGGTTGATATTTTCATAACCCAGTCTATAGTCAGTAGGAAGAGAAATGGTTAAAAGCTATAGCTAATAAGAACGAAATGGTGACAAGAGGCATCCCTTCAAACTCCAATTTTTATCCTATTCGGTTCTGAAAGTTGTCCTTCGTGAAGAACTCTGCATGTCATGTCTTTATAAGTTGTATTTATTAAATTAATCATCTTCAGTGGGACTCCATAATGCTTCATTAATTTCCAAAGTGGTACTCTGTCTATATTGTCAAATGCCTTTTCGTAGTTCACAAATCCAGTGTAAAGAGGTGAGTTCCATTCTAGACTGGTTTCCACTATTATTCTCAATGTGGCTATCTGATCTGTTCAGGATCTGTTTTGTCTAAAACCTGCTTACTCATCTTTCAGTTGTCTGTATATTAACTCTTTTAATCTTTCATGGAGGATCCTGTGTAATATTTTTTCTGGCACTGATAGTGACATTATTCCTCTTTAATTTGTACATCTCCCTTCTTCACAGGGGCGGCTCGTTGGTAGGCCCTGTGGAACTGCAACACCCCCAGCTTTTTAAATCTAAATATGCAATCAACGGAGTTATATGGCATTTAGCAAAGAACCATGCAATGCAATGAATATTTTTATTAACAGGTCTTGCATATAGTAAACTCATCCTCTATTTCCAATAATCATTTCAATAATAGACGAATAAAAACACAAAATCATTTTAAACTTTGAAGTTTAACCGTAAGCGGGAACTGTAAGCTAGACAGTTCCACGTTTTTCTACCAGTGAATACCCAATTGTTTAGTTGTCAATTCGCATTTTTAGAAGGGACAAAATGAATCAAAGGAACTGCACGGCGAACAGTGCCGATTAGGTAATCTGGAAAAAAACCTGTGTCACTGCAAAAACAAATAGACAACGCTCCAGAATGAAATGAATGAAACATTGGGGCTTTCAAATTAATGTTAACAGAACAGTTGGTATGATTTTCAGCAAGGGAAATATAAAAAATAACAAAATCAATATAACAATTAAAGGGCAGAAAATATGTACCTCCCCAACAACTGGATTCCTGGGCATAACTTTAGATAGACAACTAAATCGGAACAAACATATAAACATTTTAGTAGAAAACTGGAGGGGCCTCATAAATATGCTAAGAAAAGTAAAAAGTAATGAATGGGGAGCCAGCAACAAAATAATGCACATGTTCTATAAGTCATTCATCAGGGGAAAACTAGGCTACGTAAGCATAGTTTATGACTCAGCTTCAGCTTCTAGCAAAGAAAAACTAAACAGAATTCAAAATGCAGCCATGAGAGCCATTACAGGTGCATTGAAATCAACATCCCAACATCGGTAGAAGCACTAGAAGTAGCTCTCTGCATACTGCCCCTTGAACTAAGATGGAAAGAACTAAGATTTAATTGTTGGAGCAAAGTAGTACAAGAAGTGACACACCCAGCACATAAAGCATTTTTTCAAAACCAACCAAGTGTATGGGATGTCCCCTTGGATACAGATAGATATCCAACAGGGTGGATAACTATTAAAGATCTAATATGGTTCAAAGAGCTGTCAAACACAATTAATAATAGTTATAAATATAAAAATACTGTACCACCCTAGGAACTAAAAGCACCAATCATAGACTACACACTCACTGAAAAGATTAAACAACACACAGAAGATAAGAAAGTCAAGATGGTAATAAGACAGTTCATAAATCAGCCTACAAAACAAAGCTTGGCTGTTTACATCGATGGATACAAGGGCCACAGCGGGCAATTAGTTGCAGGGATAGTAATAGCACAGTGGGGAATTAAAAAGAGTTATAGTGTAACTGAAGGTGATTCAATTTTTACAGTGAAGAGGTAACAATACTAAAAGGTTTAGAAATAATTGAAGATAACCCCGCAGAAGTAGTTACGATAATCATGACTACAAGCACTGGAATACCAACGTAAATGCAACCAGCCAGACAACAAGGAGGACATTCTTTCAGTAAATACATCATTAGTGAACAGAGGATGCAGTGTGAGGCTAGTGTGGGTTCCAGCACACATAGGTATAGCTGGTAATGAGTTAGCAGACCAGACTGCCAAATATGGAAGAATAAGTAAAAACAATATAAGAGCAGGGCTTGGAAAATCTGAGATTAAGAGAAAAGCGAAGCTATCTATAAACGAGGAATGAAAGACAACATGAAAGGAAAGTAGTGGAGGCAGACACACGTTCAAACTTCTGAAAGAACCAACAAGGATGTACCAGGTCAGAGAAGAACTAAAGGTACCCTTGAATTAAAAGTTATGGCGTCTCCTTCTAGGTGCAGCATACTTTACGATAGAGGAACCACACTGCCAAGAATGCCAGGAAGAAAATGATATAGATCACTCCCTGAACCACTGTAATAAATACGAGCAACAGAGGCATGAATTGAAAATGTACTTTAGAAATCACAATATAGACATTACAAGTGATGGAGTGTTAAGTATAGATGCCACATGGGAAGCCCAATCATTATTAAAACGGTAAATACACAAAATAAAGGAAAACATATCAGGTTAACCATACAACTTTCCGCAAGAACTTATGGATGTTAGTCCCAGAGCTTTGCAGGCACAATATCTTGCCTACCTGTTATATGCATTATTGTTATGTGCAGAAATTGGACAGACACCATAAATGTTAAATGTTGTGGAGTAAGGTGTCTTGTCTGGTCTGTTGCTTGCTGTGAGTGTAGATGACGTAAAGTTCCACAGATCTACTATATATATGTGTCATGAGGACAGTACATTCACTCACGACGTGGAGGTCATAGAAGTGTGAACTGCAGTTGACGTTTCCATCATTTATTTCATGACGCCACAATGACAAATACTTGAACATCCATATACATAAGTTATAGACACTGCAGGGCATGGTAATCAGCATAAACAAAGTTCCTTAATAAATCATGCATATATATCATGTAAGCTGTTCTCCTATAATTCCAGCTTACAACAGCCTCAGCTCCATATCATCACTTTGTAAGTGTAACAAAATCCACCCTGATGCTAGTAGATCAGGTGTGTAAACAAGTCTATCTTAGGCCGCACGGGAATGGCGAACCTATGTGCTTAGTTCAAATTGACCTTTGTAAGCATTTATAAGTCTAACCTTGATGAAGGCATAATCGCTGGCATAGCGAAGTTCAAAGGAGCATAATAACTGTTCTCTGGGCCTAGACTGACCCGTATACATATCAGTTTAAGGTACGAAGGTACCTGGGTGTATTCCCTAGTAGAAAAGCCTCTCCTGTCTGTAAATAGTGAGCGAGCATACAAACGACAATGTCAAAATCTAAGTGGACTATAGATTTCAATATTAGGAGAGCATTTACCTTGCTTCGGAAATAACACCACAACACACACGCCTCCAGGCGCTCAGAAACATATAAGGAAAATCCTCATTAGGTAAACTAATGAACAAGAGGACTTCCTTTTCCTCATCAAAAGATCACAGATGCTCAAAGCGTCCTGCTTCGCTCAGAACATTTCTTGGACTCCCGAACGGAAGCTTTTTCAAACCGCCTAAAATCTGGCCATGCGCAGAAGCGCTTGACCCCTGAGTTCAACTCAAAACGAGCTGATGTTAGACACATATCAAGCAAGATGCAGACCAAATCGCGCCTTATATGGACAGGAATAAACATCAACCAAGGTTGCAAACATTCCAAGCATAATTATACCTGCTCTGACCATATAAGGAGAACCACAGACATCGATCTAAAAAATAGACCGCTTGGTTTAAGACACAAGAGGAGGTAACAACTATAGTCAAAATGTAACCTCAGTTTATCAAGAGTAATAAACCTTTGACCACAAAAAAATTTAAGTGATCAAATAAGAAGGGAAAATTTTATATTGCATCTGAAAAATAATCTTTAACACTACCCTTTCGCACTGCAGAAGGCTATATATATATAAATATATAGATTGCACACTAAGCTTGGAGAAGTCACTTGAGCCCCAGACGTAATTCTGGTTTTTACCTGGTTGCCTGCATGCAACCCATGACAGGCAATTGTAGAAGTGTGTGTCTCTCTTGGGCACTGAGTAGGGACATTTGATGATTCTATTTTGACGATTCCTTGGATGAGAGAGTCCGAGGGAAGCCGGGGGGAATGCAGAGAACGCGGGGGGCGGGGAGACGGGGGGGGCGGGCGCGCGCGACGGGGGACGTGATTTTAAACGATGGGTGGTACAGGGGGGGGGGTGAGAGTGTGATAAACACGGGTCAAGGGGATGTGGCAAGGGACGGAGCACAGTAGTGGGAGTGTCTGGGGCTGTCTTCGGTCCTGGGCTTGGGTGTATTTGACAGGTCGATAGTCATGATTTTATCTAAAGGGGTGGGGGACCAGCACAATTGGGGTTTTTGGTTATTTATGAACCTGGAGCTCATGAGAAATCAGAACATTGAGGACGAACAGGAATGGCAGAATAAATAGAAAGAAAGAAGCTTAGCAGCAATACTGGTGCACTAGATCCCTGCACGTAACCATCATCACAAAGGGAGTCTTCAAATTGTATTGGAATGCACGTGACTGAGCGATAATAGCTCATCAAGCTCTAGTTAAATACACAACAGACCAGGTTAGGAGGCACTAATGACGTTATATACCTGTGTGTGTGGTTGTTATATCACTGTTGCAGGACCGTGCTTGAAAGCGGTGATATTGGCTAGTTCTGTGGACATAAAAACCCAAAAGAGTGTAATGTGCGCATCAGGTAGATTGTTGCATAGATCATAAGACTTACACATCGATTGGGTCAACTCCTATGCTTGAAAAAAGGAGACAGCAGTGAGGAATGGGGAAATAATCGATGAGGAGCCTTCAAGATCATAGCCGAGCCATTTAGAAAGTGCATGTTTGAAAAATTACTAGAGATGGTAGCAAGTGATAATGGAAGGCAGATATATCCGAGGTGACAGTCAGTTGGGGTGGGTGGGGGGGGGAGCGGAGCGGTTATTAGTGTGAATGGCCGCCATGGTTGCGGGAGGGAGAGGCCCCAAAATCTCCCTGAAGAAGTGTTTCATATGTGCCGAATGGGGCAGTAGTTGGGCGTCGGACATGGTCTGTGTATATAGTGAGGGCCAGTGGACGTGAGGCGAGAGGGGGCGGCGTGGGCGATTTTCCCAGGTTCAACGGTGGCGATAACACGTCGGCGAGATTGTAGAGGGTGGGGATAGTGTGGATAGCTATGGGGTGATATAATTTGAAAGTTTTCGCGCTTTAGCTGGGGGGCGCATCGCTGGCAGCTCTTCAGGGTTATTTGCGTGGGACGGGAGCATTAGGGCTCAAGCGCACTAGGGTTGCAGCGAAGTAGAACAAGTAGCGAGCAAATATGGGCAAGTATGTGTGTATGATAGGGTTGAGGGTGCGAGTGGAGGGGCGGGGGAAGCTTGAGGATTGGTGCCCCTAGGCATATGGGGAAACGGAAGAGGGCAGGTGGGGGTGTACCATGACGAGAGCATGGAGGGCTAAAAGTGTGGGTCACAGGGGTATGTGTCGTAGTGGCCCGTTAGGTGAGGGGTTAGACTCGAAGTGACCTAACGGAGATAGATCTTACTGAACGGTGAGTTGGAGGTAAATAAATTTGAAGGACGCACATGGGGGGGGCTGGGGTCGGTTGGGGGGTGGGGTTAACGATTTTGCTTAGGTGTACGTTGAATTTGTTTACGAGAGGGGGGATTGTGAGCTTCATGTGGCGTTGTTGATGCGGCGTTGGATAGTCAGGGTTTGTTATGACAAATAAGGGGGATATTAGCCCCTGCCTTAAGAAGTGCTGGGGGGGGGGGGAGTTTTTAGCTTGGGTGTGATCGGTGTCTACTTTGCGAGTGTAGCGAAGTAATAGGGATACACACACGATACATCATCATCAATACACTCGCACACGCACAACACAAAACACTACACACACATTGGGCAAGAACTTTGCTGATGCTCTGGGACTGACACAAGAACACACACACACGTTTAGTAACATACTCCATGCTGATCATTTAATGAGGGTAGAGAGTGAGAGTGCGTTTATCTGTGCTGCGGTGGTCGTTCTGAGGAGTTGTGGTTGGAATCATTCTGAGATCATCTCCAACTCTCATTACACACAGATGTTTCTGATATAGTGATGCCATAGCGAGGTATGGGTACGTCGGGCAGGTAGAGAGAGTACATGAGCTCTAGGATTAGGTGTGTGAACACGAGCCGGATCGTACACGTTATATTTGATACTTTGAGTTTAGTGTGGTATTTAAAAGATAGTTTTGCCGTATACCCGAGTGAGGCCCCCCCCCCCCCCCCCTCCCCATCCAGTTACCGCTTATATAGGAGGCGTTGTGGTCGTTACACACTATGGTGTCAGGTGAACACTGCACAAACTGATACAATAGCTGCGCTAATACATCACTGTAAGAAAAACAAATATAATCAATGATAATTCACATAAACGGAATTGTGCTGACGGCTTAAACATCATTACTGAGAGAGAATGAATACAGAGATGCGACAACATTTTATGTCAAATACGTATCTTGTAAAAAAAAATGGCGAGTGTACAGGTGAAAAAAATACTCGGGGGGGGTGAAACCTGTTGATGGGTGGGACGAGGATTAGGGGTGAGGTGAATCGAGGTGATAGATTGTTTTCTATATATCCATGGTAAGGTAGTTGGAGATTGACAGTTCTGTGTTTGTGTTGGGGGGGGTGATATGTTTGAAAGTGCGTCTATACGACGAGTTATCGAGTGGGGGGGTTTCGTGTGGGGGGCGTCGTGTGTGGGGGTGGGTGTTTGGGGCAGCGAGACAAGAGTCATGTGTTCATGGTAGTATGCGTTCTCTGGGTTTTACGTGGAGAATGTCGAGAGGGTTGATCTGGGGAAAAAAAGAGTAGGTTTATATTTTGGAAAATACGAACATAAATCTAGATGATTGTGTACTGCATCGACAAGAATAGATAGGTTGTGAAGATCAAGGGGTGTAAAGGCACCTCTCTAGGTGGGTATATTTCAGTTATGTGTTAACTGAGGGGTTATGTTACAGGATTGAGTTTGTCGAGTATTCTGTTTGAGGAGTTAGGGATGAAATGCAATAGGTAATTTTTTTCTTCTCATTAAAGTCGATAAACTTCCATTATTACGGTATATGGTGCAGGACAGGCATCAGAACCTGTAGACGATATTTCCCAGCACTAGTAATGGTTGAACATGTGTGAAATGGGTATGGCACTGGTGTAGGTGGTAAGTATGCGTATTGTGTTTGACTATAGTGTAGGGAGCAGATCTCTAGACTGACAGGAAGAGGTGTTGATAATGGGTATTAAATTAACACCTCTTGGCAGAGGGGGAGGTTTGGTGGTAGGTGCAAAACCGTGTTGGATGCTATGAAAAATAATCTATAACTGAGTTGTTGCTGGTGGGAATTCTCATACTTTGGTCATTAACCTCATTGGATACATAGGTGTCTAACTTGTTAAGTATTCCATTCCTAACCGTTTCTACCTGAGGTTGAGTGTCATTTGGTGCTGAAGGCCCAATCCTTGCTTATACGTTAAATTTAAAAAAAAAAAACTAAAAAAAAAACGAACAAAATCAAGAAGAAACTCTGAACAAGAATAATATTAAAGTGGAGGGGTGTAAAGGCCTGGTGGTTCCAGTTATATAACTGACTTTAACAGATATTTAATTGTCTTTCATCTGTTAAAAGTCATATGCATTGTAAGAACAGCATCAGACCTTCACATTCCCAGCCACTATATATTAACATTTGTTCGTGTTAAATAATGTTTGACTATATTATGCAGTTCCCTAGGTCTCTCTATTCTTAACACCTCTTCTATATTTATAGGTAAGTTGGATGCTTGCAAATAATCTAACATTGGTATTCTCATTTGTTCACACCTCTTACATTTTAACAAGAAATGTTCTATATTATTGTTTTGAAGACATCCTGCACAGTAAGGTTCTTCTATTCTGAAATAGCCTTTTCCCAGCTGTAGTCTCAGAAGTTTCTTATTACTGGGAATTTTAACTGACTACTCAAAATATAAGGAAAAACAATGAAGTAACAAAAACAAAACAAACAACAAATTCTAAAATAAATTGACACCATCAATAGCAATCAATTGCAAAAGACAATAGGAATCTGAATACTGTATAACACAAAACTGAAAATTAAATACCCTAATTATAACCGACTGTTTGTGTGAACAGGGTAGACCAAGATGGTGGACAAGCGGAGGCAGTGACATTCAGCTGTTACTAGCCCTCTCTCCACCCATCACCTTTATTTTTTTTTTTAAATTGATTTGATCGTTCACCGTTATTCTTAGGATTCATATTAAGTAAATTATATTAAGTCAGTACTGAACATTCAACAAATTATGTGATTACAGCTTAATTGCGAATTGAGCTTGAACTTGCTACGTTGATGTTATGTTATGATGAGATGTGTAAGCAACACATTATTTCTACGACAGTCGGTTTTGTTTAATTTGATTCGATCGTGGCCTCCATCCTTCACCATGAAGTAACATGAAAGTGAATTATCTTCAGCAACTTAGTTTTTCACAATTATCTCATTTATTTTGAAATAAAATTTCAAGATTACCAAAGTTTGTTTATGCTAAGTGTCCAGTTAATGTTTTGTAGTATTTTTAACTTTTATTATTATTATTACTAGCTTATTATTATTATTATTATTGCTAGCTTATTATTATTATTACTAGCTTATTATTATTATTTAAGATGCAGCACCCCCATGCATTGGATTCAAGAGCAGCTTGTATGTCAGCTTAACCCAGACATCCTTCATTTTATTCTGCTAGTATTTCTGTTTTCTCTTCCAGACTATACCAAGTAGATTGTATATTATCTCTGTAGCAGTGTCAGTATCTGCTAGGATGGCCTTTGCTGGATCAGCCGCTTTTCCTATCTTTATTTCTTCCTTAGTTGGTCTTTTACCGTTGACTTGTAGCTCCTCTTCATATATCAATCAATACCCTTTAGCTCCACGAGGAGCATAGGCCTTCAACAAACACATGCAAAGTCTTCCTGTCCTGTGCCATCCGCTCAAGTTCTGTCCATGTTTTCCTCATCATTTTCACCTCTGTTTCCAGTTCTCTTCATATATGAATTTATAAAATTATCCTGGTTTGTTTTAAAAGTATAAAATACAGATCATCCAGTTTTTATTAAATATAAACACATTAAACATACAATTTTAATGAGTATGAAAACCTAATCAATCCAGTTTTTAATGAAAATAAAGTGCTGTAATAACCCAGTTTTTTTTTTATTGTAAGATACTACAATCATTCAGTTTGTACTGAATATAAAACACTATAATCTTCTATCTTTTATAGAATGGGGGGGGGGGGGGGGAACTGCAATCATCTAGCTTTTATGAAATATAGAACACCACAATCATCCAGTATTGATTACCTCTAGAACTACCCACATAATTTCTGCACAAGATCACTATTTTTTACTTATTTTTCTTTCTTTACTTGTCTCTTTTGTACTTCCCTTTGCATTGAAAGTCCACTGATGACTGTTCTATTTACAGGCATGAAATGGCCCAGGGAGCCTGACCAGGTTGATACGTTTGACTGCAGGATTCGAAAATGGTATTTGCTTTGTATGTATATATGTATTTATGCACGTATATGTATGTATATATTATTACACAAGCATATGTATCCATAAAAACAAGCTTTTGTTAGAAAGACTCAAGGTTGTTGAAGTAGAGATGCAAGGGAAGAATAGATCTCATCTCATGGAAATAGAAGAAAGGCAATGAAAGAGACATAGACAACTAGGAATGAAAGGTGAATTAGTGGACATGATTAAACTTAGAAGACAATAGCCTTATAAGTGAGAAGCTAGCATTCTAGTGAGATACATTAGCAGTCTATCAAAATGTACCAATAAGGCATGCGGCACAAAATGTTAAACATCTATTGGAGCCCACCTGTGCTGCGGAGATGGCAGATCTGATATGTATCTTTGTATATATATTTATATGTACTTATGTATGTCGGTGTCAGTGGCCTAATGGATATGAACGCAGTTTCATAATCCAGATATACCAGGTTCGAAACCTGCTGCAGGCGGTTTGGTAGCAGATCACTTTGTGTGGATTTTAAACAATGGTATAAGCGCCGTACCGTTCAGAAAGCAATGGCAAACTACTGAATGAAAAAAAATTGCCTAGAAAAATCACAAACAGCCAATAAAAGCTGGGGTTGATTGCCACGTCCTGTAAAGGATAAGCAACTAACTATGTATATCTGAATTTAGGCACAGTGTATATTTGTGTTTATTATGGTCTATTGTGTATGTGTCTATCTAAATGTATTAAAGTATATTTTGCAGTATTAATAGAAGCGACATTACTTTCATGTGTAACATTTGCAAGAGAAATGTCTGTGATCGATCTTTGAGAATATAGCTGAGTAAAATATGTGTTTTAATTCAGAGTAATAAAATATTTTTAAAAAAATTAAGTGCAATAAAATCTGTGTGTTTTATTTCAGTGCAATAAAATATGTGTGTTTTATTTCAGTGCAATGAAATAGGTAATTTCCTATCTTTCGTACCTTTTTGCTCCGCAGTGAATATGTATAGTCAAGTGTTGTTTCGTAGCGCTTAGGGTTAGGATTAGGGTTAGGATTAGGGTTAGGATTAGGGTTTGTGTTAGGGTTAGTGTTAACCATAATACTAACCCTAATTCTAACCCTAATCCTAACCCTAAGCGCTACAAAACAACACCTAACTACATATGTTCACTGCGGAGCAAAAAGGTACGAAAGATAGGAAATTACCATGAAATATATGTGTTTTAATTCAGTGCAATAAAATATGTGTGTTTTAATTCAGTGCATTAAAATATGTGTTTTTTAATTAAGTCCAATAAAATATGTGTGTTTTATTTCAGTGCAATTAAATCTGTATTTTAATTCAGAGCAATAAAATATGTTTTTTATTTCAGTGCAAACAATTATGCGTGTTTTAATTCAGTGCAATAACATATGTGTGTTTTAATTCAGCGCAATGTGCATGGCTGGCTTACCTGAAGAACATATTAAAAGACTTGATATTTTCTTCAGATTGAGACTCTAATCACGTCAGATCTTTTATTCTCAAGGTACATCCAAGCAGCCTCATCACCAAAGAACATCCTGATACTTCTAGATTCAAGCGGTTCCATGAAAGGGTTACGGTTTTCTATAGCGCGGAGTACAGTCAGTAAAATATTGGACACTTTGAGCGATGAGGACTATTTCAATGTTATGCAGGTAATGTCCACCTTTTTCTTCCTGTTTTTCTTCTTGCCCTTTTTCTCCTTGTTCTCTTGTCCTTTTTCTTCTTCTCCTTGTAATTCTTCTCTTGTCCTTGTCCTCCTTGTCCTTCTTCTCCTTGTCCTTGTTGAGGATTGTTGCATGGTTTGCAAGCATCTGGGTTTGAGCTCGATTCGGATGGTTGCACCATGTAACACCTCGGCTGAATAAATAAATGAAATAGATTGCATATATCGATGCATGATGCATTAGACATAGTTACGAAATTCGTTCCGTGGCCTTCAAGCCAAATGGCAGTGTTTCAAAAAGGTGTGGCATGGCCACTTAGCCAAAGTGTTTTAAAGATGTGGTATAGCCACTCAAGTGTGATAGTGCATAACTAGTAAGTTATATTTAAAGCAGAAATAAAGAATGTATAAGGACCCTTGAGTCTGGAAATATAAGATGGCAATATTAGCCGCAATAATTTATTATTAACGTAAGTCGTGATAATGCGAAAACGCAGTTAGAATATGTAGGGCTGATTAAGCCTGGCTTTGAATGCCAAAGTAAATTAATATATTAGACAGTGTATCTAATAGAACTAGCAGAATGTTTAATTCTGTATAAATACAAGAATTATGCCAAACAGTTTTGGTTGAAATATAATCGAATTTTAATTATAACGATAATGTATCGGACATGCAATGTCTGTGAAATATATAGACTCTACGCTATAATGTATCCAGTGCTCTTGATGTAAACTATATTAAGTATTGTCTTTGATTCATGATGGAAGAATGAATCCTTATTAAATTATTATGTCGTCAAAAAAACTGGTCTTATTCAGTAACCTATTCAAGGTTCCAGTTATGACTGTTTTATGAAGAATGACCATTGACCTTCAAATGAATACACACGCTGTCACACTGGTAATATGAAATGAAACGATATAACATGGTCATTCAAATATAAATGAACTTTTATTGAAAGCACGTTTAAAATGCAATTACTTAAAAGAAGTATCAAAAGAATCCATGGTTGTAATCAAAATCGATACCGGGTGGAACACAGAACAGACGATCAAATAATTGTACAAGATTAACTCATTCAAATAGAGGAACGCCCGTAACAGTCCTTCTTCTCTTGTCCTTCTTGTCCTTCTTCTCCTTGTCCTTCTTCTCTTGTCCTTCTTCTCTTGTCCTTCTTCTCTTGTCCTTGTCCTTCTTCTCTTGTCCTTCTTCTCCTTGTCCTTGTCCTTCTTCTCTTCTTTCCTCCTTTCTCTTTTCTTGTTCCTTTTTCCTTTCCTTGTCCTTGTTCTTCTTGTTCTTGTCTTCTCTCCTTGTTCTTTCTTCCTTCTTCCTTCCTCTTTGTCCTTGCTTCTTCTTGTCCCCTTCTTCTCTTATTCTTCTCCTTGTTCTCCTTCTCTTCTTGTCCTTGGTTCTTGTTCTCCTTTCTCTTCTCCTTGTCCTTCTTCTTGTTCTTCTCCTTCTTCCTTGTTCTTCTTCTCTTGTTCTTCTTGTCTTCTCTCTTGTCTCTTGTCTCTTTCTTGTCCTTCTTTCTTCTTCTTGTCCCCTTTTCTTCCTTGTCCTTGTCCTTCTTCTCCTTGTCCTTCTTCTCTTGTCCTTGTCCTTCTTCTCCTTGTCCTTGTCCTTTTTTTCCTTGTCCTTCTTCTCCTTGTCCCTTCTTCTTCTTCTCCTTTTCTTCTTGTCTTCTTTCCTTCTTCTCCTTGTTCTTCTTTCCTTTCCTTCTTCCTTGTTCTTCTTGTCTTCTTTCTTCCTTCCTTGTCCTTCTTCTCCTTGTCCTTGTCCTTGTCCTTCTTCTCCTTGTCCTTCTTCTCCTTGTCCTTCTTCTCTTGTCCTTGTCCTTCTTCTCTTGTCCTTCTTCTCCTTGTCCTTCTTCTCTTGTCCTTCTTCTCTTGTCCTTGTCCTTCTTCTCTTGTCCTTCTTCTCCTTGTCCTTCTTCTCCTTGTCCTTGTCCTTCTTCTCTTGTCCTTCTTCTCCTTGTCCTTCTTCTCTTGTCCTTGTCCTTCTTCTCCTTGTTCTTCTCCTTGTTCTTCTCCTTGTTCTTCTTGTTCTTCTTCTCCTTGCTCTTCTTCTCCTTGTTCTTCTTCTCCTTGTTCTTCTTGTTCTTCTTCTCCTTGTTCTTCTTGTTCTTCTTCTCCTTGTTCTTCTTGTTCTTCTTCTCCTTGTTCTTCTTGTTCTTCTTCTCCTTGTTCTTCTTGTTCTTGTTCTTCTCCTTGTTCTTCTCCTTGTTCTTCTCCTTGTTCTTCTCCTTGTTCTTCTCCTTGTTCTTCTTGTTCTTCTTCTCCTTGTTCTTCTTGTTCTTCTTCTCCTTGTTCTTCTTCTCCTTGTTCTTCTTCTCCTTGTTCTCCTTGTTCTTCTTCTCCTTGCTCTTCTTCTCCTTGTTCTTATTCTCTTTTATTCTCTTCTCCTCTTCTAATTTTCCTCTTCTTCTTGTTCTTTCTTCTCCTTGTTCTTCTTGTTTTTCTTCTTCTCATTGTTCTTCATCTTGTTCTCTTCTCCTTGCTCTTCTTCTTTTTCTCTTCTCTGTGTTCTCTTCTCTGTGTTCTCTTCATCTTGTTCTCTTTCCTTGTTCTTTTCATCTTGTTCTATGTTCTTCTTTTTCTTCTTGTTCTCTTCTCCTTGTTCTTCTCCTTGTTCTTCTTCACCTTGTTCATTCACTTCACAATGTTCATCTTCTTATAGGAATAACTGTTATGATTAGTGTGTGGTTCTTCTCTCTTCTATCTGTCTTTAATGAGCATGGGCCCACCATAGCAGTTGTGTCCCTTGCTGGAAGCTTGTGCTAAAACAGCTCTTGTGCTAAAACAGCTCTTGTGCTAAAACAGCTCTTGTGCTAAAACAGCACTTGTGCTAAAACAGCGCTTGTGCTAAAACAGCTCTTGTGCTAAAACAGCTCTTGTGCTAAAACAGCGCTTGTGCTAAAACAGCGCTTGTGCTAAAACAGCTCTAGTGCTAAAACAGCACTTGTGCTAAAACAGCTCTTGTGCTAAAACAGCGCTTGTGCTAAAACAGCGCTTGTGCTAAAACAGCTCTTGTGCTAAAACAGCGCTTGTGCTAAAACAGCTCTTGTGCTAAAACAGCTCTTGTGCTAAAACAGCTCTTGTGCTTTTGTTGTGGTAGTTCCATGGACAATGTGTAGGTCATGATGAGGTTGCCAGCTCTATTCACACCTTGACATGTCATCACTAGCGACATACCTGAGGGACGTTGACATGTCATCACTAGCGACATACCTGAGAGACGTTGACATGTCATCACTAGCGACATACCTGAGGGACGTTGACATGTCATCACTAGTGACATACCTGAGGGACGTTGACATGTCATCACTAGTGACATACCTGAGGGACGTTGACATGTCATCACTAGCGACATACCTGAGGGACGTTGACATGTCATCACTAGCGACATACCTGAGGGACGTTGACATGTCATCACTAGTGACATACCTGAGGGACGTTGACATGTCATCACTAGCGACATACCTGAGGGACGTTGACATGTCATCACTAGCGACATACCTGAGGGACGTTGACATGTCATCACTAGCGACATACCTGAGGGACGTTGACATGTCATCACTAGGGACATTGACATGTCATCACTAGCGACATACCTGAGGGACGTTGACATGTCATCACTAGCGAAATACCTGAGGGATGTTGACATGTCATTACTAGTGACATACCTGAGGGACGTTGACATGTCATCACTAGCGATATACCTGAGGGATGTTGACATTTAATCACTAGGGACATTGACATGTCATCACTAGCGACATACGTGAGGGACATTGACATGTCATCACTAGCAACATACCTGAGGGATGTTGACATGTCATCACTAGTGACATACCTGAGGGACTTTGACATGTCATCACTAGCGACATACCTGATGGACGTACTGCAGACACTTTTCTTTCTCTACTTTATTCTTCTTATTGCTTTTATCATTGTCATCATTGTTATTATCTTCCTTTCTCCACCTCCACCTCCTCTATCACCATCATCTTCTCATATTTATCATTGGCACCATCATGCATTTCTTTCCCTTCCTGTCATTGTACATTACTGTCTTTCTTTTCTTCTTTTGTTTTCTTTTTCTGCTATTTCTTTCATCTATTTTTCTTTTCCTGACTTCCTTGAAAAGATTAGCTCACTAAGTGCTTAGCATCTAGGATTAATGTGGCCTTCAGATATAGGTAATGGCAGGTACCAGGGCTGAATTAAGCCAAGGATGGCCTCTAGGCTTTTCTGGTGGTGGCGCCCCCCCCCCTTCCTGTTTGCAATAATTTTTAATATTTTTTTTCACACCCCTTGGCAAAGGGCAGGTATATACTAGTATTATAGACTGGTATGTTAGTTTGTTAGCATTGGTTACCTCTTTTATTAGTAATGGGTTTTTTAGTAATGTTTATTTGTATTATTTTTATTAATATTAAGGTAAACACAATAAACACATTTTGTTGACAAATCTATGCATTCAAACATTTTTGTTAACATGCATGGGCCCCCACGAGCTCCGGGCCTCTAGACTTCACCCTACTTCACCCTACTTCACCCTACTAAGCCTAATAGATAATCTGGCTCTGGCAGGTAACACCTAGTTCTTCTTGGTCTTTGTTGTTCACTCTCACATAACTACATCTATCTCTCTTATAATGCTGGCAGTCTGTCTCAGGCTTCTATCATCACCATACAGTTTCTCCCTCATCAGGGTTCTATCATCACCATACAGTTTCTCCCTCATCAGGGTTCTATCATCACCATACAGTTTCTCCCTCATCAGGGTTCTATCATCACCATACAGTTTCTCCCTCATCAGGGTTCTATCATCACCATACAGTTTCTCCCTCATCAGGGTTCTATCATCACCATACAGTTTCTCCCTCATCAGGGTTCTATCATCACCATACAGTTTCTCCCTCACCCGTTCTCTATCATCACCATACAGTTTCTCCCTCATCAGGGTTCTATCATCACCATACAGTTTCTCCCTCATCAGGGTTCTATCATCACCATACAGTTTCTCCCTCATCAGGGTTCTATCATCACCATACAGTTTCTCCCTCATCAGGGTTCTATCATCACCATACAGTTTCTCCCTCATCAGGGTTCTATCATCACCATACAGTTTCTCCCTCATCAGGGTTCTATCATGTTCTATCATCACCATACAGTTTCTCCCTCCTCAGGGTTCTATCATCACATACAGTTTTCTCCCTCATCAGGCTCTTTCATCCCATACCGTTTCTCCCTCATCAGGGTTCTATCATCACCATACAGTTTCTCCCTCATCAGGGTTCTATCATCACCATACAGTTTCTCCCTCATCAGGGTTCTATCATCACCATACAGTTTCTCCCTCATCAGGGTTCTATCATCACCATACAGTTTCTCCCTCATCAGGGTTCTATCATCACCATACAGTTTCTCCCTCATCAGGGTTCTATCATCACCATACACTTTCCTCACCATACAGTTTCTCCCTCATCAGGGTTCTATCATCACCATACAGTTTCTCCCTCATCAGGGTTCTATCATCACCATACAGTTTCTCCCTCATCAGGGTTCTATCATCACCATACAGTTTCTCCCTCCCTCATCAGGGTTCCCTATCATCTATCATCACCATACAGTTTCTCCTATCTCATCAGGGTTCTTCATCACCATACAGTTTCTCCCTCATCAGGGTTCTATCATCACCATACAGTTTCTCCCTCATCAGGGTTCTATCATCACCATACAGTTTCTCCCTCATCAGGGTTCTATCATCACCATACAGTTTCTCCCTCATACAGTTTCTCCCTCATCAGGGTTCTATCATCACCATACAGTTTCTCCCTCACCAGGGTTCTATCATCACCATACAGTTTCTCCCTCATCAGGGTTCTATCATCACCATACAGTTTCTATCATCACCATACAGTTTCTCCCTCATCAGGGTTCTATCATCACCATACAGTTTCTCCCTCATCAGGGTTCTATCATCACCATACAGTTTCTCCCTCATCAGGGTTCTATCATCACCATACAGTTTCTCCCTCATCAGGGTTCTATCATCACCATACAGTTTCTCCCTCATCAGGGTTCTATCATCACCATACAGTTTCTCCCTCATCAGGGTTCTATCATCACCATACAGTTTCTCCCTCACCAGGGTTCTATCATCACCATACAGTTTCTCTCTCATCAGGGTTCTATCATCACCATACAGTTTCTCCCTCATCAGGGTTCTATCATCACCATACAGTTTCTCCCTCATCAGGGCTCTATCATCACCATACAGTTTCTCCCTCACCAGGGTTCCATCATCACCATACAGTTTCTCCCTCATCAGGGTTCTATCATCACCATACAGTTTCTCCCTCATCAGGGTTCTATCATCACCATACAGTTTCTCCCTCATCAGGGTTCTATCATCACCATACAGTTTCTCCCTCATCAGGGTTCTATCATCACCATACAGTTTCTCCCTCATCAGGCTTCTATCATCACCATACAGTTTTTCTTCATCAGGGTTCTATCCTCATCAGTTTTTTCTTCTCATCAGGCTTCTCCATACAGTTTCTCCCTCATCAGGCTTCTATCATCACCATACAGTTTCTCCCTCATCAGGCTTCTATCATCACCATACAGTTTCTCCCTCATCAGGCTTCTATCATCACCATACAGTTTCTCCCTCATCAGGGTTCTATCATCACCATACAGTTTCTCCCTCATCAGGGTTCTATCATCACCATACAGTTTCTCCCTCATCAGGGTTCTATCATCACCATACAGTTTCTCCCTCATCAGGGTTCTATCATCACCATACAGTTTCTCCCTCATCAGGGTTCTATCATCACCATACAGTTTCTCCCTCATCAGGGTTCTATCATCACCATACAGTTTCTCCCTCATCAGGGTTCTATCATCACCATACAGTTTCTCCCTCATCAGAGTTCTATCATCACCATACAGTTTCTCCCTCATCAGAGTTCTATCATCACCATACAGTTTCTCCCTCATCAGGCTTCTATCATCACCATACAGTTTCTCCCTCATCAGAGTTCTATCATCACCATACATTTTCTCCCTCATCAGGGTTCTATCATCACCATACAGTTTCTCCCTCATCACGGTTCTATCATCAGTTTCTCCCATACAGTTCTTTCATACAGTTTCTCCCTCATCAGGGTTCTATCATCACCATACAGTTTCTCCCTCATCAGGGTTCTATCATCACCATACAGTTTCTCCCTCATCAGGGTTCTATCATCACCATACAGTTTCTCCCTCATCAGGGTTCTATCATCACCATACAGTTTCTCCCTCATCAGAGTTCTATCATCACCATACATTTTCTCCCTCATCAGGGTTCTATCATCACCATACAGTTTCTCCCTCATCAGGGTTCTATCATCACCATACAGTTTCTCCCTCATCAGGGTTCTATCATCACCATACAGTTTCTCCCTCATCAGGGTTCTAATCATCACCATACAGTTTCTCCCTCATCAGGGTTCTATCATCACCATACACTTTCTCCCTCATCAGAGTTCGAGAAGGCCATACTGCCACCCTGCTCCTGACATGGAGCCAACAGTTTTAGAGTACATGTTCTACTGTCTGTCTGTCTGTCTGTCTTCCCCATATGGACACACATCTGTCTGTCTGTCTGTTTGTCCTCCACATATGGACACACATCTGTCTGTCTGTCTGCCTGTTTGTCCTCACCATATGGACACACATCTGTTTGTCTGTCTGTCTGTCTGTTTTTCCTCCCCATATGGACACACATTTGTCTGTCTGTCTGTCTGTTTTTCCTCCCCATATGGACACACATCTGTCTGTCTGTCTATCTATCTGTCTGTCTGTCCAATCTTCAGTTTGTTAAACAGAAAGTATTTGAGTCTGCAGTGGCCGGTTCTCAGCCTGAAAATGACTACTTGATCTCTTCTAGGTAATGTATAGTATGAATCTGCATTACTGGACACTGGATGTTCCATCTGCCATTTCTCTCTATAGTTATTTCTGATTATTGCTGTCTTACGTTTGGGTTGTCCTTCCTCCATTTTTGGCAAGTTTATCTCCCTTCTTATTTCCATATATCTTGGGCTGGGGACCCACTTTACTTTTACTTTCTTTAATTCATAGCTGGTTTCCATTAGTGCTTATGCCAGGCTGTCTAATTCATTGTTTTTATAGTTGCTGAGAGCGTTGATGACTGATACAGAGTTTGTGAGGAACACTATCTTGTCTCTAGCAAGATCTTTATTTTCCGTGATGGTAATTGCAGCTGTGTTTAGTGCTTCTGCCTCCGCTGTAGAGTTGTTTGAGAATTTTCTAGTGGCCATTGAGATATGTATCTCTTGTCCATTTAATTTTATTTAAACACTCCACTTCCATTTTTGGTAGCGTTTTTGCTGATCCATCTGTATATGTGTGGGTCCATTCTGTGGTAGGGTACCCCTACTAGGTCCCTGAGATCATTTGTATTCTTGTTTTGGTAGTTATTGTAAATTTTTTAACTTTGTTGTTGTTAAGTTTTCTGATGAGCCCAGATATGTTGACGAATGCTTCAATGACACTTTGATGACTGCCAGTGTAGACAACATCAAAAGAATGCAGGAGAAGATTGCTGGCTTGAAAGCAAAAGAGATTTCCAATTTTGAGAAAGCACTCACTAAAGCATTCAAGCTTTTTAAAAAGGTAAATGGAATAATGGTTCAGCACGTTAGTCTTTAAAAATATGGGGGGGGGGGGTGTCAGTCTATAACTCTAAAGGTACCAGGTTCGCTTCCAGCACAATGAATATAATTGATGGAACTTTTTTTTTTTTAACCAGTGGTTCTTAATGATGAAAGACTCCTCCCTGATCTCCTGGGTAATGAGATTGGATGCCTAGCCTTCTCTGATCTCCTAGGTAGTGAGATTGGATGCGTAGCCTTCTCTGATCTCCTGGGTAGTGAGATTGGATGCCTAGCCTTCTCTGATCTCCTGGGTAGTGAGATTGGATGCCTAGCCTTCTCTGATCTCCTGGGTAGTGAGATTGGATGCCTAGCCTTCTCTGATCTCCTGGGTAGTGAGATTGGATGCCTAGCCTTCTCTGATCTCTTGGGTAGTGAGATTGGATGCCTAGCCTTCTCTGATCTCCTGGGTAGTGAGATTGGATGCCTAGCCTTCTCTGATCTCCTGGGTAGTGAGATTGGATGCCTAACCTTCTCTGATCTCCTGGGTAGTGAGATTGGATGCCTAGCCTTCTCTGATCTCCTGGGTAGTGAGATTGGATGCCTAGCCTTCTCTGATCTGGGTAGTGAGATTGGATGCCTAGCCTTCTCTGATCTCCTGGGTAGTGAGATTGGATGCCTAGCCTTCTTGGATAAGGGAGAACAAAAAATAGGAGGTCCTATTTGCAAGTTGCACATGTTAAAGATCCCTCGGCAGTTGGAAATCCTAAAGAATAGGCCCCACAGCCACTGCCCTGGCAAAATTTTAAAATGAGGAAACCTACTCACCACAAAAATATTTATGGAATGTGTGATTCCTGTATACAAACAGGGGATCCTTGCTGGTGCTACAGAGTTTGTGCACTGTGTTGAGATCCTCCTTGTGTGATCTAAGGGAGGAGATCGGAGCACTTATGAAGTTGTCCATTTGGAAAGTAGATGGATCTTAAAACCAAAACCAAACAAAACATAATAAATAGGCATGTGTTTAAAATTGTAGATAAGTTTCAGATCTGAATTTGTTACGTTATAAATAGACATGTCTTGCAAGTTTTAAATTAGCTGTAGATTGTATATTACGTATAAGGAAGCATATACCTATAGCTGGAATATGATACCGCTGTTTGCTGTAGAAATTAAGTTGCTATTTGCCAGGAAGGTGATATCATCTGCTGGAAAGATGATATTGATTTTGCTAGAAAGGAGATACAAAAGATAATAATTTTAACTTCACTGAACATGATAGCCATAATCATGATGCTGTCTGATTAAGTTTTCTGTGAATTAATTTCCCATCTCTCATCTGCAGGAACAACTTGAATTTCATGGGCACAGTTTATGCAACAAGGCCATCATGATCATCACAGATGGTGCTCCAGAGAATTTTGATTCTGTCTTTGATAAATTTAACTGGCCTGAAAAATCGGTAATTATTACATACAAGTTGGCCACATCTCTCGTTATTATCTGTCATACACAAGGAACTGAGTTCATTCTCTTGTTTTGTCTGAGAATAAAATAAAGGTTATGCCAAACTGAAGAAGTCATTGACTGTTGGAAGCATAAAAATGAACATATTTTCAAAACACTTTACTGCACAAGCCAGTGAGAAATTCTTCTTTGCTTCTACAGAGCAAGGATCCACCATAGTCAATAGCCTCCTTAAGAAACCTACATTACAGCTCATGTTCATGAATTGTGGTTTCTGTAGCAGTTTATTTTACATGATGATGTTGCTAGCCTCATACACTACCTCTTATTAGTCTCCTCTTATTAGTCTCCTCTTACAGCATTCCTGAGGGAGCTGTAGCCCTATTCTTCTCTCCCCCCGAACTATATTGAATGATCATGTGACCTGTATTGCACAAATACTTCATGTTTGGTTCTGAATGGCCCCGATTTGTTGCAGTGACAAATTACAATTGTAGTCTGGTAGTAAAGTATTTTATGAAACAAATCTTGGTCAATGGAGGTGAGACATAGAGTTCTTCAGTGTTGAATATAGCCAATCCTGATGTACAGAACTGAGTCATTGACATTAAGCATGCAAGAAAATCCCTGGAGTTGACAGTTGTTGTTATTGATCCAGAGACATTTTGGCTCTCGCCATGTAGTGGTCTCTGCATGTGCTTGCAAGTTGTTGTTTTACTGCATAAAAGGTGTTCCATTTATCTGCCCTTGAGGGGAAGGAGCATTTTCATAACATCTTTGAGTGAAAGGCACTGAAAGAGGTGGAAGTCAACAATTTCATAGGGGTAGGTACATAGCTGGCACTCAGGAGTGTGTTGTGGTTGGATTCTGTCCAAGTGATTGTTGAGCGGTATATGTTGTGTTAGGAGCCAAAAAATCTGATCCCTCTTTGTAAGATGGCTGATGTTGTCATTAAAATCAGGACTGGCCATATGTCTGTAAACCTCTCTCCTGGTGTGTCTTTGTTTATAGTTCATATGAGTTATTTGACTGTCTGGAGAGTTGTTGCTGTGAGTGGTTGTTCTTGTCTTGTTCCCTTCTTTTTTTAATTTGTCTTTCTGTCATTACCAGGTGTATTTGAGTATTCAGGGATCCACTGAATAACTTTTCTGATGCCATAGGAAGTGATAAGCTGATCAGCATCTAGCACCATCTTGGTCGATTCAGTTCTACAATGTCCACCATCTTCTAGAGCTTGAAGGTCAGACAATGAGTCAGTCAATCAAGTGTGACTCCAAGATATATGGGATGTTCTGTTTTTGTCAGTTGATGTTAGTCTAGCTTTAGGTTGATATTCTGTTTGGCTACTTTATGGTTTTTGGTAAAGATAGTGTACAGTCTTTGCATAGTTGACCTTTAATTTCCATATTTGGCAGTATTCATGCAGTCTTCTTAGGTCATTGTTTAGTCTTTGAGCTCCACTTTCAACATTCTCATGACTTTGCCATATTGCCAGGTCATCAGCATAAAGAGTCTTTCAGCTTTGATCTGGTCAGCTAAGTCATTGATGTAGATAAAAAAGAGAGTGCAGCTTAAGGATGACACTTGTGGTCAGCCCTTTCTAAGATTTCTTTAGATGAGATTGCATCGTTTATCTTTGTCTGGATTGTTTGATCAATCAAAACATACTTTATCCAGTTGTATAACTTGCCATGTATTCCTATGTCAATCATCTTCATTAGGAAGCCTTTTCTCTATACACGATGATAGGCCTGCTAGAGGTGAAAGAAGATGGCCATATTCAGTTTATTGTTCAGGAAGCATCATGACTTCTTTGCATCAACCTGAAAAGCTGTTCTTCTGTATAGCTGTTGGTTCTAAAGCCTGCCTGCTCATGGCATAGAATATTGGAACTCTCAAGAAACCAGTAGAGACGTGTGTTTATCATTCTATTGGTTCTAAAACCTGCCTGTTCATGGCATAGAAAATTGGAACTATAGTAGAAACCAGTAGAGTGTTTATCATTCTCTCATAAATTTTTTCCTGGAGGTCAAAGAAATATGGTTTAACAGAAGAATATTAAGTATACCATGGACAGTTGAAAAGAGGATTAAGGATGTCCTGAAAGAAGCCAGTTTGCAAAGAGAGTATGTTGTGCATGTTAGAAGGAAGCTATCCATTGTCTTTGAGCATATTATGTAAAGAAAGCAGAAAGATGTCATAGAGAGAAGATACAGGACAGTGTAACATCATACACACCTGTCAACCTCCTGAGACAAAAATCTGTACGCCAGACCAAAAAAATCCTTACAAACACCCAAAAATCCTTACGCAAAAAATATATTAATAAATTATACACAATACAGTTTTAAAACGAGAAATGACATATACAAATCTATTAGCATTTGAATTAGTGTGGTATAAAACATGCTAATAGTCTCATGCTGTTCTTTACATATAAAAAACTTAGTGATCATGAGGTACGATTCTTTCGGTGCACAGTGTTTTGTATTATAATCAACACATGCACATTTAGCACTTTGCAGAATTGCATTTGTGGGCTTAAAGTCTGCACAGCATGTATCAATGTTAATCTTACACTGTAAAAAAGAAGTGAGTGTGTCTGCATTCATGGACCTCCTGCAGTCTGTATGGACTTTTTTTATTGAAAAATAAAGCAGCGAAGTTTACGCAAACAAACTTTTTTTCTAGTTATGTAGGGCCGACACAGAATATTATGACATTAATTTATTGGAAATATTTAAATGATCAAAATATAACCAGAAAGATTAAGAGAACGACAAAAAAAAACATACAACAAAGCAAAGCAAACAGCAACAACAACAAAATTTAACAAATTATGAACATAATATCAAATCTAGGAAGAAAAACATAGCACCAAAAATTTACAAAATTATTTAAGAGTTCGTAGCCTAGACCAGTGATAATAGATTGCCACTTTATTAAAAAATAAAGCAGCGAATCTCGACCGCTGAAATAAAGTAGGTAGGCCTACTCAATGCAAATAAACTTTATTTTTCTACTTTTGTAGGGCCTACACAAAATTTTATGATATTAATTTATTGGAAATATTGAAATGGTCAAAATATAACTGGAAAGATTAAGAGAACGACAAAAATAAAATACAACAAAGCAAAGCAAAGCAACAGCAAAAAAATAAAAATATTAACTAAATTGTGAACAGAATATTAATCTAGGAAGAAAAAATGTACTACCAAAAATTTACAAAATTATTATTTTAAAATTGATAGCCTTGACCAGTAATAATAGATCGCCGCTTTATGAAAAATAAAGCAGTGAATCTCGATCGCCGGGATAAAGTAGGCCTACTCAACACAAACAAACTTTTTTTTTAGTTATGCAGGGCCTACACAGAATATTATGACATTAATTTATCAGAAATATACTGAAGGGCAAGATATAACTGGAAAGATTAAGACAGCGATTAAATTGCAACAAAACAAAACAACAGCAATATTTAACCAAGTTATAGGTACTTAGCTTTTTTTAAACAAATTGGCGTCGAAGTGTCTTGGCAAGCGTGGCTAATAACAGGTAACTTTAAAAATACGTCATGTCACGCTGAAAGCCGAAAGTGTTTGAGGCTGAATTCAAAGTTTTTGCCGAATTGTTGGGTATAAAAGGATTTGATTGGTTGCTGCGAGAGACTTCAGTTTAAAAAGAGACGCCGAGATTCCCGGAATAAAATAATTGGTTTAAAAAAAACCTGGGCTAGAAAATATTTTCTGATTTAAAATTTTTAAAAACTTGGGTTGGAAAATATTTTTAGAATTTAAAAAAAAAAAAAATTCGATTTTTTTTTTTTTAAGAGGGAGGAAAAATCCGTACAACGAGTTTGTACGGCCGTACACTGCTAAAAGTATCAAAAATACGTACATTGTACGAAAAATTCGTACAGGTTGACAGGTATGATCATAGCTTGGAAAGATGTCAACAGCAGAGGTGATAAACAGTACTGGGAACTGGAAGTTGTGGAGAGACATGTTCATCTATGCTGACTAATGTGGTACTATAAGAAGTCTGACAGTCTGAGCACACATTCATCAGCATGAAAAGTGAGGATTTCTAATATATCATTATATGCCTTTGGGCCTTTAGAGAAGAATGGAACTCTTCATTATTTGATATTGTAATCAGTTGTATAAACTTATACACATTCTCTCTTCTCATTTGTCCCTAGATTCGTGTTTTTACATTCCTGATAGGCAAGGAAGTACCAGACAACAGGCAGACAAGATGGATGGCTTGTGCCAATAAGGGTAAGGCTCTACAGATAATACTTTATGTAGAAAATCATGTAGGTTTTGTTTTTTGATATCCTTTACAGCACATGTCTGCTGTGAACTTTGTCATCCTTATAGCCTGTCTATACATTTCATCTTTGTTTTCTATGTGTTATCACGACCATGTTTTTCTAGTGTGTTGTTCATTTGATCAAATTGACTCTGATACAGTTTTTTAATTTTTTAACTTTGGTGTTGCAGCAATCACCTTTTTTAACTTATACAGTGCCATGAGACAATTTTCATTACACAGAGTCACAACATGATTTCTATTTTTTTAAAAAAAACATGATTTCCATGAATTATTACATGCAAGCTATTTCACGATTTAGTGCCCTGAAATTGTGGACTTCCTGGAATACAACTATTCTCCTCATACATTCCTCCTACACAGAGATTAACAACAAATATCAGTTAAGTTGTGCTCAGTAAATACAGTTGTATAGTGTCTTGTGAACCACTCTTGGAGCTTCAGTGACTTTTGCCAGAATTGCTTAAAATTGGCATTTATGGAAAGCAGTTGTAGAAAAATTTATTTCACTAAAAATAGACACAAAATATAAAATTTCATGTGTTTTTTTCAGGTATATTTACACATATATCTACACGAGCAGATGTTCAAGAGAATGTGCAGGTTAGTGTTTAGTTAATTTATCAAATCGTTTGTCTTCTCCTTAAGCAGAAATCTCTGATTGGATATATTTAAAAAAAAAACAGGGGTCAGCCTGAGATGGGTGATATAACCCTTGGCCTTGTCCTAGATTGGCACAGATGATTGCCATCTACATTTTCAGTCAGTTTGTCATATGCCAGTGTTTCATGCAGCAGATATGGAATAATCATGTGATCAGTGCTACTAACTAGTAGTTTCTGTCTTTAGCATACTAAGATAATATCTAAAGTCTCCTGTGTCCTGTGTCCTGTGCAGGCTGAAAACATAGATTTTGTTCTTAACTGAGGAGCTGATAGACATAATTCTTCTAGTGGCCAGGACGCTGTATCCCACTTGTCTCTGTATAATTATTATTGAAGTCAGATTATATTCTTTTGGGAAAATGTAGAAAAATTCTTCGTATTGAACTTAGATTATATTGTATTAAAACTAAATTAAAATGGCATCCAATGAAGATCCTGCACATGATAAACCACAAACAGCTAAATAGAGTAATGAGGGTGTCATGAAAGGGGAAAATGTTATGTTATTGTTATTGTTAATGTTAATGTTAATCAGAATCGACGTCATTGCACTCCGGACAAACCCATAAGTGCTCAGTCTCTCTCAGCAAATCTCGAAGGGTATGAATGCTAATTGCTCCTGTTGCGCACTGGTTGTATACATAGCGGATGCGTCCTCTCGTACGTACATCCCAGCTGGTCTTACGTTTGATGCCAAATTCCAGCAGTCTTAGCCTTGATGATTCATCGATTGCAGTGTCATTCTCTAATAGACGAACATGAATTGTCTTCAGTATTTCTTCCTTATCCATGGCCAATGCACCTTTTGTGGGTGCTCTTGAAGCTAGTCTGTCAGCTCTTTCATTGCCACGTACCCCAGCATGACCAGGACAGTAGATCCATAACAGTTCTTGAAGACTCGATGCTTATATAGAGGTTTCCCATTCATGTCGAAGCCAACCATTTTGGACCTTTCGAAGCATGGATTGTGAGTCTGATACAATAACTGCCTTTGTTAATAAAGTCTCAGACAGCCATCTTAAGGCAGCAGTAACTACCTCCATTCTCATGCTGGAGGTTGTTATCAAGAAAGCCCCGCTATGTTCAGTGACGGTTCTGCCCTTTACTCTAGCAGAGAAGCCCCACCCTGATTTATTACCACAGATTACAGACCCATCTATTCCCATGTTTGAAGCAAGATTGGCACGTTTAAAGCACACTTTAAAATCTTTGTCATAAAGAATGACCCCAAGTCTCAGGTGAACCAGTGTGCTGAGGGGAGTGGGGCGGCACTGCGTTCGTTCCCCTTTACCGTGAGGTGTAGAGGTTTGGAAGAGAGGAGCGCCAGACCATTCTACTGGCCTGGTTCCATTCTAGTCCTCGGTCCTTCAAAGATTGTCTAATGTTGTCTCCCAGCGGACTCTGGGGTCCTGGAGGTCTGGATCCCTGGCTCTTTGTATTCCCATGCTTGTCGTGGTAGCCGATCTTCTCCCATTCTGCAGACATGGCCAAACCATCTTAGTTGGGACTGTTCTATTTGGGTCTGCAGCGGATGGGATTTTAGGCCTTGACGGATCGTCTGGTTGCGGACCATGTCTCTTCTTGTTACTTCAACCACTTTCCTCAGATACCTCATTTCTGAGGTTGGATCTGGCTTTTGTGGGTTGTAGTCATTGCCCACGACTCGCATCCATATGTCAAGACTGGGACATAGGTGGAGCGGTATACAGCCATCTTCGTTTTCTTACCAACTTCTTTCTTGCTGAGGAATCCACGATTTATGGCCTGAAAAAGTCTCCCAGCCGCTGCTTTCCGAGTGGCCAACTCTTCTTTGATGCCTCCCTTTCGGTCTATAATAGCTCCGAGATATTTAAAGTGGTCGACCTGCTCCAGGACCTGTTCTCCCAACTTAATCTGATGTTTTCTTTCTTCTCGTGATATCACCATGGATTTTGTTTTAGAGCTGCTTATGACCATCCCTCTCTTCTCCAGCTCTTCCTTCCAGACTTGCAGGTTGGATTGGAGATGTGCCTCTGATTTAGCAATCAGGGCAACATCATCAGCCAATGCCAGCTCCGAAATATAGACCTGTCTCATCTTCCAGTACCCCACTGAATACTTTCTTGTTCTCTCCTTACATGCCTTGATGACATCGTCCATAAGGAGTATGAAGAGGTAAGGTGACAGGATATCACCTTGTCTTACACCAGTGGTGGTCCTGAACTCTTCTGACTTATGGTTTGCTGTCACCACATAATTTCTGCAAGACTTGTAGAAGCTCTGTATAGCATGAATCAGAGGTGCTGGAATATTCTTCCTTGCCAAACAGTCCCAAAGTTTGCTCCAGGGGACCCTGTCAAACGCCTTTTCCAGATCTATGAAACAAAGATGGATCTCACTCTTATACTCAAGGGCCTTTTCACTCAGACAGCTTCCCCAGTGTGGTGAAGATTAGGTCTTGAGTACTTCGGTTTGCTCGGAATCCGCACTGGACCTCATCCAATTGTGGCTCAGCTAAGATTGAAGGAAAAGAAGTATCCCTCCCAATCCTTTGTATCTTGTTGCACCATGCTGCCCTGTAGGGACCTTTTAAGAGGCAAATACCATCATGCCCTGCTGCTTTGGATCTTGTTTTTTCTAGATCTGATTTTCTCTAGTGCGTTCGGGTACTTGGGATCTTCATCATTTTGACCTCACTGGTTATGGTTTCCACAAGAAGTCACCAAATGGTGTTTATGATGGAAATATTCTCCCAATCTTTCCCCCATTATTGTCCTTGTTGCAGGCAATTTGCCTGCTGTGGACTTTAAGATAATAGAGTCGCATTGTTGTTTCTTTCCTTCATGTGCTTATAGGGTCTTATTTCTGGTTAGACATCTTTTTCTAGCTTTGGACTTCTGTTTTCTGGCTAGTGGAGTTCTTGTGTGTCCCACATATTCTCTATACATCCATTCCTGTGGTGTTTTTTAGCTCCTAAGTCATTTATGTTCTTGGTTCTCATTCAATTTTCATCTTTGAACTTCACCTTGAAGGAAGAAGATAGCAGCTGTCTTTATGATATCCATATTTATTCCAGAGGGTTTTCCCAAGTCATCAAGGTCGCCTTTGTTGATGGTTTAATCATGCTTGTAGGTCGTTTACTGGTTTTCTTGTGATCGTTTGGGCTAGCTTCCTAGGGCTGAGCAAATCTTCAGTTGTTCGTGTTTGACTGTTGCACATGATCCACTTTATCTTCTGGCCCCCTTCTTGCATGTCGGACTTATCTTGTGCTTCCTCCCATGGAGGCATAGACTCTGGTTCACATCATCTTTATATGAACACCAATCATTGGATAGTCTCCAATCTTCGATAATACTTCACCCCATGCTAGCATGGTCATTTCCATACTGTCTTCATAAAATAACTAGGAGTCATCCACTGTATCAGTCGAAGAATTTCTCCTTGAATGCGCCCTGACCAGGTTGACACTTATGGTTTTCTCCTTCTTTTAGTTTGTGGTCAACCATAAGCTCGATTTTCTCATGCTGATTTATCTTGATTGGTTACACCACTGTTCTGGTGAGATCCATGACTCCTTTCCTTTTTTCGATTGGATTTTAGCTAGTGTTGCTTTCCTCAATCTCTCCTCCAGCTCCTCTTGCTTCTGACATTTATTCTGAATTGTGTTCCAATGAGTCGTAGTCACGTAGTGTTCCTCCTTTAGAATCAGTCCGGTTGGTTTCTCATCTAGTGTAGTCTCGCGTAATGGGGGAATGTTTTATAATGCAAACAGGAGGCTTTACATTGATTGGCCCTCCTTACTGCCTCCAGCAGCTCGAAGAATTCGCCTTGACTCTGCTTCTCATCCGGGCATTTGGACCAGGATACAGGAGTGCCGTATTGAATAGCATCGCCACTTAGTGTCATTCCGCTGATCGGCAGCTTCATTCCTCCCATGTATCTCATTGCTGGATCCATTCCTTCTTTTAGTTTTCAAAACCATAATGCTCCCTCATCCCTTGATCTATCTTTTTGATTTTCTTGCACACATCTTTGAATCTCAGCTCGAGTGGTCGCCCGTTATAGCCAGGAAGTTTTGCTTTCCTCATCTCTTTGTTCTTTGTTCCAATCATGCTAATTAGATAGTGTTAGTTTGTCGCATCAATCGCTCTTGATTTAATGCATGGTGGATAGGTAGCCCCTCCTCCTTTTTCATCCGGGCTTGGGACCGGCATTGGCGGAGTTCGGCTGTGGGATGGTGCTAGATAACAAAGGGGAAAATGCATACATGAAGCTTATTACTCACCTCAGAAGGAAGCAATCCATGAGCTTCAGTCATGTTACGAAAATAAAGCTGGAGTATATCGTGACAACAGGAAAGATTGAAGGAAAAGAAGTAGTTGATGGCAAAGAGAGAAGGTACTGGACAGTTTGACATCACGGCATGGAAAGAAGTCAAAAGCAAAACTGATAAACAGTACTGGAGACAGGAAGTTGTGGAGCGACATGATTGCCTATGACACAAGGCATGGCACTTGAAGAAGAAGAAGCACATGACAAGACTGTTGATGTTTAATGAGCTGTAGGTCTTAGACGTAAATCTCAAACGTCACATGATACCATGCTTATCTTGCATGGAGGCATATCTGGAGTCATCTTTATATGAACACCAATAATAGCCCCTTCAGTCATAACTGACTATGGGAATGCGCCCCTGAGGTGGCAGCCCTCAGCTGCTTATTTTCCTGGTGCTCCTTTCGACGTTTTCTCCTCACCTCTGCTTCTTGTGTGAGCCTCTCTTCGCCCAATCTGAGGTGGTGCCGTAAATAGCATCGCCACTTAGTGCGATCGGCAGCTTCATCCTCCCATGTTGCTGGATCCATGTCCAGTGCCCTCATATCTCTCTTGCACACATCTTTGAATCTCAGCTGTGGTCGCCCAACTGTTCTCTTGCCATCTGCTAATTGCTGTGCACAATGCTATAATATACTCATGTGGAAGTGAACCTATGTCTGTGAGGCTAATTACATCCTCCTTGACTCTTGAAATCTCCACACACTTCATGGAAACTTGTGAGGAACACAGGGACTGCATTTCTCCACTGACCCAGTGTTAGGCAGGGGGAGCTGAGAAGTGGCTCTGTGCAGGACATGGATATTTCTTGGGAGAGACCAGAACCAGAGCAAAGTATTTTAGCTCAGCAAAGTTGGAGAGCCCACTTGGATGGCAGTGAATGCACAGTATGCCACGCACTTCTTACTCCTAGCTTGGGACGAGATGTGACAATCCTATAAATGCAAACCAAGTTGGAGAACCTGGAGCTCATGACTTCAACTCAACACATTTTGGAATGGCAGAAAAGCCACAGGAAGCGCCTAGATCTACAGTATGGATAATATCAAGGAGTCATCAACTTGGTATAGGCTGCTAAAGAGGTCTACACCTCACAGTAGAAGAGGAACCACTAAGTAAGTAAGTAAGTAAAGAGTGAGAAGCTCAGCATCCCTTGTTAAATAAAAACAACAAAACAACCATGATTATTTTATTAGAAAAAAATCATTGCTAGTTGTAATTACCAAGAACGGTGGAGGACCAATGGGTTTGCCTGGAGTGCAGTGTGATCGATTCTGATTAACATTAACAGTGGAGGAACTGATTATTCAAGCAAGTACCTTAATTGTTCTTCCCAAAACAAGAGAATTCAGCATTGCTTAGAGGCATTAATACTTTTATACTTGAAGACAATTCATAAATACCTTCAGTGTTGTCGTTGTCAGTAGTATCTTCATGTTGAATAAAATCTATCATATTTCTACTTACTTTACTTACTTAGTTTTTCAGTCCACTTTTACCATGAGCCAGTGTGGGGAGCTGAATTTTTATTCCATTAGCTGATGTGAGCTTATGTTGATGTAGGATTTATGAAATATTATTTGTCCACCTGTGTCTTGGCCTTTCTCATGCTCTAAAACCATGTCTTCTACATTTGTAGGCACATAATGGTAACTGATCAGGCTCCATTCTCAACAGATGGTCAGACTACTTTATTTTCTGTCTCTCTATGTATTTGATGCATCATGTAGATCATACTGTTGTTCTGATGTCTGATTATATCTCCTGATAACATTAATGGCTCCTTAAGCATTTCATCTTGCATGATGTGATTTTCCTCCCCTGTAATCTGGTCAGGGACCACATTTGACATTCATAGCAAAGAGTTGGTAAGCATATACTATTTATCAATTGTAGTTTAATTTATATTTGGATTTTTGAGTAGTGGTGACAGTTGGTAAGTCACTGCACTGGTTATTTGACATCTTGTTTCAATTTCTCTGTCAAGTATTCCATTTTCTAAAAATGCTTTTTAGATATTTAAAATCTGGAACTGATTTGAGCGTAACATTGTTGTCTTGCATGTTAAGTGAGCTTGGTTATCTACTGACCTTCATAGCTTCCGTCAGAGAAGAGTTATTCTACAGGGAAGTCTTATTAAGATATTAAAATTTTTCCTATATTTTTGTTTGCCACAGTATTTTTACCTAGAGTTGTTACCTCACAAACTTCTCACCCATTCTGAAAACACGCCAGCAGAAGAATTAATTAATTTATTTAAAATGTCAAACATTGTCTTTCCTCCTAGTGGTTTTATTCTTTACTTCTTATGATTTAAAAAAAACAACAGTTTGTTCCTTTCTGTTTGTGTGTTGAATTACCCCTTGAGACTCAGCACCCCATATGTTACCCCTCATATGTGACTGTATATTTTATAATAAAACCTGTAATAATCCCTGTGACTCATATACATATATGGTCTATTTAACAACTAGGTGATTGGTTTGCAGGGTTATAAGAGAGGCTTCATACTAAAATAGACATTCTATCTTAAACCACAAACAGTGAACAGATTTTTTATTCCTCTATAAATCTTCTTTGGCCTGAATGAGTTAATCCTCTTCATTACCATTTACTGTATTTTCAGAAATACATCAAAGTCTTAAGCAGACCTCTTGCTATAGCGAAGGCTTCACTCAAAGTTTGGAGTCCTGTCTATCTAGATTATATCACAGAGCAAGCAGATATTGTGATACCTGCTGGCAGACCCATAGAACTACACATGGACTTTGAGACAGAAGCAGAATATGAGGTGGGAGGACTATCCCAGATTTCCCATGAACATTTAAAACAATATCATTTGAACATAATTCTGCATCTTTGTCATTATGACCACCCTTGTTATGTTTAACAGTTTTAGTGTCTCATATCTTGGACATATAACAACATAAGATGGTTGATGTGAAGCAGAAATTAAGAAGAGAATAAGATTATCTAAAGCTAATTTCAACAATATGAGACTAATACTGACGTCTAAACAAATAACTCACAAATTAAAACAGATCACCAAGTTTTATATATACAGGCATACCTCACTCTTTCGACAGGTTAGGGACCAGAGCACAGACGAAAATCGACGAAAGTTGAAGCATATCCTTTATTTAGCTTGCAAATGCATTAGGGCTGCCAAAAAACGTAAATAACTAACTATATCACACTTGTGAATGCGTGCAACACCTAAATAAACAGAAATAAACATAAGAATAAAGAAAATAATGTAATAAATAAAAAAAGACTGTGTGTGGTCCCGGCTTTCGGGTCTTCCCAGTAAAGTAGAGGCAGTGATATGTGTCTGTGTCCGATAATGTCAATTGACAGTGGTTGAGGCTCGGTCGCTGCTGCGCCATGGATGAACAGAGCCGTGTTCTATCGAGACTGTGTTTGGTCCCGGGTCCGGGTCCTCTCAGTTCAGGTGGGCCGGAGCTGGTTTCTTCTTGGTAATGCAGTTCGGCTGTGGTAGAGGCTCGGCGCCGGCTGTGCCGATCCCTCGTTTCGTCTTGTCTCGGAGATATAACCCCCTTTGCAGGGTAGAGAACAACTTTTCTCGTGGCATTGCACCCTCGCCGCCCGAAGAGAGGTTCCCTGGGGTTGCAATAAAGCCCACTGGTGGCTGGCCTCTTTGCCAGTCACCACTGTCTTTGGAGGTATAACCCCCTTTGCAGGGTAGAGAGATATCAAACCTCGGGGCAGCACACACACGCCAAAGTGGGCCTGGTGTACTCTGTTTCGAGTCTAGGATGCTCCCTGGGGTTGAAAGAAAGCCCGAAACACACCCACTACTCGTCTGATACCGTGTGGGATGCACGGCGGGTTGCGGTACCATCGCCTGGTGTCACGATTGGTGGCTTCCCGGCCGTGTGGCAACACGGACCATGTGCAGAGGGAGGCGGTGGCTGCGCCACCGCCTCGCCAGGCAGTCTGCACAACGGGTAATTGGCTCAAGGGTATGAACGAGTGTATAACTCGTCCCCTAAAGGGCAAAAGAGTGAATAACTCGCGCCCTGGGATTGAAACAAACAAACAAACATACCTTAAAATCATTCTTGAGCAAGTAGATAGTATGTACAGTTTGGAATGTTGGTGATTTAGGGGGATTCTAGACTTAGAAAATCAAATGGAGAAAATGGACGAGGCTCATCTTCAGAACAGGAGGGCTCTATCTAATTCATTTAGGAGAAGGGGACTTTGAAGGAGATCTAACAGGGGCTGGGGCTGATGTTGATGGCTCAGAATCTGAAGGGTTAGAGGGAGGGGTGACTGAAGTTGGTTGTGGCGGTTGCGTTTTGAAAAAGGAGAGCAAGGACGTTTGCCTCATTGATGTCTTCTTCCTTTCCATAAGAAGTTCTCTGTAACAGGCTATTTGGCATAGCGTTTTTAATTTTCTCGAACACTTTAGCTTTGTTCTTTACAAGTGTGCTAACTGTAGTGCGAGGTACACCTAGCTTGCGGCCTATTTCAGCATTTGAGATGCCTTGTTCATTAAGCTTGATTAGCTCAAGCTTTTCTTGCAAATTGAGAACCTTACGGTTTCTTTTAACTTTGTCACTACACCTAGGACCCATTATGAGTATATTAAAGCACACAAATAAGTAGTATAGGGCCTAATCACACAAAAAAGTACAGTATGAATACTGTACACGTGTCTTATAATCACGATATGAACACTGTCATTATACTGTTATCACAAAAATAACTATGAACTGTTTACAGTATAAACACAAAAATAATATAGTATGAATAATTTAGTTATTTTAATCACAAAAATAAGTAGTATTGATATGTTTAGTTACAAATATAAGAGATTCAATGTGGACAACTTAAAAAAAACAGTGCACACCGAAAGACTTCTGTTCAAAGACTGAACGACTTCTGTTCAAAGACTGAACGGTGACAGAAACAAGGTGACGTGCAGTTGTGATGAAAAGCGACGAAAGAGAGAAGCGAGCGACGAAATTTGGAAACGTGGCTATAATTGAAAACTGACGAAAGAGCGAAGCGACGAAACTCAAAGCGATGAAAGTCGAGGTTTGCCTGTACTCTTTAATACTTTATTGTGTAGAAACAGGGAAAATTAATAAACAGTGTGAAGAAAGAATAGTCCCTTGAAATGTGGATATATAGAAGAATGGGCACATCTGATGGAAAGAGAAGAAAACAAATAGAGAGGTCCTAGAAAAGATAGCAATGACAAAAGAAAGAATAAAGTAGATCAGAGTTAGCTACAATATTTAGACCATATAAAAAAAACAAAAACAACACCTTGCTTTAGGCAATAGTGGAAGTAAGACTTAAAGACAAACGTGCTAGATGAAAAAAGCGCTATAAGTGGAAAGATAACATCAAGAGATGGACAGGAAAGAGTGTGTACTGTCCAGACAAGTGACAGAAGATGGGAGCAGTAACCCTATTGAGTCCCTCTCATCAAAGACATGAATTATTACTAACCCCACCTTGTATATAGTTATTATTTTCCTATATGATGTGTGTGACAGGGTGAAAAAAAAGAGGCAGTATTTTGTGTTAGTATTCTTCTGTTTCATAACTGGCTACCGCCAGAGATGGTGATTACAGAAGCATCTTGTAAAACCCAGGTTGATTTTGGGTGACTCGTGTATGTTGTTGTTGTGGCTGTGTGATCGTAGAAAATTGAGTACCCTATTTCCAATAACTTGGCATCAAACAAAAACTTCCTCTTGGAGTTCAAGGAATAAGTCCAATCTCATCTTAGAAAAATTCCTTTATTTAGTTGTTGTATTTTCTGGCAATTCCATGCTGGATCATGGATTACATATCACCAGATTTGTACAAAACCAGCAATAAAAAAAAATCAAGAATGGTGGGACTGCTACTGCTACTGCCAGCCTTGTGGTAAATAAAATAAAAGGCTTCTGCTTACTATAGTCGTGAATTCTGCATGTCACGTGTTCTGTGGACTCCTAACGAAATGAAAATGTTAGATCGAGACTTTTAAAACGATACCTACAGTAGTATCTGCTCTAAGAGCAGTGGGACTACTGAAGAAATTGTAGCAGGGTGCAGCGCTGGTTCGCTGAACTCCCTGGTTGGTAGGGGATTTCTAGAAGAATATGAAATACACAGTTCTTGTTCCAACACGTAGGAACCTTGGGCTTTTGTTACCACCCGAGAGGAATGCGCCACGCTTGCTCCGCGCCTAAGGTGGATAACGCCTAATCTGCAATGGTTCTCTCACTGACTGACTGGACCCACGATGTCCCGTCTCTCTATATTGTCATCCGGTACCCAGCTCGCCGGATATTATTTCTTATTGGAGGATTGACTGGAAACTATCTATACTAAGAGGCTTCCGTTCTAACTTGTATCGATTCCACACAAGGTTTGATGACATAATGAGTTCATGTACACCATGATTGAATGATGTCATAGGTTTGTGACTAGTGTTTATTTTACTAACTAGTCGCGCTCAAATACTTAGTGTTTAAATCTTGCTTAAGTATTCTTACCCTAATAAGTGGCAGCACCCTAGTGCTAAAACGACGTAGTAGGCCATGCGGTCACATGTGTAATAGTTATCAATAGGTACAATATTTCAACATAGATGATATCACCTCATACATACAGTGATAGTTCTTTCCTTCCCTTATTTGTCCCTTGTGGAGCATTGAGCCACTACAGCAGTAACCCCCATGAAGGAATATGTGCTGTTGCAGTGGCGTTTTCTGTCATCAATTTCTTTTACGTGGTAGGAGTGTCATTCTCATACAAAACCTCACCTTAATTGCCTCTGACAACATGCAGAGTGGGACATAGATCCTATTCTTTTTCTCTCTAATAAGATTTTCCTTAGGACCACAGGGAACTTGCAGTGATAGTAGAAAGATAGGGTGTTAGATTTATTGTTTTAATTTTTGCTTTAACTGATATTAGTGTTCAGCATTAATATGTATATCTTTTATCAGTATACATGCATATATATGTATAAACTCATACATATGTCTTGGCAAGAATACATATAAAGTTGGAGGAACAGACACTGATATCAGTATAAGAATACAAGAAGCAAGAGGAGCTTTCATTGCATTAGGAAATATATGGAGATGATAAAAAAACAAGTCAGACACAAAAATAACTCAACTGTCAAAGCGGACTAAATTTAAGGCTCTCGAATATAGTAAACAACAACAAAGATAGTACAGACATTAATTATAATAGATGCTTGCAACGAATAAAAAAGTTATTACAAGGTCACCAATGTGGTACTGATAACAATAATCTGACAAATGCCAGTGGAACAAAAGGTTATTGTTATTGTTGAACAGAATTGACATCATTACACTCCGGGCAAACCCATAGGTGCTCAGTCTCCCTCAGTATATGTCGAAGAGTGTGAATGCTAACTGTTCCTGTAGCTCGCTGGTTGTATACACGATGGATGCATCCCCTCATACGTCCATCTCTGCTAGCCTTACGTTTGATGCCAAATTCCAACAGTCTTAACCTTGATGATTCATCTATTGCAGTGTGATTCTCTAACAGGCGATCATTAATTGTTCTCAGTATCTTTCCCTTATCCATATCCGGTGTTCCCACTATGGAACAAAAGGTGAGAAGATGCCATATAGGGCACACATTGAGGAACCTTATGATAGCATTATAAGGCAGTCCTTGTTCTGGGATCCCTAGGGTGAGAGAACTAGAGGGACATGATACTTAATATAATTGATGATGTGATTGGATAAATGTTGGAGATGAGACATGATACTTAATATAATTGATGATGTAATTGGATAAATGTTGGAGATGAGACACGATACTTAATATAATTGATGATGTGATTGGATAAATGACAGCAAGAGTAAAACTTGACGGGAATCTGAGCCATCGTGTCACTCTTCAACAAGGTGTGCCACAAGGAGGAGTTATCTCCCCCACACTTTTTATCATATATATAAATGATATTGCAGAGAAACTGTCCGGGAATATCTCCAGGGCTCTTCATGCTGACGATTTTGCTGCCTGGTGTGCTGCTGAACATTTGCCTACTGCAAAGTTCAGGATGCAAGCAGCGCTAAATACCATCGGTAAATGGGCATCAGAGTGGGGAGTACAGATAAACCTCTCCAAGACAGTAGCAACCTGCTTCTCTCTGTCAAATCGCCAAGAAACGATCAAACTGCAACTAAATGGAAGTGAGCTTCCAATCGAAAATCCAACATACCTGGGAGTCAAGTTGGATGAGAGACTCACCTGGAAGCCGCACATAAATGCAGTAGAACAGAGAGCAATAAGAAAGCTCTCTATTATGAAGAAACTGGCTGGCACAAGTTGGGGGGCAAATACCAACATACTAAAAAAAGTCTATACAGGCACAATCAGGCCTGTACTTAAATATGGCATGTCAGCCTGGGCCACGGCATCTAAAACAAACACAGAACGTCTAGGGAAAGTACAAAATTCAGGCCTTAGATTAATCACTGGAGGGATGAAGACTTCTCCAATCCAGACAATGGAGAGATACACCAACATCCGCTCTCTGAATGACAGACGTGAGGAAAAGGTATTCACTCACTGTGAGAAGCTTCTACGAATGCCAAGTCATCCAATGCATGCCAAACTCCATAGCTTGACAAAGAACAGGCTGAAAAGAACCAGCTTCATAAACATCTCCAAACATCTGCATTGATGCCATGAAGACCTCCTCCCAAAACAACCTACTGAGATTGAAATGTTAATTGACTATGAGGAGCCAGACGACTGCCATGGAAATATATCTATCTTCACAGAAGTCCCTGAAATAAAAAAGAAAGGCCACCAGACCCCTCAACAACTAAAAACCTTGGCTCAAGAAATGATTGGAGAAAAGTACAACCCGAAAGAGTGGACACACACATTCACAGATGGATCCGCTGAGGGGGCAGTAAAGAACGGTGGTGGGGGCATTTTTATAAGATTCCTAAATGGAAAGATCATCCGAAAGGCCTTCCCAACTGGAAAGATCTCCTCCAATTTCAGGGCAGAAGCTATGGCACTACTGCAAGCCCTGAAAATCTTCACCAGACCCGAACAACAACCACCAGCTAAGATAGTAATCTTCACCGACTGCAGATCATTACTGGAATCAATACAAAACACCAGAAATGATAACATGATGAATGAGATCAGATCTGAGCTTAACATCATCCAAAGGTCATCAACCATTGCCATTCAGTGGTTACCCTCCCATTGTGGAATTGCTGGTAATGAGAAAGCAGATGCTCTATCAAGAAGTGGCAGTAAAATGGAACAATACAGCCATCCATTGCCGTATCGGGAAGCAAAAACCATAATCCACAACAAGTACAAAAATCAGTGGAAGGAGGAAGGGGACATGTACAGCAGAGATGACCCAATACACCATCTAAACAGATACCAACAGACCACAATGTTCCGCCTGAGAACCGGCCACTGCAGATTACTAGGACATCTCTATCGCCTCAAGATATCCCACACTAATGAATGCCCATGTGGAACAGGAATCCAGACCCCAGAACACATTCTCCAGAACTGTCCAACCCACGATGAACCGCGACATGCGACCTGGCCAAAGGGTGCTGAGCTCCAGCAGAAGCTATGGGGCTGCCGCGCTGACCTGGTAAGGACTGTGGACTTCGTCCTGGCGACAGGCCTGCAGATTTAGCATGACTACAAACTGAATGCAGAAGAAGAAGAAGAAGATATAATTGATGATGTGATTGGATAAATGTTGGAGATGAGACATGATACTTCATATAATTGATGATGTGATTGGATAAATGTTGGAGATGAGACATGATACTTCATATAATTGATGATGTGATTGGATAAATGTTGGAGATGAGACATGATACTTCATATAATTGATGATGTGATTGGATAGATGTTGAAGATGAGACATGATACTTCATATAATTGATGATGTGATTGGATAAATGTTGGAGATGAGACATGATACTTCATATAATTGATGATGTGATTGGATAAATGTTGGAGATGAGACATGATACTTCATATAATTGATGATGTGATTGGATAAATGTTGGAGATGAGACATGATACTTCATATAATTGATGATGTGATTGGATAAATGTTGGAGATGAGACATGATACTTCATGTAATTGATGATGTGATTGGATAAATGTTGGAGATGAGACATGATACTTCATATAATTGATGATGTGATTGGATATATCTTGGAGATGAGATATGATACTTAATATAATTGATGATGTGATTGGATAAATCTTGGAGATGAGACATGATACTTAATATAATTGATGATGTGATTGGATAAATCTTGGAGATGAGACATGATACTTAATATAATTCTTGATGTGATTGTATAAGTCTTGGAGATGAGACATGATACTTAATATAATTGATGATGTGATTGGATAAATCTTAGAGATGAGACATGATACTTAATATAATTGATGATGTGATTGGATACATCTTGGAGATGAGACATGATACTTCATATAATTGATGATGTAATTGGATTCATCTTGGAGATGAGACATGATACTTCATAAAATTGATGATGTGATTGGATACATCTTGAAGATGAGACATGATACTTCATATAATTGATGATGTGATCGGATAAATGTTGGAGATGAGACATGATACTTAGTATAATTGATGATGTGATTGGATAAATGTTGGAGATGAGACATGATACTTCATATAATTGATGATGTGATCGGATAAATGTTGGAGATGAGACATGATACTTAATATAATTGATGATATGATCGGATACATCTTGGAGATGAGACATGATACTTCATATAATTGATGATGTGATTGGATACATCTTGGAGATGAGACATGATACTTCATATAATTGATGATGTGATTGGATAAATGTTGGAGATGAGACATGATACTTCATATAATTGATGATGTGATTGGATAAATGTTGGAGATGAGACATGATACTTAATATAATTGATGATGTGATTGGATAAATCTTGGAGATGAGACATGATAGTTCATATAATTGATGATGTGATTGGATAAATCTTGGAGATGAGACATGATACTTCATAATTGATGATATGATTGAATAAATCTTGGAGATGAGACATGATACTTCATATAATTGATGATGTGATTGGATAAATCTTGGAGATGAGACATGATATAAATCTTGGAGATGAGACATGATACTTCATAATTGATGATATGATTGAATAAATCTTGGAGATGAGACATGATACTTCATATAATTGATGATGTGATTGGATAAATGTTGGAGATGAGACATGATACTTAATATAATTGATGATGTGATTGGATAAATCTTGGAGATGAGACATGATAGTTCATATAATTGATGATGTGATTGGATAAATCTTGGAGATGAGACATGATACTTCATAATTGATGATATGATTGAATAAATCTTGGAGATGAGACATGATACTTAATATAATTGATGATGTGATTGGATAAATCTTGGAGATGAGACATGATATAAGTTTATGATGGACTGTCAAAGAAATCAAATGATCATCATCCTTTAGCTCCATAAGGAGCATAGGCCTTCAATAAATTCATGCTAAACCTGTATGTCCTGTGCCATCCATTCTAGGTCATGTGATGTCTTCTTTCATTTCGTTCTCCAGTTCCGTTCTCCGTGGGTTTTTCTGTCTGTCTCTATCACCGTTACCATGGAGATTCTATAACAGGATGGCTTGTAATTCAGTTAGCAGGTTTTCTCAGTGTTTTTCTAACCAATAAAAGAGTCTTCCTCACTAGATAAATATAGTAGTGTGCTTTGATGTGATTGGATATAACGTAGAGATGGGACATATTGTTGAAGACAGGTGGTACTCAGTGATGCCCACAAATGCTTCTTTGTGTGCCCGTGAAAGATTGGAAAGAATAAACATGCAATTGGTCGACAAAAAAAAAATTTTCCATTCTTTAAAAATGTTTGTCCTGTTTGTCTTAAACTATGATTACAAGCAATATAAGAGAGAAAACCGGACTGATTCTAAAGGCGACAGCCGATAGGATAGTCTGGCGCTCTCTCTTCCAAACCTCTACACCTCACGGTAGAAGAGGAACGACTAAGTAAGTAAGTAAGTAAGTAAAAATGTGCAACATATTAGATTAATATTTTGGCCCCGCATATCTTTACAAATCATAATTTTTAACAGCGAACATTTTCAAAATCTAAGTACTCACTAAATGGATAATCTAAGCATCTCGCTGACGATCAACAGAATGATTGTTTGTATGCGGGAACACCATCATTTACTCCTAACTGTGAAAATCTGGCCATTGACATGCAGGAACACCATCATTTACTCCTAACTGAAAATCTGACCAATGACATGCAGGAACACCATCATTTACTCCTAACTGAACATTTGGCCAGTGACATGCAATGCCAGAGATCACACTAATTATACGTTTGACTCAAATGTTTTGAAGATCAATTTTTTAAAAATCTTGAATCTTTCTTGTGTCAATAAATGTGTTTACTCAGCTTATATAAGTATTTTTATATTTTGTTGCAAAAATGAACCTATTTTTAAAAATGTGAGTTGCAGTATTTGGTTTGTGTCCACCACCCTCTTAATAAATCTAAAATGTGCCCACTTTGCAAAACAGGTTGAGACCCGTGATCTAAGAAGATCAACATTATATAGTGACATAACTCTAATGAGACAGATTATAAGATGCTGTTCATTTCAAAATATTGCTCTAACTAATTTAATTTTGTCCACAGGGGTTGGGTCTTGTCATGTCCATGTCCATGCCTGTATTTGACGAGAGAACTGAAGTGGTGAGTTGGAGGTGACAACTGTTTTTGCTGTTGCTGGTGGTAGTTGTGATGGTGACCTAAAATAGTCGTGGTTGTTGCTCTGATGTGTTGGAGGTGAGAGGGTGGTGTTTGTGGTGGTAGTAAAAGGGGGTAGCACCTTTTAAATATCAGACTGTGGTGCCATTTGTGTTTTATCCCAGTTTCTTTGGTGTTGTCTGATTGCAGCATGTCCTTTAATGCATATAGAAATGGTACCACAGTTTTCTCCTGTTGTTTGCTTCTGCATAATTCTCTTAGACTGTAAGTGAACCTGTTGCACACGTTGGCTCTAATGGTATGAGTTGTGATATTATCATTAGCTGGCTGTTATGATGTGAGTTGTTGCTTCTGTATCACAGTTTGGTTCTAATAACATGAGCTTAGATACTAGCATGTGGTGAGTCTAGTGTTGTATTATCATGGACTGGCTGTTATGATGTGAGTTGTTGCCTCTGTATCACAGTTTGGTTCTAATAACATGAGCTTAGATACTAGCACACGTTGGCTCTAATGGTAAGAGTTGTGATATTATCATGGACTGGCTGTTATGATGTGAGTTGTTACCTCTGTATCACAGTTTGGTTCTAATAACATGAGCTTAGATACTAGCATGTGGTGAGTCTAGTGTTACGCGTTGTGATGATATTATCATGGGCTGCCTGTTATGATGTGAGTTGTTGCCTCTGTAACACAGTTTGGTTCTAATAACATGAGCTTAGATACTAGCACACGTTGGCTCTAATGGTATGAGTTGTGATATTATCATGGGCTGGCTGTTATGATGTGAGTTGTTGCTTCTATATCACAGTTCGGTTCTAATAACATGAGCTTAGATACTAGCACACGTTGGCTCTAATGGTATGAGTTGTGATATTATCATGGACTGGCTGTTATGATGTGAGTTGTTGCCTCTGTATAACAGTTTGGTTTTAATAACATGATCTTAGATATTAGCACACGTTGGCTCTAATGGTATGAGTTGTGATATTATCATGAGCTGGCTGTTATGATGTGAGTTGATGCCTCTATATCACAGTTTGGTTCTAATAACATGAGCTTAGATACAATCGCATGTTGGGTCTAATGTTGTTATTGTTGTTCAGAATCAACATTATTGCACTCTTAGCAAACCCATAGGTGCTCAGTCTCCCTCAGCAAATGCCGAATGGTGTGAATGCGAACCAAGCATTGCACACTGAGCTTGGGGGGATCACTTGGGCACCAGACTTAATACTGGCTCTTGACTGGATGGCCGCATGCAGGAGATTTCTACAATGGAGGGTTGGCAGGTGGTGGGTATCTGGAAGTGGCTCTGTGCAGGACGTGAGGATTCCTTGGGAGAGCCCAGAACCAGAGCACAGCATTGTGCAAGCTCTGCATAGTTGGAGAGCCCCCTGGATGACGGGGAATGCACAGTGTGCTACCCCCACCTATCCTCAACTGCTAACTTAGAACCAGAAGTGGGGTCCTCTGTATGCGTGCCAGGCCAGGATAAAATGCCTGGGAAAGAGACTGGAGCTCAGAACTCCCTAACTCAAAGTTGCAGGATGGCAGAAAAGCTACGGGAAAGACAGGGCGATTTTGAAGATAACGCAACCATATTTTTACCATACGAGCTCGGACGCCGCCTCGGTAAACAAGGTCCGCGCAAAGCAGTGACACCCCTAGGCTGCTTGCGAATAGTCTACTACTGGGAACTTAAACAGATTAGGGATGAGCCCACTCTCCCGTTGAACAGGTGCTAAAGTCGTAGATACTGGGCCAGAAGGCGCACCGGAAACCACAGTATCACGCAACTCGCTTTTTTTTTTCTATGGAGAGTACACCGTCAAATAAATCTCGTACTGGTGCTCGCCCTGTGGAGCTCCACCAGGCAGGTCCAGTGCCGGGCTCTGAGCCTCGACAGAGCCCACCCTCAGCTACTGGAGGACCCTCTAGACCGTCTTGTGGAGTCAGCAGACGACGGAGGAGAACTACTGACCAAAACAAAACAGAAAAAGAGAAACCCAGAGTGCCACTTGTCATGATGCACTGGAATGCAGAGGGAGTGAACAGCAAGCAGGCTGGATACAGCAAAAAGACAGAGCTGGAAAACATCTTATATGAGAAGCAAGTCAGTGTTTGCTGTATCCAAGAGACTCATTTGAAAGCAGATCAAACCTTTAAAATAAGGGGATATCAATGCTTCAGATCCGACAGACAAGATAGACGAAAAGGAGGAGTGCTTACTCTTGTAAGGAATAACATTCCTGCACACGAAAGGAAAACCTTCATGGATGGAGCAGAATATCAGCTGTTGCAGCTAAAGGTAGACAAGATGGAAATAGAACTCCTGAACTATTACTGTCCGAACAACAAACCCCTGAGTCTCAGCACTATACAGGTACCAGCCACCAACTTTATAGCAGTTGGAGACTTTAATAGCCACTCCCAGAGCTGGGGCTATAACCATCTGGATCACAGAGGTGAAGAGGTTGAAACTTGGCAAGATGATCACTCCCTAATCCTAGTCAATAATGCCACAGATACTCCTACCTTCTACTCCAGAGGATGGCACACAACTTCAACACCAGATCTTGCCTTCTCCACACCAGATATAGCTGGATCTATTAGTAGAGAAGTAGGAGACCAACTAGGGGGAAGCGACCATCGCCCAATCTTTCTTACTGTCCAGAGTGCAACTCTCAGTACAGGCCCAGCCATTACAAGATGGAACTACAAAAAAGCCAACTGGGGTTTATTCAGGCATCAGGTGAACACGCTGCTGTCTACCCTCAAGGTACAGAACAGAGACATTAATGAAGTGGTAAAAGACTTCAACAGATGCATACTACAAGCTGCAAAAGAAACCATTCCCAAAGGATGCCGGCGTAACTACATACCATACTGGTCCAGCACACTCCAAGAACGTCAGGAAGCTATGGACAGGGCTAGAAAGGACGCAGAGTCTCAGCCTTCACTTGAAACTCACAACAAATGGAAAAAGGCTGTAGCAGAGTTTCAGAGAACAAAGCTAGAAGAAAGACGGAAAAGCTGGAGAACTAAAACGGCATCGCTGAACCTTGAGAAAGACGGCAGGAAACTTTGGAGATTAGTCAAGTCTCTAAATGAAGAGCGTTCCTCACCAAGGCAGACTATCACATTGGATGAAGGTGGCAAACTTTTCAGAGGAAAACAAGCTGCAGACTTGTTTGCTAGAAGATATAGTTCAGAAAGCAACTTACCCATTAACATAGACCATCAGAGAGAGATAAGAAAAGAAATACTGGCAACCATGGGACAGACAGATACTCCTGCCCCAATGAGGGAACCCATCACACTAGGAGAACTACAGAAGGCTATTTCCAAGCTTAAGTTTCAAAAGTCACCCGGCCCAGACAAAATCAGCAACGAAATGCTAGTAAATCTGAGCTCAGCAGCAAAGACAAAACTGCTTGAGATATTCAACCACAGCTGGTTGAAAGGAACGGTACCCCAAGTATGGAGAGAAGCCATCACAATACCCATACTAAAGAAAGGGAAATGTAAGACCGAGGCTGCAAGTTACCGGCCAATTAGTCTCATAAGCTGTGTTAGGAAGACTATGGAGCAAATAGTCAACCACAGATTGAAATGGTATTTAGAGTCTGAGCAGATCCTGGTGCCGGAACAAGCTGGATTTAGAGAATGCTACAGTATAGAAGACCAAGTTACTTACTTGTCTCAAGCAATAGAAGATGCCTTCCAGGAGAAGAAAAAGGTCCTAACGATCTGGGTCGACTTCAAGCAGGCCTTTGACAAGGTGTGGAAAGATGGCCTCATTGCAAAACTTAGGAGAAGTGGAATCCAAGGCAACATGATGAAATGGATCCAGTCATACTTGCATAACAGGAGAACTAGAGTCACTCTTGACGGTCTGCAGAGCAGAAAAGTGTTGCTCCATCAGGGGGTACCTCAAGGAGGAGTAATTTCCCCAACACTCTTCCTTGTTTACATCAATGACCTGGTGAAAGATCTCCCTGCAGGAGTTAAAGCTGCCTTATATGCAGATGACCTAGTACTCTGGTGCGCTGATGAAAATATCACCACAGCAAATTATAGAATGCAGCGGGCAGCAGACATGCTAGTGTCATGGGCAGAGAAATGGCTTATCACAATAAACACAGACAAAACCTCCACAACACTGTTCTCCCTCGCCCCCAAGGACAAATCAGCTAACATACACCTAGGGACAACCGTGATCAAGGAAGAAAGCTACCCCACCTATCTTGGGGTGACATTTGACCAAAGGCTTACATGGAATAAGCATATTGAAAATGCAGAAGGAAAGGCCCGAAGACGACTAGGCATACTCAGAAAATTAGCAGGTACCAACTGGGGAGCAAATGAACGAAATCTAAAGAAGATTTATAATGGAGTAATAAGACCACACTTAGAGTTTAGCTCAGCAGCATGGTCATCAGCTGCTAACTCACATCTGCAGTCTTTGGACAAGGTGCAAAATCAAGCTCTCAGGCTCATTACAGGAGCCATGAAAACTACACCAATAACAGAGATGCAGAAGGTTGCTGGATTACAGACACTGTCCCATAGAAGAGACACAAAAACCATGATCCAGATGGAAAAGTACAACAGTATGCCAATGCACCCAATGAAGGCAAGACTAGATGATCTGGCATTGGGACGTCTAAAGCGTAGCAGCTTTGTGCATCGGGGAAAAAGACTTATAAGACAGCATCAAGAAGACCTTTCCATGAAGACAACACCACTGAAGCCCACCCTATACCCTGTACCATGGGAGCAGGCCAGCAGTGCCCTCCAAATTAATACATCAGTCAGTGGTCTCACGGGGCAAAGTCTTTTACAGACAGGGGGTATGATGTGCTGGTGTTGTGGGTAGTGGGTTTCCCCCCTTGCTTCACCCTAGGCCTAGTGAATTCTTGTTCATGAAAGGAGCGACCATTGCGGTGTTAGTCTCTTGGCCTAGCAAAACCTCTCATACCCCAAGATCGTTGTGCGTGGTGAAGAGCCACACCCTCCTCGAGGTAGTCCTGGTAACTGAGGGTGCGAATCCTCAGGCTAAACACAACGGATCTAGAGGAGCAAACCTCGATAATAAAACCGGTGCACTACACCGTACACGCCCTCTGTGGGTGGGAAGGAGCCAGATGGATACTGAACAAGTCTTGGGAGTGGGAACAAGTGTGGACTGCTCCCTGAAGATCGGAACCCATCGTACAGGCACAGAGACTCAGGACGTGACGATCCTATTGCCTTCAACTCTTGGTCACATGCCTAGAGCCTTGGAGAACTCGGCGTAACCAGCAGGCAATTTGGTGACGGGGAAAGACCACTGTGAGCCCTACCTTGGTTACGTATCACAAGGAGACGCAGAAACACCCCCTTTATCTCCCCCAGAGCTGGCACAGTACACTTCTGGCTTCTACCCGGGGCGGTAGGAAATCCACATCAAACCTGGCAGAGCAAGTCCTCCATCAGATGCGGCCGATGCTGGGCCCACTGGCACGTGGACATGTCCCGATCCCCATCGAGACTTGCCCGGGGAGCCCACCCCGGCTCAAAAAAGCAGAGAAGGCCACTCTCCAAACCTCCGATGTCTTGCGGGCAGTGTTAGGATGTGCAAGAACATGGACAGGAAGACTCCACAACTTCCCCACTGAAGACACGCCCATGGCGACTGTTGCCTCAATTGGCTGTGTGTGGTGTACCCGGAAACGGGGCCTCCCAGTACTGAGGCACAGTTAAGTCCCCGATGTCACTTATCGGTGCAGAGTTGAGAGAGATGGCTGAACATCACAATCCCCCCTGTGTTGCAGCATGATGAGAACCAAGCATTGCACACTGCGCTTGGGGGGATCACTTGGGCACCAGACTTAATACTGGCTCTTGACTGGATGGCCGCATGCAGGAGATTTCTACAATGGAGGGTTGGCAGGTGGTGGGTATCTGGAAGTGGCTCTGTGCAGGATGTGAGGATTCCTTGGGAGAGCCCAGAACCAGAGCACAGCATTGTGCAAGCTCTGCATAGTTGGAGAGCCCCCTGGATGACGGGGAATGCACAGTGTGCTACCCCCACCTATCCCCAACTGCTAACTTAGAACCAGAAGTGGGGCCCTCTGTATGCGTGCCAGGCCAGGATAAAATGCCTGGGAAAGAGACTGGAGCTCAGAACTCCCTAACTCAAAGTTGCAGGATGGCAGAAAAGCTACGGGAAAGACAGGGCGATTTTAAAGATAACGCAACCATATTTTTACCATACGAGCTCGGACGCCGCCTCGGTAAACAAGGTCCGCGCAAAGCAGTGACACCCCTAGGCTGCTTGCGAATAGTCTACTACTGGGAACTTAAACAGATTAGGGATGAGCCCACTCTCCCGTTGAACAGGTGCTAAAGTCGTAGATACTGGGCCAGAAGGCGCACCGGAAACCACAGTATCACGCAACTCGCTTTTTTTTCTATGGAGAGTACACTGTCAAATAAATCTCGTACTGGTGCTCGCCCTGTGGAGCTCCGCCAGGCAGGTGCAGTGCCGGGCTCTGAGCCTCGACAGAGCCCACCCTCAGCTACTGGAGGACCCTCTAGACCGTCTTGTGGAGTCAGCAGACGGCGGAGGAGAACTACTGACCAAAACAAAACAGAAAAAGAGAAACCCAGAGTGCCACTTGTCATGATGCACTGGAATGCAGAGGGAGTGAACAGCAAGCAGGCTGGATACAGCAAAAAGACAGAGCTGGAAAACATCTTGTATGAGAAGCAAGTCAGTGTTTGCTGTATCCAAGAGACTCACTTGAAAGCAGATCAAACCTTTAAAATAAGGGGATATCAATGCTTCAGATCCGACAGAAAAGATAGACGAAAAGGAGGAGTACTTACTCTTGTAAGGAATAACATTCCTGCACACGAAAGGAAAACCTTCATGGATGGAGCAGAATATCAGCTGTTGCAGATAAAGGTAGACAAGATGGAAATAGAACTCCTGAACTATTACTGTCCGAACAACAAACCCCTGAGTCTCAGCACTATACAGGTACCAGCCACCAACTTTATAGCAGTTGGAGACTTTAATAGCCACTCCCAGAGCTGGGGCTATAACCATCTGGATCACAGAGGTGAAGAGGTTGAAACTTGGCAAGATGATCACTCCCTAATCCTAGTCAATAATGCCACAGATACTCCTACCTTCTACTCCAGAGGATGGCACACAACCTCAACACCAGATCTTGCCTTCTCCACACCAGATATAGCTGGATCTATTAGTAGAGAAGTAGGAGACCAACTAGGGGGAAGCGACCATCGCCCAATCTTTCTTACTGTCCAGAGTGCAACTCTCAGTACAGGCCCAGCCATTACAAGATGGAACTACAAAAAAGCCAACTGGGGTTTATTCAGGCATCAGGTGAACATGCTGCTGTCTACCCTCAAGGTACAGAACAGAGACATTAATGAAGTGGTAAAAGACTTCAACAGATGCATACTACGAGCTGCAAAAGAAACCATTCCCAAAGGATGCCGGCGTAACTACATACCATACTGGTCCAGCACACTCCAAGAACGTCAGGAAGCTATGGACAGGGCTAGAAAGGACGCAGAGTCTCAGCCTTCACTTGAAACTCACAACAAATGGAAAAAGGCTGTAGCAGAGTTTCAGAGAACAAAGCTAGAAGAAAGACGGAAAAGCTGGAGAACTAAAACGGCATCGCTGAACCTTGAGAAAGACGGCAGGAAACTTTGGAGATTAGTCAAGTCTCTAAATGAAGAGCGTTCCTCACCTAGGCAGACTATCACATTGGATGAAGGTGGCAAACTTTTCAGAGGAAAACAAGCTGCAGACTTGTTTGCTAGAAGATACAGTTCAGAAAGCAACTTACCCATTAACATAGATCATCAGAGAGAGATAAGAAAAGAAATACTGGCAACCATGGGACAGACAGATACTCCTGCCCCAATGAGGGAACCCATCACACTAGGAGAACTACAGAAGGCTATTTCCAAGCTTAAGTTTCAAAAGTCACCCGGCCCAGACAAAATCAGCAATGAAATGCTAGTAAATCTGAGCTCAGCAGCAAAGACAAAACTGCTTGAGATATTCAACCACAGCTGGTTGAAAGGAACGGTACCCCAAGTATGGAGAGAAGCCATCACAATACCCATACTAAAGAAAGGGAAATGTAAGACTGAGGCTGCAAGTTACCGGCCAATCAGTCTCACAAGCTGTGTTGGGAAGACTATGGAGCGAATAGTCAACCACAGATTGAAATGGTATTTAGAGTCTGAGCAGATCCTGGTGCCGGAACAAGCTGGATTTAGAGAATGCTACAGTATAGAAGACCAAGTTATTTACTTGTCTCAAGCAATAGAAGATGCCTTCCAGGAGAAGAAAAAGGTCCTAACGATCTGGGTCGACTTCAAGCAGGCCTTTGACAAGGTTTGGAAAGATGGCCTCATTGCAAAACTTAGGAGAAGTGGAATCCAAGGCAACATGATGAAATGGATCCAGTCATACTTGCATAACAGGAGAACTAGAGTCACTCTTGACGGTCTGCAGAGCAGAAAAGTGTTGCTCCATCAGGGGGTACCTCAAGGAGGAGTAATTTCCCCAACACTCTTCCTTGTTTACATCAATGACCTGGTGAAAGATCTCCCTGCAGGAGTTAAAGCTGCCTTATATGCAGATGACCTAGTACTCTGGTGCGCTGATGAAAATGTCACCACAGCAAATTATAGAATGCAGCGGGCAGCAGACATGCTAGTGTCATGGGCAGAGAAATGGCTTATCACAATAAACACAGACAAAACCTCCACAACACTGTTCTCCCTCGCCCCCAAGGACAAATCAGCTAACATACACCTAGGGACAACCGTGATCAAGGAAGAAAGCTACCCCACCTATCTTGGGGTGACATTTGACCAAAGGCTTACATGGAATAAGCATATTGAAAATGCAGAAGGAAAGGCCCGAAGACGACTAGGCATACTCAGAAAATTAGCAGGTACCAACTGGGGAGCAAATGAACGAAATCTAAAGAAGATTTATAATGGAGTAATAAGACCACACTTAGAGTTTAGCTCAGCAGCATGGTCATCAGCTGCTAACTCACATCTGCAGTCTTTGGACAAGGTGCAAAATCAAGCTCTCAGGCTCATTACAGGAGCCATGAAAACTACACCAATAACAGAGATGCAGAAGGTTGCTGGATTACAGACATTGTCCCATAGAAGAGACACAAAAACCATGATCCAGATGGAAAAGTACAACAGTATGCCAATGCACCCAATGAAGGCAAGACTAGATGATCTGGCATTGGGACGTCTAAAGCGTAGCAGCTTTGTGCATCGGGGAAAAAGACTTATAAGACAGCATCAAGAAGACCTATCCATGAAGACAACACCACTGAAGCCCACCCTATACCCTGTACCATGGGAGCAGGCCAGCAGTGCCCTCCAAATTAATACATCAGTCAGTGGTCTCACAAGTGGATATGAGTATAATGATCTGCAAAAACGAACTGCTACATTGAGTATGATCCAAGAAAGCTATCCCGATCAATCATGGATACATGCCTATACAGATGGATCAGCAACTAATGCTGTTAGGAATGGAGGTGCCGGTATCTTTATCTCATATCCTGATAACCACTATGAGACTAGGCACATTCCCACTGGTAAATTCTGTTCCAACTATACAGCTGAGGTTCAAGCTCTAGAGCAAGCTGTAAATATGATTTATAACACCAACTCTGACTGCCACCAGGTAGTCATCCTCACAGATGCACTGTCTGTCCTGCAAGCTCTCAAGGGTGGTAAACTCCCGCATCTGAGAAATGAACTAAACAAGGTAGCTGCCAAAAAGAGAACCATAATTCAGTGGGTACCATCACATTGTGGTGTACCCGGAAATGAAAAGGCAGATAAACTTGCAAAAAAGGGAGGAGAATGTGAACAAGAAGAGAATGAAGTCACATACTTTGAGAAAAAGAGAGCTATCCAGACTATCAGAAGAGAACAGAACCAACCCAAAGACGACTATCACACTCTCGACCGGCAGGGACAGATAACTATTTTTCGACTCAGGACAGGGCATAACAAACTGAATAAACACATGCACAAGCTACGATTGTCTGCTTCACCACTGTGCACATGTGGATTCAACGAACAAACTGCTGAGCATGTTCTACAGGACTGTCCTCTGTATGACCAGTTAAGAAAGATATACTGGCCCAATGACTCAACACTAAACTCAAAGCTATATGGAGTTAAAGAGGAACTTCAAACAACAGTCGAATTCATCATGAGAACTCGTCTGACGGTGTAATCATCAAAGATGCGATCGCAAGAAGAAGAAGAAGAATAACAAATTCTAGTAGTCTCACTTGCAGTGTTGTTCATGGGTGATCAAACATAATGTACTTCCACACAATACTCCATAATATATAAACAGTATTTTAGTGTATGACAGACATATCATAACACTTTAAATATGCAATTCTGTGGTCACTACATGTTAAATACACTACTTAAAAACAAAATTCAAATACTACTGTTTGAAGTAGAGTGGCCTTGAACTATTTGATGACCTTTACTTAAATATCAAAGATTAAAATGGTGTAACAAGATGACCAATGTGAAACTGATGACAAGAACCAGACAAGAAGCAGACAAGTGGTAGTAGAACAGGTGATGACAAGAACCAGACAGGTGGTAATAGAACAGGTGAGAACAAGAACCAGACAAGTGGTAGTAGAACAGGAGATGACAAGAACCAGACAAGTGGTAATAGAACAGGAGTTGACAAAAACCAGACAAGTGGTAGTAGAACAGGAGATGACAAGAACCAGACAAGCGGTAGTAGAACAAGAGATGACAAGAACCAGACAAGTGGTAGTAGAACAGGAGATGACAAGAACCAGACAAGTGGTAGTAGAACAGGAGATGACAAGAACCAGACAAGTGGTAGTAGAACAGGAGATGACAAGAACCAGACAAGTGGTAGTAGAACAGGAGATGACAAGAGCCAGACAACTGGTAGTAGAACAGGAGATGAAAAGAACCAGACAAGTGGTAGTAGAACATGAGATGACAAGAACCAGACAAGTGGTAGTGGAACAGGAGATGATAAGAACCAGACAAGTGGTGGTAGAACAGGAGATGACAAGAACCAGACAAGTGGTAGTAGAACAGGAGATGACAAGAACCAGACAAGTGGTGGTAGAACAGGAGATGACAAGAACCAGACAAGTGGTAGTAGAACAGGAGATGACAAGAACCAGACAAGTGGTGGTAGAACAGGAGATGACAAGAACCAGACAAGTGGTAGTAGAACAGGAGATGACAAGAACCAGACAAGTGGTAGTAGAACAGGAGATGACAAGAACCAGACAAGTGGTAGTAGAACAGGAGATGACAAGAACCAGACAAGTGGTAGTAAAACAGGAGATGACAAGAACCAAACAAGTGGTAGTAGAATGGGAGATGACAAGAACCAGACAAGTGGTAGTAGAACAGGAGATGACAAGAACCAGACAAGCAGTAGTAGAACAGGAGATGACAAGACCCAGACAAGCGGTAGTAGAACAGGAGATGACAAGAACCAGACAAGTGCTAGTGGAACAGGATATGACAAGAACCAGACAAGTGGTAGTAGAACAGGAGATGACAAGAACCAGACAAGTGGTAGTAGAACAGGAGAGGACAAGAACCAGACAAGTGGTAGTAGAACAGGAGATGACAAGAACCAGACAAGTGGTAGTAGAACAGGAGATGACAAGAACCAGACAAGTGGTAGTGGAACAGGAGATGATCAGAAAACACTGACAGTAGATAGAACACACACTGAGGAAACCTGTTGATAGAACACACAATAGATAGAACACACAATAGATAGAACACACACTGAGGAAACCTGTTGATAGAACACATGATAGATAGAACACACAATAGATAGAACACACAATAGATTGAACACACAATAGATTGAACACCACAAGACACTGACAATAGATAGAACACCATAAGACACTGGTAATAGATATAGAACACACACTGAGGAAACCTGTTGATAACATTACATGACAGTCCTCATCTTGGAATCCCCAGGGTAAGAGAGGTAGAGGGACACCAACACAGAATAAGCAGGAGAACTGAAGACATAGAAAGGTCTTGAATGGACAGCACAGGACAGGAAGGCTGAGTATAAATGTTCTATGCTCTATAGGGAACTGAAAGTTTATAAAGATGATGATAAACAAATCACTATACTAAACAAATCACTATACTTAAACAAATCACTATACTTAAACAAATCACTATACTTAAACAAATCACTATACTAAACAAATCACTATACTAAACAAATCACTATACTAAACAAATAACTATACTTAAACAAATCACTATACTAAACAAATAACCATACTTAAACAAATCATTATACCTAACAAATCACTATACTTAAACAAATCACTATACTTAAACAAATCCCTATACTTAAACAAATCACTATACTAAACAAATCACTACCTAAACACAGAATGATTTCTAATGTGTGAGAATATATTATACACATAATTTTTACTTACTTGTTATGGACCTTCATTTGTTGTCTAGGGTCCAAGTGAGGAAGACCCAGAGAGGAATGTACTGGGAGTGGTTGGTACAGATCTCAGGATAAATGAGCTCATGAGGTTTATTCCTACATTTGAGGTGAGGCAGAAGATTACATCTTTCAGTTTGTGGTAGTTGTTGTTTTTTTATCCACAATTCTGTAGCTTTCAGGTTGAAACTCTGCCTATGTTTTGCTGTTCTTCTGACTCTGCCTTTCTCCACTTTCTGGTAATTTCTTTTGATAAGATTTTAGTTATTGTGATTTCATTTTCAATAGAAGTCAGGAGATTCTCATTCATAAATTGCAATAAATGGTTGACAGTCACAGCAGTCAAAAATTACATGGAAATACAGGATAAAACATGATCAGGTATGGTCTATTCTTGGAAATGGTGTGACAGAAAGGGAGGGGATTCATGTCTTTTGTTACTTCTTCTTCCAAAAAAAGACAATTCATGGAAGCTAGACTGCCATGGCCGAGTAAAAATCACAGACTAAGAAAGAGTGTGAATTCTGCTCTCCCATAAGAATTAATTTGAGGTTGTGCATGGGGCTGGTTACATCATAATGTGAAACTAATAACTACAGAAACCACTGCTCCAATTAGGTCACATGGACAGATCCTTGACTTCTGACGTTTGCTTAAAAGGACAATCTTTGACAGCTATATTACCATGACCTTGTGTAATTGACAAGGTCATCTAAGGAGACAACAAGAAAGAATAGACCTACATCTCTCTCAGGCTTGTAAGAGGTGACTAAGGTTGTACATGAGGCTAGAAACTTGATCATGTCAAAGACATTTCCACAGAAACCCACTCTGTAAGTACCAGATGAATGCTTTGGAATAACTGTTCCTGTAAGGGGGCTAGTTGCTTTGGTGACTCCATACTCCATTATGAACAGAATGTCATGTGATGATATTTGCTGGCATTTACTCCAGTCTGCTAATATTGCTCTGTTCTTATTTCTTACAGCTGGGAGTTAATGGATATGCCTTCGCAATTACAAACCATGGATATATCCTGTTTCATCCGGATTATAGACCATTTGTAAGTAATTTCAGTGCTAGTGTAGCTAAAACTGTATTTACCCATAGGTGGTATTGTTTACCTAGCACATTATATGCAGGTACATGTCCAGTGGCATCATTGGTTCCTAAGCCTAGCCAGAGTGTCTGTTTTGCTGGACCAACAGGTCAAGTAATAATAATTCAACGGCACACTTCTATTCTACTAATTATACACCTCCCCTGTCTCTAAAGCACCACGACTGCTAGATACTTAAATGAAGCAAACATTATTGGATAATCATATAATGAATGATTAAATGAAAAACAGGCACATTAATATAAATGATATATGTTCGTTAGTATCAGTGAAACAGAATTATTAATTTAATGTTAATTAGTCCGGGTGTTGCGGAAAATTGTATTTCCCTCTTGTAATTTTGTCATGAAAAAGTGGTGCCTAACCATTCGTTTGTGGAAAGTTGGTGGTGTACCTGTATTAGTAGTCCAGTTTATCTGGAACTTTATTCAAACTTTACTCATAGATCTCATGTTGATCAGGTACTTTTTCCTGTTGGTACACTTGTTTATCTGGAGTTTACTCTGTTGGTACTGTTGCTTATCTGGAATTTTTTCTGTTGGTACTCTTGCTTATATGGAAGATGACTGCCTGGTAAAGGTATCACCAAGTTTCCTCAATCTGTGTCCCATCCATCACAGGCATGTTCTTATCTCTTTTGTCACAGGGTCTTGTCTGGTTCTTGTCACTTCCACGTGATAGCATACTTTACATTAAAAATCAAATGTTGAATTGACTTGACTTTGATCCACTATCATTGAGTGTCAGCTCTTGGTGACCTTGATGCCATTATGTGGTACTGTGCAGTTTCACTGTTTGTATAAGCTGTTCTGGGCTGCTATAAAGTGTATTGTCTATGGATGGGTTGTGTGGTAGGAACTGTCTCATTCCCTGGAGTGCAGAGCACTGTAGTAGATGGTGTTCTACTGTCTCCAACGGGTTTGGGCAGTGTCTACACTTTGCTATATTTTGTGAGAACATTCTGTTTCTGTGGCCATTTAGTGAGTGACCTGTTCTCGATCTGAAAATTTTGGTTTGATATCTTTGTTCGATATGATTGAAAGCATCTTCCTTATTTGTGGCTGTTAAGTGTATGAAGAGTCATCTTCCTGTTTTAGTCTGTGTCCACATGTTCAGCCAAACTTCTTTACAGTTGTTTTTGATTATTTGTTTTATTGTTAACATATTTAATAGTTGGTCAATTTGTGGCATTTTTGCTCCCTTCTTTGCCAGTCTATCAGCTACTTCATTCAACATGATGTTTACATGGCCAGGTATCCATTGCATGTAGATTTCTGTTCCATACAAGTTCATAATTTTGTGGCATGTTTCTTGAACCTTCTGGATAGAATTGATTGAGTTAGTTTTCCAGTTTTCTATTGCCAAGAGGGCATCCTGCGAGTCTGAGAATATTACATCATCATTTGGTTCTATTTCATTTGATTCAAAGAGTTCAAAGATTCTAGTTAGGGTTTTCTTGGTGGTGACTACTTCTGCTTCGTAGTTTGTGCACCAGGTACCACAGGGGCCTGCAATTTTGATGGGTTTTTCTGTATTGGGTGGGATGATAATGGCCCCGTATCCAGCATTTATGGCTGCTTTGAAAGCTGATCCGTCTGTGTAAGCATGGATGATATCCTCTTCATATTGGCAGATGGTTTCCATGGCAAGTGTTTTCAGCAGTGTAGGTATGAGGCTTTTATTTGCGGGTTGGAGAAGGTTTGTACGTATTATTGGTCTTTTTAGTTCTGTGTGGGGTGGTAAGTCAGGTACAGCTTGAGTAGGCAGTCTAGTCTCAAATGTAGGCAGTCTAGTCTCAAGTAAGTAGTGCTTCCCTGAAAGCTCTTGGTACCTTCTAGCAAAGGAGGTCTTTTTAATTCGATCCTTGGAGTTGTGGTCGCTGATAACATTTTTGCAGGGGTCATCCTTGTCAGCTCGCAAGAAGCTTTCTGCCGTGATGATAACTGATTTCTCTGTTAGTTCTAGGGGTTCCACATTGGCGTAAATCTCACATGCACTGGTCGGGGTAGTTCACGAGCCTCCACAGATGAATCTGAGTGTCTGGTTTTCAATGGCTTGCAGGGGTAGAGAGTAATCCATAACTCAGTGCACGTATCCCAAGTACAGTTCTTGTAGGGTGCACTGATTGGCTGTTTTGTATGTGAGTCTGGTATCTAGCTGTATCCCCAGATAAGTCGGATTGTTCTCTTTAGCTAACTTTGTATCATCAAGTTTTAAATCCAGTTCTCTTCTTACTATTTTTTGTTGCTGTGTGTGAATGCAGTGTAGACTGTCTTACTCATGTTGATTACCATTTTCCTCAAGCTGCAGTAGGTTGTTAGAGCAGCCAGTGCCCGGTTTAGTTTCTTTTGCAGTTGCAAAGGGGACTTCCCTTCTGCCCTTAAGACTAGGTCATCAGCAAACAGGGCGTTGGGTAATTCAAGATGGTCTACCAGGTTGTTTATGTATATTGGGGAAAAGGGTGCAGCTTAGGGCCGAGCCTGTGGGAGGCCTTCTTGGATTGTTCTTTTTCCTGGTGTTGTTCCATTGTTAATGTTAATCAGAATCGACGTCATTGCACTCCGGGCAAACCCATAGGTTCTCAGTCTCCCTCAGCAAATGTCGAAGGCTATAAATGCTAATTGTTCCCGTTGCGCACTGGTTGTATACACGGTGGATGCGTCCTCTCATACATCCATCCCTGCTGGTCTTACGTTTGATGCCAGATTCCAGCAATCTTAGCCTTGATGATTCATCAATTGCAGTGTCATTCTCTAATAGACGAACATGAATTGCCCTCAGTATTTCTTCCTTATCCATGGCCAATCCACCTTTTATGGGTGGTCTTGAAGCTAGTCTGTCAGCTCTTTCATTGCCATGTACCCCGGCATGACCAGGACAGTAGATCCATATCAGTTCTTGAAGATTCGATGCTTCTATGGAGGTTTTCCATTCATGTCAAAGCCAGCCATTTTGGACCTTTTGAAGCATGGATTGTGACTCTGATACAATAACTGCCTTTGTTAATAAAGTCTCAGACAGCCATCTTAAGGCAGCAGTAACTGCCTCTATCTCCATGCTGGAGGTTGTTATCATGTAAGCCCCGCTATTTTAAGCCCCGGTTCTGCCCTTTACTCTAGCAGAGAAGCGCCACCCTGATTTATTACCACAGATTACAGACCCATCAGTGTACACAATGGCATCATCATCCCCAGCATTATCATTTATAAGCTGATCAATTTCCAGCTCTGCTCTCCCATTGGCCCAAGTTCTGCATTCTCTACCAAGGCTGATGATGACCTGCTGATAGTTCATCCAGCTCTCATCTGACTTACTCCACTCTTCTCCCTTGAATATATTTTCAACTGGGGTCACCTGACTAATAGTCTCCTCTGCCTGTGCCATCCATGGCATCCCCCTCTTTATTCTTGCTCCTTTGATGTCAGCTATGTTCCCATGCAGGGGATGCAATTTGTTCCATTGAATATTGTGAAGATGGTTCGATTTGTGAGGAAATCTTGTATCCAACGAAACATTCTTCCTTCTATGCCTATCTTCTGCATTTTGAAGTATAGACCATCTCTCCATACTCTGTTGTATGCCTGCTTGAGGTCTACGAAAACTGCAGCTAGTTGGTTTTTATCTTGGAAAGCATCAGCAATCTGTTGCACCAAATGGATTACCTGGTCAACAGTCTGTCTGCTTCTTCTAAATCCTGCGTGGTTAGGATGGAGGGCTTTACTTTTTTCTAACCACCAGTAGAAGCATGCATTTATCATACGTTCTGCCATTTTCCCAATGCACGAAGTCAGGGAGATGAGCCAGTAGCTACTGACTTCACATCAACATTAATTTCTCTGGGAGGTCTGTAGACATTAAAGATTTGGAAATGTCTGTCATTTCCCCAGACTGTCACTCGTTGTATGTCAAATGTTATGTTTCAAATAATATTTTCTCTGAAGCAAAAACCCAGTCCCAAGCAGGCGGGATATATGAGAATTTACTGGAACTGAGGCCATACATGCCACACTTAAAGGTTTACCCATAATCTGTACGGGGTGTTTGCGTTTTCAGATGTGTACGGGCCGTACACGGGTCTGTACGGGTTTTTTCGCCTAATTATTAAATATACATATAAATCTTGTGCCACTACACAATTTGCGTCATGAGATTCGGCGAGATTTTAAGCCAAGTGGATAAAAAAAAAAAATAACCAATGAAAATCAAGCTGCCTATTTTTCAATTGCCGCGGGATGTGCGTGGCGTGTTCATTCACAATTTTTCGCTAAAGCTAGCGCGAGGTTACTGATTATTTGAACGATTACGCAGCACTGAAATCTTTTTTGAGTCGAGCCTATTGTTTAGGATTAATTTCCAGTTTAGTATTGGTAAGTAATTCATTTTTAAAAAAATATTACAATAACATTGTTTAGATGAAGTTAGATTTAACTGTCAGATAACTTAGGCCTATGCTTTCTTTTCCCCTAAGGTTTAGCATAATTGATTATTTACGGCTGGTAAAAAAAAAAAGGCTGATACCACTACATATTATTTGATTTCACTAAAACTTGTAGAAAGTGCGTAAGAAATGTAAATTTGAAAAATAATACAATAGCCTACAAATTATGGGTAGCCTAATAACGTAATGACGGTCGCCGAATGCTCCGCATGTATTTTCGTACCATTTAGAGTTATAATTAGGGTTACAGCTAGGGTTAACCCTAAATCTAAATGGTACGAAAATACACGCGGAGCATTCGGCGAACGTCATTCCGATATTACCAAATTATGAAACTGAAAATTTTCATTACCAGCTTTAGCAAAAAATTTATTAGATTTTAAATTTAAGATTCCTAACCCATAATGCTTATTACTGGTCTCTTTAGGCCTGTACTTTTATAAGGCACTATAGAAAACACAGCAACTGTTCTTCATTTCAACCATAAATTGTATTAATTTTTTTCCAAGATTCTATTTCATTATATAATATTAAAATTACAAATAATTATATTTTTCAAATTGATTATTAATATTTGTATTTACTTTTTCACATTAATATTTTTTTTTTTTCTGTCTAGCAGGAAATATTGCATCCATCTAACAGCATGGCTGAGCCTAACTTTAAAAAAAGGAGGTTAGAAGAAGATCAACGTCGTGGGAAGTTTCAATCTGACTGGACAACTACATTCCCTGGGATTATTGAGACATCCAAATTAGGCTCTTCACATGCATACTGTAGAATATGCAATAGAGATATTAAAGTGATGGCATCTGGCTTACACGATGTGAGGGAGCATTTCAAAACAAAACTGCATGAAAGGAACTATCAGCTGAAGAACGGAAGTTCTATCAAGGCCTTCTTTACTCAGCCTCAACAAGAAGATGATAAAATAACGAGGGCTGAAGTTTTATTTGCAAATTTTATTGCTCAACACAACATAGCTGCTTCTATAGCTGACCATTTTTCAGACTTATCAGCTGAGATGTTTCCGGACAGTGCTATTGCCAAACGTTTCAAATGCAAGCGAACCAAAACAACAGCCATTATTAAAAACTGCTTGGCTCCATCTGCAACAGAGCCAGTCATCAAATTATGCAGGAAGACACCTTTCTCCTTGATGATCGATGAGTCAAATGATAGAAAAACTGACAAGCGTTTAGCTATAATGGTGAGGGTATTTGAAGATGGCATAGGACCTAGAACCAGGTTGCTGGGCATGCCGGTCGGTACTGGTGGAACCAGTGAAGCTATTTTCAGTGATATTGATGCTGTGTTCAGCGACTTACAAATCCCATGGATTAACTGTATAGGTTTTGCAAGTGACAACTGCAATGTAATGGTTGGCAAATCAAACTCTGTACTAACGCGAATCAAGAGCAAGAACCCTGATGTGTTTAGTATAGGGTGTATTTGCCACCTTGCAAATCTTTGTGCCAAGGAGGGTATAAAGCAGCTGACTATTCCTGTTGATGACCTTTTGATAGATATCTTCTATCATTTTGAGCATAGCTCAAAACGGAAAAAATCATACAGAGAGTTTCAACTGTTTACAGGAGTGGATGCACTAGACATACTAAAGCACTGCCAGACTCACTGGCTTTCTTTGCAGAAAGTAGTGGACAGAATTTTAAATCAATATTCTGCTCTATCTTCATACTTCGAGAGCCACGACGATATGGAAAAACCATGCCGTGTCAAAAACATTCATCAGTTACTAAAATCACCACTGACCCAGATGACTCTACGTTTTCTCCAATTTGTGCTACCTCTGTTGACTGAATTTAACAAATTGTTTCAGACAGATGAGTCCCAAATAGGTGGTATGATGGATGAAATGGATCGTCTGCTACGAAAATTTATTGTCAGATTTGTAGAGATGAAATATGTAAAAGAGGTGAAAGATATAAGATTGTTAAAGTATGCTGAACGTGATCTACAGCATGATGACCATACACTTGCTGTTGGTCTGTCCAACAGGACATTACTGGAAGAGTTAGATATAAGTTCTCAAGTGAGAAATTCATTTTTCAGAGATGTGAGGAACTTTTATGTTGCTGTTGTGAAAAAGATATTGGATAAATTTCCATTTGAGAATGAAGTCCTTAAGGATATCAAAATTCTTGATTCAGTCTTTAAAGACACAGTTCAATATACAGCAATCTGTAAGCTGGCCAACACTTTTGCACCACATTTAGACCAAGAGGTGTTAAAGGATGAATTTGAAGATTATTGTTTGCTGCCTGATGAATGTATTTCAAGATTTGACGCTGGACAAAAAAGAAGCTTTTCTAGGTACTGGCTTGACATAATCAACCTGAAAACTAGCACTGGTCGTACACGATTTCCCAGTCTGGCAGTCATAGTGAAACGCTTATTGACATTGCCTCACAGCAATGCTGACTGTGAGAGGTCTTTCTCTATGATGAAAAAGATTCACACGGACTGCAGAAATAGACTAAATGATGATACAGTCACAGCATTTCTACAATGCAAAATAAATTCTAACTCTTGTTGTTTAGGTTTTAAAGCAAGTGAAGACATGCTTAAAAAGGCAAAGGCCGCATGTCACTATGATGGTGCAGAACCATCTAATTGAATATACTTTTACATGAATAAACTCTTTTGTTACGTTTTTCAGTCTTTGTACAGGTTTTGCGGGTCTTTGTACAGGTTTTGCGGGTCTTTGTACAGGTTTTTTTAATTTTTTGTACAGGTTTTTCATCTCTGAGGTGTGGCATGTATGTGAGGCATCAGATTTAAATTTAATATATTGGATAGCACCTTTCAAATTTTTTTACATCAGAGCTAAAACAGCTTTAAATTTTCTGAACCATTAAAGGTCTTTAATCCATTTACTGATAATCGCATCTCATGAGGGAATGTCATTTGCATACCATTATGAATGATGCCAGCTCATCTGTTACCTCAGTGGACATGGCTTACATTTGTACTCATTTCCCCCAAAATCCCTAAAAAATATCATTACCTTTGAATTCCCCCAAGGAGCATAGGCCTTCAACAAACTTATGACAAGATCTCTTGTCCTGTGACAGCAGGAGATGAGAAGCAGATGCTAGTGATGAATAAGACAGTTCATGTTTTTAAATGTCCAGGGTGAAAAATAACATGGAGAAGAGAACAGGAGATAGGTGTAAAAGGGTAAGATTAAGATGTGGACATACCTTGAGTGGATGGCACAGGGCAGATGGCACAGGGCATATAGTGGTGTTTGTTGAGGGCATATAGTGGTGTTTGTTGAGGGCATATAGTGGTGTTTGTTGAAGGCATATAGTGGTGTTTGTTGAGGGCATATAGTGGTGTTTGTTGAGGGCATATAGTGGTGTTTGTTGAGGGCATATAGTGGTGTTTGTTGAGGGCATATAGTGGTGTTTGTTGAGGGCATATAGTGGTGTTTGTTGAGGGCATATAGTGGTGTTTGTTGAGGGCATATAGTGGTGTTTGTTGAGGGCATATAGTGGTGTTTGTTGAGGGCAGATGGTGTGGTGTTTGTTGAGGGCATATAGTGGTGTTTGTTGAGGGCATATAGTGGTGTTTGTTGAGGGCATATAGTGGTGTTTGTTGAGGGCAGATGGTGTGGTGTTTGTTGAGGGCATATAGTGGTGTTTGTTGAGGGCATATAGTGGTGTTTGTTGAGGGCAGATGGTGTGGTGTTTGTTGAGGGCAGATGGTGTGGTGTTTGTTGAGGGCATATAGTGGTGTTTGTTGAGGGCAGATGGTGTGGTGTTTGTTGAGGGCATATAGTGGTGTTTGTTGAGGGCATATAGTGGTGTTTGTTGAGGGCATATAGTGGTGTTTGTTGAGGGCAGATGGTGTGGTGTTTGTTGAGGGCATATAGTGTGGTGTTTGTTGAGGGCATATAGTGGTGTTTGTTGAGGGCATATAGTGGTGTTTGTTGAGGGCATATAGTGGTGTTTGTTGAGGGCATATAGTGGTGTTTGTTGAGGGCATATAGTGGTGTTTGTTGAGGGCATATAGTGTGGTGTTTGTTGAGGGCATATAGTGGTGTTTGTTGAGGGCATATAGTGGTGTTTGTTGAGGGCATATAGTGGTGTTTGTTGAGGGCATATAGTGGTGTTTGTTGAGGGCATATAGTGGTGTTTGTTTGTTGAGGGCATATAGTGGTGTTTGTTGAGGGCATATAGTGGTGTTTGTTGAGGGCATATAGTGGTGTTTGTTGAGGGCATATAGTGTGGTGTTTGTTGAGGGCATATAGTGGTGTTTGTTGAGGGCATATAGTGGTGTTTGTTGAGGGCATATAGTGGTGTTTGTTGAGGGCATATAGTGTTTGTTGAGGGCATATAGTGGTGTTTGTTGAGGGCATATAGTGGTGTTTGTTGAGGGCATATAGTGGTGTTTGTTGAGGGCATATAGTGGTGTTTGTTGAGGGCATATAGTGGTGTTTGTTGAGGGCATATAGTGGTGTTTGTTGAGGGCATATAGTGGTGTTTGTTGAGGGCATATAGTGGGGTTTGTTGAGGGCATATAGTGGGGTTTGTTGAGGGCGTATGGTGCGGTGATTGGTGAGGGCATATAGTGGTGTTTGTTGAGGGCATATAGTGTTGTTTGTTGAGGGCATATAGTGGTGTTTGTTGAGGGCATATAGTGGTGTTTGTTTGAGGGCATATAATGTTTTTGAGGGTAGTGTGTGTTTGTTGAGGGCATATAGTAGTGTTTGTTGTTGTTTTGTTGAGGGCATATAGTGGTGTTTGTTGAGGGCAGATAGTGTGGTGTTTGTTGGGGGCATAGTGGGGTGTTTGTTGAGGGCATATAGTGGTGTTTGTTGAGGGCATATAGTGGTGTTTGTTGAGGGCATATATGGTGGTGTTTGTTGAGGGGATATAGTGGTGTTTGTTGAGGGCAGATGGTGTGGTGTTTGTTGAGGGCATATAGTGGTGTTTGTTGAGGGCATATAGTGGTGTTTGTTGAGGGCATATAGTGGTGTTTGTTGAGGGCATATAGTGGTGTTTGTTGAGGGCATATAGTGGTGTTTGTTGAGGGCATATAGTGGTGTTTGTTGAGGGCATATAGTGGTGTTTGTTGAGGGCATATAGTGTGGTGTTTGTTGAGGGCATATAGTGGTGTTTGTTGAGGGCATATAGTGGTGTTTGTTGAGGGCATATAGTGGTGTTTGTTGAGGGCATATAGTGGTGTTTGTTGAGGGCATATAGTGGTGTTTGTTGAGGGCAGATGGTGTGGTGTTTGTTGAGGGCATATAGTGGTGTTTGTTGAGGGCAGATGGTGTGGTGTTTGTTGAGGGCATATAGTGGTGTTTGTTGAGGGCATATAGTGGTGTTTGTTGAGGGCATATAGTGGTGTTTGTTGAGGGCAGATGGTGTGGTGTTTGTTGAGGGCATATAGTGTGGTGTTTGTTGAGGGCATATAGTGGTGTTTGTTGAGGGCATATAGTGTGGTGTTTGTTGAGGGCATATACTTTATAGGAATCTGATGGATAATGACAATGATGAATAAGAAAAGAAGCCTGTGGGGGTTTGTGGGATATGTGAGGAGATAAAACAGACGACAACCACTGGTCTATCAGGTTATGTTGTAAGATAACACTAATATACAACTGTACAACATCATCTTGTCAAAACAAAGTGTAGCACGAATCCTGCAGCACAGACAGACTGCATTGTGAAAGTAACTAACAATAACAAAGAAGGCAAAATGGTATGGACAACAACTAGAACCACTAGTACACTTTTATTTGTTAATTTGATTTTTGTTTTCTACAGTACGGTGTTACAAAAATTGGCAGTACAGCTTTCAAATTGTCTTTCTAGTTTGTCTTGTTTCTTTCCCTGTATTTCTGGTTTAACATCCATTTGTAAAGCTTACATCAACTATTTTCCTTTTTGGCTTTTTCCCTCTTGCATTTGTCACCTCCATGCTCCTTTAGGAGTGTAGAATGTGAATGATGATGGTGAATTAAAACTTATGTACGATGTGAATGTCCATAAAAGTATAGGTATAGAATATATCAGACTTCAGCATTCTGTGACAAATGTCATCTGTTCAAACATGAGAATTGACAGTGCTGTCTTATTTTATTATCACCATCATTATCTTCAGTGAGCTAAGTAGCATAACTCATGTCAGTTACTCCTGTCCTGTGCCGTCTGCTCAAGGTCTATTCCATGTTTTCCTCATCCCTTTCATGTCTGTCTCCGTGCCACCCCCTACCTCTCTTATCCTGGGTATTCCAGAACAAATCCTGCCTTGTAAGGCTTTATCAATATGCATCTTGTTCTCATCTGTTGCTACTTGTTTGGTTTTTTGTCATCAGTATAATGCTGGCCATCTTGTCTAACCATTTCACTGCTAGTATCCTATGTCAGCACTCATTTATGAAAGTCTATAACTTCTTAATTTTGGTTAGTCTCCATGTTTCCAAGTAAAACAGTAGGACTGACTTGACATTTGAGTTGATTCTTGTCTTTTGTGGGTTGAACTTGACTTTATTTTGATTTCCATATCAAAGCTGCTCTTGCCTTTCTATTTATATTTTGATATTGCTCTGTTTCCCCCCCCCCCCCCCCCCCCCCCCCCCCCCCCCCCCCCCCCGCCCCCCCCCCCCCCCCTGACTTTGTTTATATTGTTGCCAATATATATTTAGGGTTCTACATCTTGTCGGGGTATTTCTTCAAATGCAATCTGTTATCATTTGCTGCATGTGTCTGATGTTTTCTTGCAGTACAGTGACAAAAAAGGCCCTGACAAACAATTCCTGAAGGTGAAGCCAAAGTACAACAGTGTAGATCTCTCAGAAGTGGAGTTAACAACAATCAATGCGTCTGGATGGAGCAAAGAACATCCTGTAAATGTTTATTGTGTGTAAATGGTTTCTGTTGCTACTGTTGATTTAATATTGTTTACTCTTTGCTGTTTGCTAGTCTTGAGTCCTTTTTTTATTCTTGGTTTGACATGATAGAAATATCTACAGATTATCATAGCTAGAGGGTTAGCCTGATAGCTATATTTTAAGCCATCACAAGATTTGTAGCCATGCTTAAAAGTATTTAATCTGTAACATTGTAGCTTCTTTTCTCCATTAGCTCCTTATGGAGCATGGAACCATGTGGTCTCCTTGCAGAAAGCCGGCACTAAAACATTTACCTGCTCTTGTAGCTGTAGCAATTTGTTCTACATGATGAGATCACCAGCCCCATTACACAACTTCATATACGTCCCCTCTGAGGTAGTAGTAGTACTTTTCATTCTTTGTCTTTTCAAAGTCCCGCATGGAACTATACGAGGCAACTTTTTAACTAAACCTACTAAAAGAATTGAGATGACATATTTATGACATTATACATGGCTAACAATCTTTACAGTAAAACATTTGTTTTCAAAGACATTTTGATTGCAATATTGTAATTTTAAATGTTGAGATGAGAGTTGTTTTGTTCCAGTTGGTTAAAGTGATATATTGAATTGTTCTTAATATCCCGTTACAGCTTCGAAAGTATCTGCTGATGAGTAAATCTGGAGGTCATAACATGTCTTCAATCTCTGTCCTCACTCACAGTGATGGAATGGCAAGTCCTTATATTTTAACATATCTGTACTCTTTGATTTTGTTATTTAACAAGAAAAAAATCTTAATTTACCATCACTGTTTTCTTTATTTTGTCATATTATTCTTTAAAATATATGTTTAGAATATGTATATTCATACATATAACATGGCAGCATTTAAAACAAAGTTGGAGGTGCAGACGGTGATAAAATGAGAATGCAAAGGGCTGGAGGAGCTTTCACTGCTTGGTAGAATGTAAGAGAATAACAGGAAAAAACATCATAGAATGTAAGGGAATAACAGGAAAAAACATCAAAGTCCAACACCAAAATCACTTGGTTCAACTCAAATGACAAAAGAAAATTCTTATTGTATGGCTGTGAAACATGGTTTGGTTTCATTTAGTTTTAAGGACTATCTTCATTGCACATGGACATCTCCATCAGTGCTCTGATCTCCCTCTCACACAAGGAGGATCTCAGTACATTGCACAAACTTTGTACCACCGGCAGGGATCCCAGTGTATGTATACAAGAATCACACATTCTATAAATATTTTTGTGGTGGGTAGGTTTCCTAATTTTTTAATTTTGCCAGGACAGCAGCCATATGACTTACTCTTTAAGATTTCCAACTGCAGACAGATTTTTAACGTGCGCAACTTGCACAGGACCTCATATTTTATAGCCCTTATCAGAGAAGGCTAGGTATCCAATCTCACTACCCAAAAGATCAGGGGGGAGTTTGACATCATTAGGAACCATTGGACGCAGACTGAGGAAACTTGGTGATACCTTTACCAGGCAGTCATGTTCCATATAAGCAAGAGTACCAAAGAGAAAATTCCAGATAAGCAACAGTACCAACAGAGTAAACTCCAAATAAACTCAAATCACACAGGAAACATAAATATGTGCACTGTTGCACGGACCTGAAAACAAGAAAACCAATTAAATTGATAAACCCATACAAAATATATGACCACTGTCACTCCTTCTTTCACCCTGCTGGGGAACAATAAAATGATTAATGGTTTAACTACAACACATGTGTGGGGGCTTCACTTTAGCCTCCACTCCCTACTACAATAATATATAACTATTAACTATAACACCACAGTCTGGCTGCAGAGGTACTAAGGTTCTACACTCTATAATTTCATTAACTGGTGTCCTACAATGTTAACCACTGCTTCACAAGCACTGATCCACTAAATGACCTTTTTCATTTGCTAACCCAGAGGCTGTCCTAACACACTTTCTATCTGCCTCTAACACCTCATTCTCCCCTCTGTTTCTGCTTCAGTGACTACTCTGACACTGCCGTATTCTGCTGAGGTGGCGTCTCCGTTAAGCCACTATTCTCGGTTTTGGTCGGGAAAGGAATTTTGACCCTCTCTCCTGCCCAGACCACTGCTGCTGATGACTTCTGACAATAATGACTAGGTACTTGACTTAGTATGTAAATGCTGATGAAAACGTAATTTCACCTGCCTGGTTACCCCTCATTGGGTTTAGGGCCGTCGGTTTTATTATGACCGACTTTCATAAACGACGACACCAGGCCACGTGCCTTTGTTTCGGTGTGTGTATATGAGCTTAGAGCTCAGGATTTTAAAAAATCCGTTTGCTGAATGATGCTTTACTGAAAATGGAACTGCTTCTTTTTTGTGTGACAGCTGTACTTGGCACCAATAATTACCTCTGCCGATAGCTCGAGCACTAGGCTCCTGAGACAACAACTTTCAGTTGTAAATTGGAAGGCCGGTTACCCCCTCCCAATTCGCCGTGAAAACTCGCTGTGGAACAAACAACAACAACAGCTATATAACACATCAGAAGTTACACATCTCAAACACTTAACTACCCTAAAATAAATACCTCTCCCCTTTCTATTCCCGCACCAGCGATACATAATTATTTATGCCCCAAAAGGGTCAGCCTCCCATGCAATCTCCCCTCTGATCTATCTCTCCCGTTTTACAAAGTAAACATTGGTCTGTTAATAACTCCCAGACGGGCTGACCTAGATCTTTTGTTCTGCGTGACTAGCCACGTGTCACAACAATTCAAACTTTTGGGGAACCCCTACTGTCTGTAATACTTAGGGCTACTTTATCACTGACCCTTGGTGTTCATTGATCAATACAAAATTAAATCTAGGACTAATTAAATTCATCTCCGTAATATTAATTACATCTCTATGGAATAAAATTATTCCCTTATCAGAAAATATAAGTTTCATCTCTTTGTAATCTGACTACACAGTAATAAAAATGCACAATATTTGTTACTGTCATTCTTTGTTAATATTGGGCTTTGTTGAAGAGTGAAGGTTGGCTTCATATTATTTCCCTTCCTGCATTTTTCCTTTGTATTAAAATTTGTTCTTTAATCAAGCAATAGTGCTGATATTTGTTAATTGCGAATGTTGGGTAGTCTGACCAATTTCAACCATAGTAAGTTGACAACTCTGTATGTTTTTGTGAGTCCACACCGGTACATATTTATTGACAAATACATATTCATCGAATTCATGGCAGCAATAAAATTATACATCCTATTCGTGCAATCCAATATCGTCTCCTATATTAACTCCTCTATCGTCAAAAGGTCTGACTGTTTACACGCGATGCCGTATGTCGGTCATCCGGTAACGAACAGCCATAGGTTTGGCAACACAATAATTCTGACAATTATATTATAATACTCCCTGCGCTACTTCTCGAAAAAGAAGATTAAACATCAACATGGGATGACTCAATCCTGCATCCATACATAATAAATCCGACCCCTTGGAATTACTCGAAAAATTAACAACGGTGACCTCCACCAATAGATTTTAAAGCATACTCACGAGTTCATTTATCCAGATCGCGTGCATTCCAATTGCGTCATGTTAAATCATGTTATGCTGACCGCTTGAGCAAATTTAACTTTTGATTCGTTCAAGCGCCCGTTCTTCTGTACATGGGTAGAGGTTTATCACCCACCCCAATTAATACAAGCGCCTAATACAATAAGCTGACCGCGATTATTTACACAAAGAAATATGAGACTACGTGATCGCGATTAATTTAGTGAAAAGAACTGGTGCAAATCTAATATAACCTCCCCGGTAATCCCTATTATAAACGCAATTATTACCTACAGAACAAGACTAAACTCGATATTTTTACAGAGGGAAGAACTTTGTGCAACTCATATAGTTACAAAGAGAAGAAGACTGGGGTAAACTCAAATAGAAGAATGAAATGGGGCCTGTTGAAATATAAATCACAGTAACTCTATCACACCACGGACGATTGTTGGACATCAGATTGCAGACTACACGAATTTCATGCCTGCACAAAATTATATCACCTTCCATACGTTTGATTTCGCTACTCGGGCTATTCGAGGTGCTGAAAATGTGATGGCCGATATTCTGTTGTATTACACACAGGACTCTACCGAGCCTCTGCACCCTTCAGTTTGTGACGCCTCTACGTGACCCAGACATCACTGATATGGTTGCTTACGAACTATAACGCCCCATGCTACGCTACGTTATCTTCTTCGCACTGTTTTGGACTATATTTTAAACATTCTTCACAACGTCACTTTATTTTTTTTTTTATGCTTCTCATTTTCAGATACCATTGATCACTTTGTTGGTTCCACACTAACTATTGTGTCAGTTTAATTCGATTTCTCTGGAACATGAAAATGACATAAACTAAACTTATTTAACACGTGAATAATTTAATATCATTTGACTTAATAACATTACACATATATTTCCTACACTAATTGCGCGGATTAATAACATCCTTACTAGCTCACTTGGTGATTTAATGACAATTTTAACACATTTAATTATATAGTGCTACTAACTTTGTAATATTCCAGGAACAATATTAGACATTTATGACATTCATTTTAACTTAATTAGTTTAATATTTTAGATGCACTATTGCATCTCACCCTAATTATTTTATGATTGCGCATCATTAGCGCTTGATCTTTTTGGCGCATGGATCTAGTTCATGTGGCCATATTAGCATATTTGCTTAAGCTGTGTAGTGCTTCATCCTACATCCTCTTTGGACTGTGTTGTTTAATGCTAGTGTTTTATTTTGCGCATTGATTTTAATTAATTGTTACCCACTCTCACATGTGGCCACAGTTTTCGTAGACCTCAAGCAGGCATACGTTAGAGTATGGAGAGATGGTCTATATTTCAAGATGCAGAAGATGGGCATAGAAGGAAGAATGTTTCGTTGGATAAAAGATTTCCTCACAAATAGAACCATCTTCACAACGTTCAACGGAGCAACATCAGGGAAAAGAACCATCCAAGAAGGCCTCCCACAAAGATTGGCCCTAAGCTGCACCCTCTTCCTCATATACATAAACGATCTGGCAGACTACCTTGAATTACCCAGTGCCTTGTTTGCTGATGACCTGGTCTTTTGGGCAGAAGGGAAGTCCCATTTGCAACTGCAAAAGAAAATAAACCGTGCACTGGCTGCTCTAACAACCTTCTGCAGCTTCTGGAAAATGGTGATCAACACGAGTAAGACAGTCTACACTATATTCACACTCAGCAACAAAACAGTAAAGAAAGAACTGGATTTAAAACTTGATGATACAAAGCTAGCTAAAGAGAACAATCCGACTTATCTAGGGATACAGCTAGATACCAGACTCACATACAAAACACATGTTGAGTCCCTAACTGCAAAGGCCTCTAGAAGGCTAAACCTCATAAAGCGTTTGGCAAGCACTGATTGGGGAGCCAATCAGAGCACCCTACGACAACTGTACTTGGGATATGTGCGCTAAGTTATGGATTACTCTCTACCCCTGCAAGCCACTGCTAGCCCAACACTTAGACTGAAACTAGATCGCATACAAAACCAGGCACTCAGATTCATCTGTGGAGGCTTGCAAACTACTCCGACCAGCGCATGCAAGATTTCCGCCAATGTGGAACCCCTAGAACTAAGGAGAGAGAAATCAGTTATCATCACGGCAGAAAGATTCTTGCGAGCTGAAAAGGATGACCCCTGCAAAAATGTTATTGGTGACCACAACTCCTTTTTTTTTTTAAAAAGGGTGACAATCGACAGTGTGGAAACCATAAAGGCATATCCCTTCTCAGTGTCCCTGGTAAAATCTACTCTAGAATCCTAGAGCAGAGACTCCGACGCCTAGCTGAGCCACAATTGGATGAGGTCCAGTGCGGATTCCGAGCAAACCGAAGTACTCAAGACCTAATCTTCACACTCAGACAGCTGAGTGAAAAGGCCCTTGAGTATAAGAGTGAGATGCATCTTTGTTTCATAGATCTGGAAAAGGCGTTTGACAGGGTCCCCTGGAGCAAACTTTGGGACTGTTTGGCAAGAAAGAACATTCCAGCACCTCTGATTCATGCTATACAGAGCTTCTACAAGTCTTGCAGAAATTATGTGAGGACAGCAAACCATAAGTCAGAAGAGTTCAGGACCACCACTGGTGTATAAGACAAGGTGATATCCTATCACCTTACCTCTTCATACTCCTTATGGACGATGTCATCAAGGCATGTAAGGAGAGAACAAGAAAGTATTCAGTGGGGTACTGGAAGATGAGACAGGTCTATATTTCGGAGCTGGCATTTGCTGATGATGTTGCCCTGATTGCTAAATCAGAGGCACATCTCCAATCCAACCTGCAAGTCTGGAAGGAAGAGCTGGAGAAGAGAGGGATGGTCATAAGCAGCTCTAAAACAAAATCCATGGTGATATCATGAGAAGAAAGAAGACATCAGATTAAGCTGGGAGAACAGGTCCTGGAGCAGGTCGACCACTTTAAATACCTCGGAGCTATCATAGACCGAAAGGGAGGCATCAAAGAAGAGTTGGCCACTCGAAAAGCAGCAGCTGGGAGACTTTTTCAGGCCATAAATCGAGGATTCCTCAGCAAGAAAGAGGTTGGTAAGAAAACGAAGATGGCTGTATACCGCTCCACCTATTTCCCAGTCTTGACATATGGATGCGAGTCATGGGCAATGACTACAACCCATAAAAGCCAGATCCAAACCTCAGAAATGAGGTATCTGAGGAAGGTGGTTGAAGTAACAAGAAGAGACATGGTACGCAACCAGATGATACGTCAAGGCCTTAAATCCTACCCCCTGCAGACCCAAGTAGAACAGTCCCCATTAAGATGGTTTGGCCATGTCTGCAGAATGGGAGAAGATCGGATACCACGACAAGCATGGGAAACAAAGAGCCAAGGATCCAGACCCCGAGGACGACCCAGAGTCCGCTGGGAGGACAACATTAGACAGTCTTTGAAGGACCGAGGACTAGAATGGAACTAGGCCAGGAGGAAGACAGCCGATAGGATAGTCTGGCGCTCTCTCTTCCAAACCTCTACATCTCACGGTAGAAGGGGAACGACTAAGTAAGTAAGTAAGACCACAACTCCAAGTACCGAATTAAAAAGACATCTTTCACTAGAAGGTACCAAGAGCTTTCAGGGAAGCGCTACATACCAGAGACTAGACTGCCTACTCAAGCTGTACCTGACCTACCACCTCACGTAGAACTAAAAAGACCAATAATACGTACAAACCTTCTGCAACCTGCAAATAAAGGCCTCATACCTACACTGCTGAAAACACTGGCCATGGAAACCATCTGTCAGTATGATGAAGACATTATCCATGCCTACATAGACGGACCAGCTTTCAAAGCAGTCATAAATGCTGGATATGGGGCCATAATCATCCCACCCAGTACAGAAGAACCCATCAAAATTGCAGGTCCCTGTGGCACCCGGTGCACAAACTACGAAGCCGAAGTAGTCGCCATCCAGAAAACCCTAACTAGAATCTTTGAACTCTTTGAATCAAATGAAATAGAACCAAATGATGATGTAATATTCTCAGACTCGCAGGATGCCCTCTTGGCAATAGAAAACTGGAAAACTAACTCAATCAATTCTATCCAGAAGGTTCAAGAAACATGCCACAAAATTATGAACTTGTATGGAACAGAAATCTACATGCAATGGATACCTGGCCATGTAAACATCATGTTGAATGAAGTAGCTGATAGACTGGCAAAGAAGGGAGCAAAAATGCCACAGATTGATCAACCATTGAATATGTTAACAGTTAAACAAATAATCAAAAACAACTGTAAAGAAGATTGGCTGAACTCGTGGGCACAGGCTAAAACAGGAAGAAGACTCTTCATTCACCAAACAGCCCCAAATAAGAAAGATGCTATGAACGATATCGAACGACGATACCAAACCAAAATCTTCAGATTGAGAACAGGTCACTCTACACTAAATGGCCACAGAAACACACTATGTTCACAAAATATAGCAAAATGTAGACACTGCCCTAACCCGTTGGAGACAGTAGAACACCACCTACTACAGTGCCCTGCACTTCAGGGACTGAGACAACAACTGCTACCACACAACCCATCCATAGACAATACACTGTATGGCAGCTCAGAACAGCCTATACGAACTGCGCAGTACCATATAATGGCATCAAGGTCACCAAGAGCTGACGCTCAGTGACAGTGGATCAAAGAAGAAGAAGAAAAAGACCCACTCTCACATTTATTCCCATACATACCTACATTACTCAATTTAATTTTGTTCATTGATTGCCATTTATCTTTTAGCATCTTGTTTGATTGCTATCACCATTATTCACTATTTCTTTTCATTTTTCGCTACTATTATTTCATTATCTCATTTCATTTGCCACTTCTTAATTTGTATTTGGTACATTTTTGAAACATTATGTGTCATTTCTTTTGTTTGAGTTTGGAATTTGTTTTTCCACACTTCATCCCACTTACTATATTGACTTAACATTAATTTTGTTTGATCGATTATTGTAAATTGAACTCTGATTGACCTCTCCGGTATATTTTAAAACTTAAAAAGCTATGCTTTTTCTCCGGGGGCGATGTATATTGTTAAGTCCTATTTACGCGTGGGAGTTAAGTGTGCGAGACTTTTACATGCCAGTCTATTTTTGATAGACGCACAAGTAAGCGCATCTAGAATAAATGTATAACTTAAATATTTATGCGTACTTTTCTGCATCTTGATTGAATGCAGATGACGCACCTTTTGGTCATCGATTGGTTGCGATACAAACCATGCCCTTGAGGCTTTATGATATAGTAATCGTCCAAGATGGACGTACTTTGGCATTCTTGCCCTTATGAAATGGGAGGACTTACAAGTTAATATATTTATAATTATGAATTTTAAGGAAACATATCCTTTGAAGTATCTTCTTCCAGATATATATACTTAGCCAGAATAATGGCTCGTTCTTCGTTGTCTGTGGCCTCAAGAGACTTATAGCCCTACGTGTCACGGCATGACTTCCATTGCATCTGTAATGATCAATGGCTAGTGTGTCCCTCTGACACTAGGAGCGATATTGTACACTGGAGTAATATATTATATTTGAATCGATGTAGTCTTCGGATTGGTCAAGACATTTGACCATTTTATTATAATGGCAGGCGTTCTCAATCAGAAGTCATATCAACGTACATATTAACTATGTTTGATGCTACTACATGATTGTTTATACATTGATGCAACTTCACCTACACGTGATGTCATGCCATGATCGTTGTTCCCGTCTGCGAGTAATAAATAGTGTCAATGTACTACGTGGGTCCAGCCTGCTTAATCCAGTGTACGTTGCTAACCATTGGTCAAGTTGATGACCCATCTTTCAGTATCGTTGATCTCATCATCATTGACATACCTGTTTATGACCCACATCAATAACTATATTCGCGTTATCAAATAATAAATCGGCCACCACTGTAAGCCCGACATTTCTGGCATCACCCTCGCCAGCAGTAATCAAGTAAACAGACGCTCTCAAGAAACACCCGGTGCACTCGCAACAGTCGGCTCATCAGCATATTGCAGTATCATAATTATCAACTCTTGCCCCATGTAGTTCAAGGCCATCTCTGTGGAGACAAAGAACAAATAAGACTAGTGCTCCTCCTGGCAAGTCGTACAAGGTGACTAAAGTTAGATTGTGCATGGTGCTGGCAACTGCATCACGTCAAACTAATTGTTACAGAAACCATTGATGCAGGAGAATGTACCCCGTACTTTGATGCATGCTTCTTGCCAGTTAGGTGGTTCCATGCTTTGTAAGGAGAGATAAATTGAGATTAATGAATGAAATGAATTATTATCAGCTCGGAAACAACAGTATAATTTCTGATATTGCTAATCACATGAGATGACATGAGATCATGTGCACACTGACTATTGGCTGTAAGGAATCTCCAACATAAGATCAGTATCATCTTGTAATTTGTCAGTATTATCATCTTGTAATTTGTCAGTATTATCATCTTATATTGATGTTTTATTTTCATACTTACATTTCTTGTCACAAATAAAATGCATTTAATCATTTTCAGAAAAGAGCCAAGGAGAGAAGAAACCATGAACAGCTCAAAAGAGTAATGAGGATGTCCTGACAAAGCTAGTGCACAAAAGAAAGCTGGACTATATTGTGACAACAGAACAGATTGACCAAAAAAGTCAGCACAACAAAGAGAGAATATACTGGACAGTTTCACATCATAGCATGTAAAAAAGTAAACAGCAGAATTGATAAATAGTACTGAGGACAGAAAGTTGTGAAGAGACATACTCACCTCTGCCAGCTGACGTGGTACTTGGAGCTTGCTGACATGAGTGAGTTTTTCTTTAAAAAACTTTACAAACAAATTAATATTAATTTGTTGTATGTTAATTTGTTCTGCATGAATGATGTTTTATTCTGCTCCTCATATAGGTTGGTGTTTGTCGTCCCAGATGAATATGGAACACGTTACGTACAGGTTGATCCAAAAGATGTACCTACAGCTGACAAGTGTAAGAGCTTAACTGTGCTAGCTTTGCTGTTGTTATTCTTATTGTTATCATTGTGTTGGTAGTGCCGGATGATGAAGCAAGATAATTTAGTTATTATATAATCATGTTGTAATATACCAGACAAAAAGCAAGTTGAACAAGGGACATTGGCTATGGATATGACACACATTGAGGGTACTGTTGATAACATCACAATGCAGTCCTGGCTATGGATATGACACACATTGAGGGTAATGTTGATAACGTCACAAGGCAGTCCTGGCTATGGATATGACACACATTGAGGGTACTGTTGATAACGTCACAAGGCAGTCCTGGCTATGGATATGACACACATTGAAGGTACTGTTGATAACGTCACAAGGCAGTCCTGGCTATGGATATGACACACATTGAGGGTAGTGTTGATAACGTCACAAGGCAGTCCTTATTCTAGACTCTCTAGTGTAAGAGTGGTAGTGGGAAACAACAACAAAAGTGGTGAAGAGAACTGGAAATAGAAATAAAAGGAATGAGAAAGACAAGTCAAGACATGGATCTGATGGTACAGGACAGGAAGACTTGGCATAAGTTTGCTGAAGACCTATGCTCCGTAGATAGCTGGTGAGTGATGAATGAATGTTATAGGATGTAATAAGATGATAAGTATACACTAATTCTGAGCACAGTAGTTAAGGAAACATGTATTAGTGACGTACAGTGTTGTATAAACAAAGGTCAAGGTAGTCTCATAGCAGATACTGCTGTAGGGGAGTGAAGTGTTAGAGACATCACCATACAAGGTCCAGCAGCAAGAGGAGGGTTGACATATCGGGGCTTACAAGATAACAACTTCCAGCATGAGAATGGAGGTCGAGGCTGTTACTGCAGCCTTAAGGTGGAAAAAGTCTGGAAAACATTCATAGAAGCTTCCAGTCTACAAGAGCTGTTGTGGATATACTGTCCTGGTCATGCTGGGGTATGTGGTAATGAAAGAGCTGACAGACTAGCATCAAGAGCACCCATAGTGGGGACACTAGATATGGATAAGGAAGAGATACTGAGAACAATTAATGATCGCCTGTTAGAGAATGACACTGCAATAGATGAATCATCAAGGTTAAGACTGTTGGAATTTGGCATCAAACGTAAGGCTAGTAGAGATGGACGTATGAGAGGATGCATCCGTCGTGTTTACAACCAGCGAGCTACCGGAACAATTAGCATTCACTCTTCGACATATGCTAATGGAGACAGCACCTATGGGTTTGCCCAGAGTGCAATGATGTCAGTTCTGCATAACAATAACCTGTGGGGTATCGTATATCTGGATCTAATTGACAGCAATGCAAGCATGTGCCTCATCATCACAATAGGGGTGTCTCGCGTGCAGCCCAAGACTATACGCATCCCTTCATTTTGAATGCGTTCCAGTTGTTCACACTGTGATATTGACAGCGTGAGTATTCCCAGGCCATACTAGAGTATAGACAAGACCAGCTGATGATACAAGAGAAACAGTAGTCTCTGCTCCAGGTGCGCTGCAGCCATTGTTTTTAAGGCTGCCAGACCTCTCTTGCACTTCTGTATGATGTGATCAACATGGTGCTTATATGATAGCCCACGATCGAATGTTACTCCAAGGAATTTAAAAGTGTTTTGCCTTTCAATTTTCTGTCCACTGAGAGTAATGTCTGGAAGATCTGCTATCAATATGGAGTTATTCAAGGAGCACCAAAGCACACAGGCTTTGTTGGGATTGACCTTGGAGCTAGTTTCGTCGCACCATTTTGAAACTGCCTGAAGTGTATCATGTATGCTTTTAACCATTTCATTTCTATCTGAACCAGTCCTGTAAATGATTTAAAAATGAGAATTGTCACAATATAAGAGTGATGAAAATATACTTAGCTGTTTTCATATTTTGCTGTGACAATAAACAATGCCAGGTAACCCCGGGGGGGGGGGGGGGGGGGTCTGTGAGGGAACAAAGAAGGAATAGAACTCCTGCTCCCTAAGGCATGTTGTAAGAGACAACTAATGAGGCTGGTAACCTTATCATGTCAAGGCAATTAACATTAGGCTACAGTGGTGTCTCTATGCTCCATAAGGAGTGACAAGAAAAATAAGAAATAAGCAGTAACGTCCCTTAAACTTGTCAGACACAAGCACATTAGTCAATTCATTGTAAGTAGTAGTCTAGTATAGTAGCTCCCTTTAGTCATAACAGACTATGGGAATGTACCTCTGAGGTGATAGCCGTTAGTTGTCTTTTTTTAGCCTGGTGTCATTTTCTGTTCTCTTCTGCTTGTTGTAAAGCTTCTTGTCATCCAATCTGAAGTGGCACCATAGGGAGCATCATAACTTGATGCAATGGGCATCTTCATCCTCCCAGGTTGCTAAATTTATGTCTAGTGCCATCACTTAGTTGTTAACACCAATTTTTTTCACACAGCCAATGAATATCTGGGTTCCAAACTACAGTAGAAGTAGTATATACCTAAGTTCATTCATTAATTCTTAAATGATGGAAGGCCAGTATTTAGGGCTGATATTCCAAGATTTTTATGATGGTAGGCCAGTTTTTGGGGCCGGTATATTTGAACAAAGTTGATTTGTTTTGTTTTTTCCCAATTATCATTCAGTTTCTTTAAAACTGTATATAACATTAAAAACTATTTAAAAAATAGAAAACAACTGACTCTTTAACTTTAAACTTATATGTAAACTCAGAGAACATTCTTGCATCAAACATGGGAAAACCACAATGTCCTTGAAGAGTTAACGAGAACATTCTTGCATCAAACATGGGAAAACCACAATGTCCTTGAAGAGTTAACAAGAACATTCTTGCATCAAACATGGGAAAACCACAATGTCCTTGAAGAGTTAATGAGAACATTCTTGCATCAAACATGGGAAAACCACAATGTCCTTGAAGAGTTAACGAGAACATTCTTGCATCAAACATGGGAAAACCACAATGTCCTTGAAGAGTTAACGAGAACATTCTTGCATCAAACATGGGAAAACCACAATTTCCTTGAAGAGTTAATGAGAACATTCTTGCATCAAACATGGGAAAACCACAATTTCCTTGAAGAGTTAACTATCCCCCTTCAGCTCCATAAGGAGCAAAGGTCTTGGACTAAGTCCCTTCTGTCTTGTGCCATCTGTTAAAGATCTCTCCATGTCGTCTTTATCTTTATCTTTTTTATCTCCAACCTCTCCATATGGTTTTTTTTTTATCACATGGGACCAAAAAATGGAGTACAGAACAAAGAATAGTAACACTAACCTACTGATAACAGGTGACTAAGGAGGGTTGGGCATGGATCTGGCCACCCACATCTTGTAGGAATTTCAAGCCAAAAAAATAATTTTTGAACATGAACACGTCCAAGCAGGCAACCCTAAATGCTATGACCCTAATTGATGCTCATTTGGTGACCTGTTTTTGAATTTTAAAAAGTGAAAAAAAAACCTGTACTGTAGATTGTCTTAAGGGTGATTGATTATTTGAATGTAGTTTAATCTTATTCTCTGGTTGTATGACTCAGCATTTCTTATTATTCCAGTACATCTCTCTGTTTCTCTATGGGCTATTTCACATGTTTTCCAACTCAGTCTGATCATTAGCTAATGACATTTGGTTGATATTTAGCATCAGCTGAGATACTAAAGGCAAATATATTGTATTTATCTCATTGAGTAAACCTGTTGATAGCATAACAAGGGAGTCATTTTCTGGGATCCCAGGGTAAGAGAACAAAGGAACAAACTTTATTTTCAAAGGGTTGAGAATTGGGCATGCAGGCTTGACTAACATTCTACCCTTCCTGTCTCTCATCTTTTATACTGAATTCATTTCTCACATTTTACAAATTAATTTCAAGTAATTCAACGTTGTAAAGTAATATAATAGTATACTGACATTCACAATGTCTCATTTCAATGAATAAATAAAATATGGTGAGAAGTAGAGAAATCATTATTAAAACCTACAAATGATATTATATATTTATTTCGGAACAAAATCATATTAGGGGGGCAATAATCAGCACTCATAAAGTATTAGAAAGTCCACAGTTGTATGAAAGTGAACTGAGCAGGTTTTTTTTAGATCATGTAGAAGATTGTTCCAAAGATGAATCACCTTTTTTCGATTTTTTTTCAAACCCATCCAAAGATGAATAGCAGAGCAAGCTAAGCATTTCTTGAATAAGTCAAGCCTGGGCTTGGGAGTTTGTAATTTATTAAGCGTAGACTGCATCTTTCATTGTCTTTGAAAATGGACCACAAATACGTTGGAGAATTCTGTGACAGGATTTTGTTAATGAATTTGACTTTCGTGAACAGGAAACTCTTACTTAGGGGCAATATTTTAAGATATTTATGTAGATCTACACAGTGTTTGGCAATTGTTAGAAACTAAGTGCACTGCATGTTTTGTAGTGAATGGAGTCTCTTTATGCTTGAAAATGAGCAGCCATCACAGATTGTTGAGCAGTAGTTTAGGTGTATTTGTATTTGAGATATATAGAATAACCTTCTTGCTTCATCATCTAGAAAATGTTTGATTTTGGCTAACTGGTAAACTTTCTGTGACGTTTGCTTGTCAGTACATATACATGTGAGTTCCAACTTAAATGTTGGTTAACAATTGGACCTAGAGTTTTATGTTCATTTAAATTATCACTTAGTGAGGTGCCATAGCTGAAGTGTTGTTTTCTCTAAGTTTTGTAATTTTTGTCTAGCTGGTATAACATACATTTTGTTGTACTGATATTTGCATGCAATTTTCACTGCTGCACTTAAAAAGATTATCTGTATCATTTTGCAATGATAGTTTGAATGTGTTGCAACTTTTATCACTTGTGTAAACAGTACAGAGAAGTAGAGGAAGACAAGAAAACACAAGCAGAAGACAAGTGGAAAGAGAGAAATGAAAGGGATAAAGAAGCCATAGACAGACCTTGACCTTGAGTAGACACCACAGGAAAGGAGGCTAATGTTTCTTGGGGATCTGAAGAGTGATGATGATGATTGTATATATCAATATTAGTTTATAATTTTGATGATGATGATTGTATATATCAATATTAGTTTATAATTTTGATGATGATGATTGTATATATCAATATTAGTTTATAATTTTGATGATGATGATTGTATATATCATATTAGTTTATAATTTTGATGATGATGATGATTGTATAAATCAATATTAGTTTATAATTTTGATGATGATGATTGTATATATCAATATTAGTTTATAATTTTGATGATGATGATTGTATATATCAATATTAGTTTATAATTTTGATTATGGTGATCCTTGTCATTCATCAATAAACAAAAATGAGCTTTACCAGGTGCTAGCAGCAAAACAAAGTCCTGGGAAGAATTTGGAGAAAAGCTAGAAAAAGATGCTCAAGAAAACCAGAAATTGTTCTACAAGACTCTAAAGAACATGAGAAAGGAAAATAAGTGCTCTCTTAAGTTTATAAAGGACAAGCAAGGCAAATTGCTTAATGCCCCGGAGGAAGTAATGGAAAGATGGAAAGAATATTTCTCAGAACTCCTTGATGGTGAGCAAGGTCAAGCATGAGAAATGATAACCACAAGCACATAAGAGGAAACCAGTGATGGTGAAGATGGCATAAAGATGGAAGAACTGAAAGCAGCACTGGAGAAAATCAAGATGGGCAAAGCAACAGGGCATGATGGTATAACACCAGAAATGGTTAAGTACATGGGAGTAGCAGGCGACCTATTACTCCTAAGGGTCCTACAGGCAGCTTGGTGCAACAAGACCATACCAAAAGTTTGGGTGATTGCCACCATAACACCGATTTTCAAAAAGGGTGACAACCGACAGTGTGGAAACCATAGAAGCATATCCCTTCTCAGTGTACCTGGTAAAATCTACTCTAGAATCCTGGAGCAGAGACTTCGACGCCAGCTGAGCCACAAATGGATGAAATCCAGTGTGGCTTCTGAGCAATCCAAAGTACTCAAGACCTAATCTTCATACTCAGACAGCTGAGTGAAAAGACCCTTGAGTATAAGAGTGAGATCAAAGTTTGTTTCTTAGATCTGGAAAAGGCGTTTGACAAGGTCCCCTGGAGCACACTCTGGGACTGTTTGGCAAGGAAGAACATTCCAGCACCTCTGATTCATGCTATACAGAGCTTCTACAAGTCTTGCAGAAATTATGTGATGATGGCAAACTATAAGTCAGAAGAGTTCAGGACTGCCACTGGTGTAAGACAAGGTGATATTCTGTCACCTTGTCTTTTCATACTCCTCATGGACAATGTCATCAAGGCATTTATGGAGAGGACAAGAAAGTATTCATTGAGATACTGGAAGATGAGACAGGTCTGTATTTCAGAGCTGGCATTTGCTGATGATGTTACCCTGATTGTTAAATCAGAGGCACATCTTCAATCCAACCTGCAAGTCTGGAAGGAAGAGCTGGAGAAGAGAGGGAAGGTCATAAGCAGCTCTAAAACAAAAACAATGGTGATATCACGAGAGGAAAGAAGGCATCAGATTAAGCTGAGAGAACAGGTCCTGGAGCAGGTCAACCACTTTAAATACCTCGGAGCTATTGTAGACCGGAAGTGAGGCATCAAAGAAGAGTTGGCTACCCAAAGAGCAGCAGATGGGAGACTTTTTCAGGCCATAAATTAAGGATTCCTCAGCAAAAGAGAAGTTGGTAAGAAGACAAAGATGGCTGTATACCGCTCCACCAATGTCCCAGTCTTGACATATGGATGTGAGTCATGGGCAATGACTACAACCCACAAAAGCCAGATCCAAACCTCAGAAATGAGGTATCAGAGGAAGGTGGTTGAAGTTACAAGAAGAGACATGGTCCGCAACCAGATGATACGTCAAGGCCTAAAAACCCAACCCCTGCAGACCCAAGTAGAACAGTCCCAACTAAGATGGTTTGGCCATGTCTGCAGAATGGATGAAGATCAGCTACCATGACAAGCATAGGATACTAAGAGCTAGGGATCCAGATCTCCAGGATGACCCAGAGTCCACTGGGAGGACAACATTAGACAATTTTTGAAGGACCGAGGACTAGAATGGAACCAGGCCAGGAGGAAGACAGCCGATAGGATAGTATGGCGCTCTCTTTTCCAAACCTCTACTCCTCACAGTAGAAGAGGAACGACTAAGTAAGTAAGTAAGCTTTACCAGTGTTATGTTGGTTCTGTTTTATTTTACTTTCATTTTTTGCTGAAATGTTCATCTATTATAATATTCGATTTTAAATTTAATGGAAAGCTCCTGATCTCTAAGTGTGTAAGATGATCATCTGTAACATTCTGCTGGTTTTTTTTTATTAATTTTTTATTATAGTGAGGGAACAACAAGATACTGAAACATCGATTGAATTTTCCAACTGGTATGTATTTTGTATAAGTACAATGTAAATCTATTTTGATGTTATATATTCACGAGTTACTACTGTTGAATGCCATGTTGTCGTGGGCAATAATGGGCTGCACACAGAACAAAGCATTTAGCCTAGTTGAAGTTATGTGTTCAAAGCATTTAGCCTAGTTGAAGTTATGTGTTCAAAGCATGAAATTAAATATAAAACTACATCCCTCTTCAATTTCTTTTTTGTTTTTTGCCTGTGTGTGCTAAGACTATTAATATTCAACACAACAAGTACGAAGAATCTATCATTTTATGAAGACAATTTTTAAAAAAAAAACACAATTAGGCATTTTCATGTATATATATATATATATATACACACACACAGTGATAATGAAGAGAGACAGTGGCAGTTGAATGTGCTGTCTCAAATTATAGACACTATATATGCTAATTATAACCCATCAGAGGTTGAAGAGGATAATGTTTCCACGATTTAAAAAAAAAGAACTGATGTCTTAGACTAATGTTCAAGGACATATGAACTAGCCTGGTTGCAGTACATGTCTCTCACATATTTGTTCACTGCAGATTCCAGGATTTTCACTTGGTGTCTTCCAAAACTCTTGAGCTCCATTGTCATGATTTAGAAAGTGAATAATGTTGGGTGCGTGTGATTAGCGGAGGGAGCAGTTAGAGCGCTGGCATCTCACGGCAAAGCTACCTGTTTTTGGATTCTAAGCCTGATAGCATCAGGCTTCAGTGTCCCCAGCTGTAAACAGGTACCTGACTGCTCTTGAGTGAGAGGGGGCAAAGGCAACAAAGAAGGAAACTTGTCACCCCACCTTATAAAACTGAACCTCATATAGTGAAGTCTTTAACACCTTATAATGCAAAGTGGCTTGTTTTGACTAATATTAGATGGTCAGATCACTTCGTTTCCTACTTTAAAATATGTCTGTCCTATCTTTTTTTTTTTGTGACATATTACAGTATGACTACAAGAGGAATTTTTATGTCTTTAGGAAATCCAACACAAAAATAAGAATCTTCACCTCAAATGTCAAGACAGTCCTATTGTATGGCTGTGAAACATGGAGAACAACAAAAGTAACAGGCACGAAGGTACAGACTGTCATAAGCATAGAATAGAAGAATTGAGATGGGAGGACAAGATCACCAATGTGAAACTGATGACAAGATCACCAATGTGAAACTGATGACAAGATCACCAATGTGAAACTGATGACAAGATCACCAATGTGAAACTGATGACAAGATCACCAATGTGAAACTGATGACAAGATCACCAATGTGGAACTGATGACAAGATCACCAATGTGAAAAATGAAATGGCATGACAAGATCACCAATGTGAAAAATGAAATGGCATGACAAGATCACCAATGTGAAAAATAAAATGGCATGACAAGATCACCAATGTGAAACTGATGACAAGATCACCAATGTGAAACTGATGACAAGATCACCAATGTGAAACTGATGACAAGATCATGACAAGATCACCAATGTGAAACTGATGACAAGATCACCAATGTGAAACTGATGACAAGATCACCAATGTGAAACTGAGGACAAGATCACCAATGTGAAACTGAGGACAAGATCACCAATGTGAAACTGATGACAAGATCACCAATGTGAAACTGATGACAAGGACCAGAAATGTGCCAGTGAAACAAGAAATGAGAAGAGTATGCTGGTGAAGGATAGGACACATGATGATAGTGTTACAAGGCAGAACTTGTTGTGGAATCCACTGGGTAGACAAGGTAGAGAGAGACTGAAAAACTCAAAGATAAGACAACTCTAGACATAAATGAATGGGGCGAGGAAGACATACATACACCTTGAGCTGATTGTAATGGAGCAGGGAGGGGGGGGAGCAGGAGGGGTCTTGGCAAGAGTTTGTTGAAGGCCTTTGATGGTCATGTCTTATATATGACATGTATCATTTGACATATTGTTGATATAATTTCTGTGTGTATGTTGTGCATGCATGTGTCATTTGTGAGAGTTAATATTCTTTTCTTGTTGGTGCTTGCTGAAGCAATCAAGATATATTTGGATATCAATCTTCATAATGCTTTTCGTCCTAGTCATTTTTTTCTTTCTGTCAGAGTATTGAGCATCTGTAATGTATATATATTTATTGTTTTTTAGGATCTATTGCACGGATGGCAGAAGCACAACTATGACACAGTTAGATATCAACAAATTTGTAGAGTATCTGGAGGAAGGAACACTTGAACAGAAATGTGAGAATTTAAGTTGTATTTTTAAATTATGATGTTATACTTGAATATTATTAGGTGGCAAATTAACTCTTTCTCTTCAAAACAACTTGGAAGCTTTACCCAGGCAATGAACTGGCGGGCTTTTCTTTTCCTCATATGTTTTAAAACAAGCATTAAACAATTACATTTATGGGAAAATATTGTATAGTCTGTTTGTGAAATTGTAAAATGGTTTATGAATATAGTGAAATGTACATCAGTTTTTTGTGTGTGTTAAATGACTAAAGAATACAGTGAAATACATGTGAATTCTTTTGTAAAATGGCTAAAGAATATAATAAAACGTGTGTGAATTTGTATTGTAAAATCGCTAAATAATATTGTCAAATATATGTGAATTTTTTGTAAATTGGCTAAAGAATATTGCAAAATATGTGTCATTTATTTTGTAAAATGGCTAAAGAATACAGTGAAATATGTGTGAATTTTTTTTTTAATGACTGAAGAATACTGTGAAATATGTGTCATTTTGTTAAAAATTCGCTAAAGAATACAGTGATATATGTGTCATTTTGTTATAAATTCGCTAAAGAATATAGTGAAATATGTGTCATTTTGTTATAAATTCGCTAAAGAATATAGTGAAATATGTATGAAGTGAATATTTTGTAAATTGGCTGAAGAAAATAGTAAAATGCTGTCTTATATGAAGCAAATAATTTTGTTCTATATCATGTACAAGGCTGACATTAGGATAAGTATCTGTAATAAAACAGGCATTCCAAGCAGCCCGTGGGAGAATAATGTACCATATCATGGCACACCACATGGCTCCTGGGGTAGAATGAGCCTGGCTACAAAGTATGAGTAATAAAATCAGCAGGAACAGATGTAAATCAGCTCACTAATGAGAGAAAAACCAGATACTTTAAATGATTATTGTTTTATTTTGTTGTTGTTTATTGACAAAAAAAAAATGTACAAGTCGTCCCTTAGCAGATACTGCCATAGGGAATAGAAGTGTTAGAGGCTACACTAGAAGTGAGGTGATCAGTTCCCTTCCTTGCTACCTTTGCCTTCCATTACTTCAGAGCAGTGAGATAGCCATTTACAGCTGGGTAGACTGGAACATGATGCCACTGTGTTTTCAACCTGGCACCTTTGCCATGAGATTCCAGCACTCTGACCACTCTTCCAGTCGGATGCTGTTTTTATTGACAAGGGGGCATATAAATTGAAACATCTGATTGTGTTATTGTTGTGTCACCACCAAGCTAACTTTGACATGTTCCAGTTGATTTGATTGCTTCTGATGGCAGAGCTGCTTAATGGAGTCATGAGTTAAGCCCTTTGTGTTTTTCTTCTTCCACTCTGGTTTTAGTGTCATTCTTACGTTTTAGTGTCATTCTTACATTTTAGTGTCATTCTTACATTTTAGTGTCATTCTTACGTTTTAGTGTCATTCTTATGTTTTAGTGTCATTTTTACATTTTAGTGTCATTCTTACGTTTTAGTGTCATTCTTACGTTTTAGTGTCATTTAGTGCCTGTTAAAGCAGTAGCTGTTTACTTTCTACCTTTACATGATTACTTGAGTGATGCTTTTTCTGACAGGTGGTAAGAAGCATGTGCAGAGACTGTTGATAGACCTGAATCTGACACTGACATACGCCAGTGTTTGGGAAGGAACACTGAAAAGATATGTGAGGTCTGCAAGAGATAACAGATATGTGTAAGAAACATATTGTTGTGCACTTTGGCAGTTAATGTGTTTGTCAAGATATAATTTAGTTTTATAACCAGCATCAGTATCAAATACAAACAGCTTTAAAGATGAGGCAGAAACACCAAAAACGGCCAGAGAAACCATCTTGTAAAACAGGGAAAATACTAAAGCTAAGTAACTGTTCTTCACAGAATCCAAATCAGTCATATCTGACCCAAGGAACCATAAAAATAAGGAATAAACCTTTCAGAAACACTAACAGAAACCAGCTGTAAGTTCAGTTTAGTGAAAGTACAGTCGATTCATGCCCTCCATGATATATGGTAATGAAAAACCAGATAAACTTGCCAAAGATGGAGAAAGTAAAGTTCAGTCTGAGGATCAGGGCATCATATGAAAAACAATTATTAAAAAAGTAGCATCAAAGAAAAAATGGCATAGAGAATACACAAAGTCAGATATAACATAAGCATACTACTCCTTTAGGGAGCCATGGTAGCATAGTGGTTAGTGCACTGGCTTCCTAGCTCAGTGGTCTATGGTTCGATCCCCAGATGAGGTGGGATATGTTTAGGCCGCAAACGGCTCCTGGGTCGACCCAGCCCCAAATGGGTACCAGAGCAACTCTGGAAAGGTTAAGGCGGCCGGCGTGATGCTGACCACATCACCCCTAGTGTGCCGACGGTCAAGAAAATATGGGCCTAACACCATATTCCCAATATACCTCAATGGGCGTTGTTGACTGTCACTTTGTTGTTAATGGTCTTTGGTCGGTTGTTTGACTTTCATATTAAATTCCTGACAGTATCTTTCCTTTATTGTTATTATATTGTTCATCTTGAGTCAATCGTGCTTTAGATGGTAAAGTGCGAATGAGGGTATAACTTCAATTCAACATGAATGGACTCCACAACGCATCTTGTATACGAGTCCATAAATACATGCATAGTTTAATACGGAACGAAGACATCTCATCAAATAGCATTGGCATAAATCAAATACATAAGCTCCGTGCAGTTATAACAGTCTCCTTCAAATAAATCCTTTAACGTCAAAATGTATAGTTGTTTACACGTGATTCCGTATGTCGGTAATCCGGTAACGAACCGCTATAGTTTTGGCGAAGAATAATGATTCTGACAAATCACAATATAATACCTGCAGTTCCTCATCTAAGGAAATTCATACAAACAAATTGGAATGCTTCGCTCTTGCATCCATAAATGAGATAGCTGACCCCATCACTTATCTCCATGAAGAAAACTACTTCACCATATAATACATAACAGGAGCTATCAATAATGCGTCTAACTCGGACGGCATTCGGGGTCTGAAGGGTAAATGTAATATGTTTGTCAAGCGGTACCTTAACAACTTACCGTGTCATACTTTATCCTAGACAACTCTATCAATTTGCGTTCAATACCGTGAAGCGCGAAAACCTCTAAAATTTATAGCATACCCCTAAGTTAATGTGAAATTATAAAATGCACACAATAGAAGTGGCTAACATCATTACACGAGTCGTAACAGGCGTGTAACGGGATCCTTTTTTCCCTTTTTTTTATACTACTCCTTGCCAACAAGAGATCCTTTCAGGTCACAAGCACCAATTTGATTACAAATAGAATTGAACACAGGAGTGATATGGTTAAAGAGTGATTGTCTTTGAAAAAGTCATTGATTAATGTAAGAATAGGAATGAGAACATGGAATTCATTTCACAGTGGAACTTAATTTTCCCACTTTTTATGGCTTCCTTCTTTAGAAATTACAACCACAGGAAATAAGTCCAACATTTAGTACATTCATTACAACATTATTGATGGCTGCAACAGTGGATATACTCTCCAATATTATGAAATGAAAAGCACACTACAAAAGTCCTGCCCATCATACCACCATCTTAAAAACACATACATGTATATAAACAACCCATTCTGGGATTTTCTCATTGATTTGTTTATTTGTCCATACTATACTACTAGACAAAAGTTAAGGGCTACCATTCAGTTTAGACAAGGTTTATATAATTGATTGGCAAACTGTAAAGACAAGTGAAAATGTCATTAAAACTGAGCTCAGAGAAATGTGTATACATTTCTGTGTGCACTAGGTTAATTATTTTTAAATGTCCAAAAACTGGGTCACTTTAACCCGCACGTGAAAATTGCCATTGTTGCTGCAAAAACTCGTGGTTCTTGCAACACGCTCCACTAGTTCAAAAGGTGAAAAAGTGAGTTGAATTTGAATGCACGTGGAAAATGATCATCGGTAAAGAGTGTTCACCATTGGTATGCAATAAATCAGTATGACAAGTGGTCAAAATGATCACTGCATTAGCCATGCCACCAAGGAGAAGTCTCAGCACCGTAGACCGTGGTCGAGCCATGGCATGGATTCAGGATGGTCAATCTGTTCGTCATGTTGCAAGACGTTTAGCAGTGACCCACTCTACCATTCAGAGACTTCTTGAGAGATTTCAAGCTACCGGACATTTGGAAAATTGACCCTGCTCACGAAGAATTATATAAACCTTGTCTAAACTGAATGGCGGCCCTTAACTTTTGTCCAGTAGTATATATAAGTAAGGAAATCCCCTCCAAAAAAGTGATGGTTTGGTACTGACCAAAGTTACACAGTTGAAATGAAAGCCAAAACTGGTTCTCCCATGTAATGCAAGTAGACCGAAAAACAAATAAAGATGAACTCTGTCAGTACCCGCACTAATGTGGGTTTGGCTCAAGCAAAAATGGCCACTGTTAGCGTCTGATTTACGCTAACCACGAATGTTATGTCCTTGTTTTATGTGACCACAAATGTTATGGTGTGATTTACGTATGATATGTAGGAACGTAACAATCTCCTTGCTGTGTACTGTTGTAGTCCGTCCGACCTGGGCCAAGCAGCTTTGTTATGCATGAATAGCTCACCAGGCGTTGAGGCGCTGAAAAGGGTGTCATGTTGACTTTCGAACATCAGACATTTCTTGTATGTAAGGTACTCGAAGATTGTATGGTTGACAAGTGAGGTGGGTGTGTAGAGACACGAATGCGTATAGGATCTTTGAAATGTAAACAAGGCACCCACTCACTCACATGCCGTAGACAGTAATTGTAGAAAACTGCTGGAACTTTCAACCATTTAATTACGTGACACAGTGACATCAACAGGTACAGTCAAATGGACGAGAATCAAGACACATCATGTATATTGGATATGACTGGCAAAACATCTGGTAAATAAGGCTTGAACCACTCATCTATAAGGACGTTATCGACAATGGTCTGTCCTTTAATAACTGTTCATAGGTGGTAATAATTAATAACATTGAACATCATCAGTTCTGTATAGCTCGTAGGTATGATGCTAATAACGCTGGCTTGACAACCCATTCTTTTCCTACTGTAACTCAGGGCCCCCCTGACTGAACGCGTCAGGTAGTCCTTAAATAAATGTAGTTGCTTAATATGGAAGTCTGAGAACTTGATAATAATGTCAAGACTTCCTCTGGCTCCACCTTTCAGGTACTTCTTCTTCTGCTTCAAGTTATAGGCCGTACTGACGGGCCTTATAATGGTTGATAAACAACTGTACATTTTTCCATAGACATGTATTATCTTTCATGCTGAAACGTACCGCCATCCTGCGGGTTTCATAACAATATATGGTTATTGTGCTTCTATAAAGTACTTCAACGACTAGACCTAACTGGCTACGTCGAGCACACATAATGGACTCTGGATCCCAAAAACTGTGAGCGCTACTCACAGGTTCATACTAAATGTTCTGCAACTTTGCGTAATAATAAAGTAATTTTACCTTGGACTGAATTCCAAACACTACACAATAACACCTGTCGTCATTCCAGACGAACAGAATAACTCTGGGGAATCACTAATATGACAAGACTATCTTTTCCCCAGATAATGCAGAGAAGACACAACAGACATCTTCGTCCGGCAGAAACCAGCTCATCACTCTCACAGACGGAAGTCTGCTCGGGTTCGCGCTAAAAGCTAGCGCATGCATAGACAGAACAGATTTGAGAACAGTTAACTATCCTGTCTTAAGAAAGAATAACGGGAGCCGCGCTGGTGTAATGGCTTCGGCGTTGTACTGGCGACCAGGTGTTCATGGTTCAAACCCGGGCGTCGGCGTTTGAAGAAATGTTTACGGCCGGAAATTTGACTGAATAGCCTGAACGGCTCCTGTGATAAACCCTCTGTGGATGGGAAGGAGCGAAGCTCCTGACCGGGTTGGAAGGAAAGTCCTCAGGTTCCCCAGCCTCGCAATGACATGTCATTGGGCCGAAGGGCTGAAAGCCCAAGTGCTGCTGGTTAAGGAAAAAAAAAAAAAAAAAAAGAAAGAATAAACACAGGGAAGGTAACCCTTCCTAATCAACCTGTGTCAGGGAGTTAACATTGAGTTCTGTACCTTCGACCATCAAAAATATAAAATAGATTTACATCTTCTGGAACCGACAAAAATGACGGTAACAGCCACCCTAGACTGTTTTGATAGCAGTCTTTGACAAAGTCATTTATGTAATAGTCATGTATGTCAATGCCCGTGTAATTCCCGTGGGTGTCTGAGGAAACAAGTAAAGATTAACTCTTTCAGTTCCAGCACTAATATGGGTTGGCACAAGCAAAAATGGCCAACCTAGACTGTTTTGATAGCAGTCTTTGACAGTCATTTATGTAGTGGTCATGTACGTCAGTGTCTGCGTAGTTCCATTAGTTGTCTGAGGAAACAAGTAAAGATTAACTCTTTCAGTTCCAGCACTAATATGGGTTGGCACTAGCAAAAATGGCCAACCTAGAATGTTTTGATACAGTCAGTGGCAAAGTCATATATGTAGTGGTCATGTACGTCAGTGTCTGTGTAGTTCCCTTGGGTGTCTGGGGAAACAATAAAGAATAAGACTACTGCTTCCTCAGTTTTGTTGTAAATGGCAACTACTATGAGGGTGTGCAAAGGGCTGGCAGCATTATCATGTCAGATAAAGTTGTGCTATGGACATCTGAGTCCTCAAGGAAGGTCAATAGTCACCTGCAGTAGTGACTGTATGCTCTCCAAGGAGCATTAAAGGGGATGATTATGATGATGTACATAATAATAATAATAGCCCCTTCAGTCATAACTGACTGTGATGTACATAAATACCTCTTTTGTTAGATATGAAAATGAAGATAAATGCTAGTAGATTACTAGTGTGCATCATGTGTAAATCATCAAAAAATATATTCGTTGAGCAATGTAAAGTGTAGGTTGAAAAAAAAAAAAGATGATGAAACAAGAATTCAAATAAGCTGTGATTATCGAAGTTGAGTACTGTCTCCCAGGCAGTTTTGCAACAAACGAACAAAAAAACGCACCAAAATGTCACATACAGAAATATTTTAATAATGCATAATCAGTTTATTGTTTTACAATCATTAGGAAATAATTATTTGCACATTATACAAAAACATGCTACTGGCCTGTAAAAAACAGAAAAATACACAGCACATCAGTAAGAGAAATCAGCAAATACTATTTTTAAAGTATTATGGTTTTGTTAAGGGGTGGAGCGCCAGTGTATTTTAAGTCAAAATTGGACAAAAATGAAAATTAGTATTAATCTTTGTTCTGATAATTTATATTCTCCTAAATGTTAATATGTCAAAATAATTTGTTAGAACACAATCTTAGTAGTTGTATTTTGATTTTGCATAGTGTATTTTCGTAACAAATTTTGTTTTTCCTATAATAAAAATTATGAGTTAACTCTTTCAGTCCCAAGCAAAAATGCCACCCCAGTGCGTTTTTATTGTTGTTGTTTGGAAATAATTTTTTTAAATGTTCATATGTTGTTGTTGTATATGAAACTGAAGGTAATTGGATGTACTTTACTCTTGTGCTACAAGTATAAAAGCTTTCAGTGAAAAATGATTAGTTATTCAAGGTAAAATGGAGGATATGCGCTTAAAAAAATCGCTTTAAAAATCTAAAATAAATATCTCAAAACAGAAACATGTTCACTCTTAAACACGTGCGGTATTTAAAAGAATGTACTTACAGTCGGAAATGACGTTTTGGGTGGTTTGTGGGTAGTTATAATTAGAAACAGTCTCAAACAGAGGCACATATACTAAAGGCTTTTTAAAGTCGATTGGGCCAAGTGCGTCTAACTCCTTAACCTTTATAAAGTCGATTGGGACTTAAAGAGTTAATCAGAACCTTGTTTTATGCTACTAATCCAATACCATAATTCCCGCCGTTTGTACGTCGGTCGGTCACATCATGCATACCGTCATTTGCGCAGATTTCTATTTTCGAGAGAGTACATTAACTTTCACCCACAGCTAAGGGGGGCAACTGTGGTTGAGAGTTAGACAATAATTGTATTGTTTCCCTTATATGTACTCTCCCGAAAATAGAAAAGTGCGCAAATGACGGTGTGCATGAACAGTTTGATTATGGAAAGAAGCCAACAATACAATTGATAAACAGTACATGAACTGGAGACAGGAAGGTGCGGAGATGCAGATTAAATCAACAGTCAATCAAGATACTCTTCTGTCCAGTTTCATTTGGGAAACGGATTTAACTCATCATTTTCTTAAAAATAACCTTAAAATGTAAGTTTTTGATTGTTACTTCAAGACAAAATTTTAATTTAAAGTATTGCAGACTTATTATTTTAAATCAAAATGATAAGATGGCTGCAATTAAAAACCTGTCAATTTTGATGGGTTATTCCTAATATTTATAAAATGTGTGATCCTGTACACATACATTGGGATCCTCACTGCTGGTATGTAGTTCGTGTACTGTGGTGATGCACAGTGGTGTTTTTTTAATACTTTTGAATAAGTAAAATTGCTGTTAGGTATTGGTGCTTTTGAATTTAATTCCCGTCTTATGACCGGTTTTTACACTAGTTTTCTTATAACTTGCTTATTTCTTAGTCAGTCAACATGACATTTGGCACAGATACTTTCAGTTTGGGCAATACAACTGTTGTCAGATCCAATTTCTGACATGTTCACAAACTTTGATTTATTGCAAATAATGTTGTACAATTTTGAAAAATGTGTTTTTAGATACTAACTTTCATGTTCTATAACTCAGAATCTCAAAGTTATCAAAAATTTAATCTGACAAAAGTTTTAAACTACAATGATGAGCTTCCATTTCAACTTTAATACTCATTACTCAACAAACAAAAAAGACTTAGTGAATTTAAACATATTATTAAAATCCAGTGTGGCCACCGCTGTCAATGCAACCGGTAGCATTGTACCATCATCTGTTATGAGTTACCCCTGTGTATTTGTTTCAAAATCCTACAGTTATTTATCAGAATAGCATTTTACTGTAGCTCCACACCTTAGCAAAATCTTGTTTTGTGATATGATCATCCTCCTCAGCCACTGTGTGTGTTGCAGTCTGATAACATTATCCTGGCTTCAATTTCACACCTGTCACTATCACCTGCACCTCCTCAGCCACTGTATGTGTTGCAGTCTGATAACATTGTCCTGGCTTCAATTTCACACCTGTCACTATCACCTGCACCTCCTCAGCCACTGTGTGTGTTGCAGTCTGATAACATTGTCCTGGCTTCAATTTCCCACCTGTAACTATCACCTGCACCTCCTCAGCCACTGTGTGTGTTGCAGTCTGATAACATTGTCCTGGCTTCAATTTCACACCTGTCACTATCACCTGCACCTCCTCAGCCACTGTGTGTGTTGCAGTCTGATAACATTGTCCTGGCTTCAATTTCCCACCTGTAACTATCACCTGCACCTCCTCAGCCACTGTGTGTGTTGCAGTCTGATAACATTGTCCTGGCTTCAATTTCACACCTGTCACTATCACCTGCACCTCCTCAGCCACTGTGTGTGTTGCAGTCTGATAACATTGTCCTGGCTTCAATTTCACACCTGTCACTATCACCTGCACCTCCCTCAGCCACTGTGTGTGTTGCAGTCTGATAACATTGTCCTGGCTTCAATTTCCCACCTGTCACTATCACCTGCACCTCCTCAGCCACTGTGTGTGTTGCAGTCTGATAACATTGTCCTGGCTTCAATTTCCCACCTGTCACTATCACCTGCACTGTCATAACAAAGGTACAGGTAGTCCCATAGCAGAAACTGTTGTAGGGGAGTGAAGTGTTAGAGACTAAGTCCAGCTGTATGGGGTGGCATGAACAGTTCCCTTCCTTGCTGCCATTGCCTTCTCTAACTCAAGAGCAGAGACTGGTACCTATTTACAGCTGGGTAGAACGCAATTGAAGACTTACTGGTTCCATTTTCATCTTTTGCTGGGGTGCATTATGTCATTTAAGCTATTTTTGTTTTTCACTGCCTTTTTAGAATGTTATGAATGTGATTGCAAAGTGCAAACATTTTCTTTTTGTGCATAAATTTATGCATTTTTTCACTATTTAACTTATGCTTGGGCCTACTTAGCTTAATGGATAATCCGACCTGAGTGTGACACTATAAGGTTTTGATCCCAGACCCCAGTAACTGCCTTCTCATCAGCTTTAATAGCAGATGATTATGTTAGAATTTATTATCATTGATAGTTACTGATGATTGCAAAAATGGATGAAACTATACCTTGCTTAATGATCCTAGTAATACAACCACTGTGCTACCTGTCTTTTCTAACTCATCCCCACCTCACTGATGTTGTCTTTCCAATCCACAGCATTTTTTTTCACCAACATCACTATGCAATATTTGTATAGGATAATACAGTTAATTACTAAATATTCCTGTAGCCCTTTGATAAGCTTCTTCTAGGGTTTGTTCAGGCTTCGTTCTTCTTTTAAGTGCTCATGTCAGAGCCATGCATGCTTAAAACACTTTTACAAGTAAGTGTGAGATTGAGTAATATTTTTGAATTTAGCCTGTCCAGTCCTTAACCACCTACTTACTACTGAATGCACCCCTACCACTCAATTTTTACTTATCACCCCCTTTGATCCTTCCAACGCCCAGGGTGGTGGTACTGGCCACTTCGGGAACCACTGATCTATATAATAACGACAGTCTGAATTAGCTTCTCCATACAGAATTTCTTCATTTCTTCACTTGGTTTTAAATCAAGCTGTTACATCTGCTAGAGGTAGTGGGCATGACGGTTTTGAAGCTTTGAAAATCCTCACTAACAAATCCACAAATAAAGTGCTTTCATTTGGAAATTATTTTTTTTATTTCTTTTTATAGCAGAAGAGTGATATAAATGAAACATAATAATAATAATAATAACCCCTTCAGTCATAACTGACTATGGGAGTGCACTCCTGAGGTGACACCCCTCAGCTGCTTTTTTTTCTTGGTTTTCCTTTTGATGTTTTCTTTTCTCTTCTGCTTGTTGTGAGAGCTTATTTTCACCCAGTTGAGGTGGTGCCATATTGAGCATCATCACTTGGTGCAGTCGGCAGCTTTATCCTCCCGGGCTGCTGGTTTTATGTCCAGTGCCCTCATGTTTCTCTTGCACACATCTTTGAACCAAGCTGCAGTTGCCCAATTGTTCTTTTTTGCCAATTGGGCAAGAAACTTATAACCAGTAACTGCTACTTCCCATGTTGTGCAGACACCTATATAGTGAAGCTGAAGTGTCCTCTGCAGGGCGCAAGCTTGGGCACAGTTATATGGAGATCAAGCTGTTGCCCATGCAGCATGTTCCCCCTCTCCACACAGCCAGTAGATCCAAAGGAACGGCAGAAGCCGATACAGTTTGGTACAGCCATGTCGCAGGAGTTGCCAGAATAATGTCAAATCAACATTAGACTGCCTATCTTCAGGGTTTACTCCTGAAGCCTTTCCCATAAACGTATATTCCCGCAAGGCAGGGGTGGTTTGAATTCAGAGTTTTACCTTCTCCTAGATAGGCTACCAACCAAGGATCACGATCCCTATCAGCCCAAAGCTGTTGATTTTAAGATGCCAGTGGCTTGACTTTGCCCCTTCTCCCATCAGTGGAAACAGTTGCGCTAGGCTCAAAATGAGCCACACGTGAAGGCCGGGAGCTGGGCTTGGCTATTTGAGGCGTGTGCCATAGAAGCAATTATCTGTAGTGAGAGCTTATCCTCACTACAGCTCCCAGCTATGACAACATTTGGAACCAAATGAAACAAATAAAGGCTCAAATGTCAGAATTGTGCCATGACAAAACAGTCATCAGAGCCAATTTATTATTTACTGGGTATTAAAGAGTGACCATTTCTTAAACAAGATATCTTAAAGCACGTAGTAGTTTTCCACAAGTTTGACAAGGAATTTTCTGTTTCTTTCAGTTTTCATATAGTTTTATGGTTTAAGGATTGGTTCTTCTCAAGTTTAAAAAAAAAATGCAGTATGGTTATGTGTGATTGTAAAGGTAACTGAATACAGGTTAATAAAATATAAAACTGTGACAAAACAAAAACTTAATTCAAATATAGGGAGCCGCGCTAGCGTAGTGGTTACAACACCGCTCTGGCGACCGGGTGATACAGGATCAAACCCGGGCGACGGCATTTGAGAATTTTTCGTCGACCGGGATTTGGACTGGATTAACTCGAGACCTGGCGAGGACATTTGAAGGAGTGTCATCGACCAGGGACTGGCGGCTCCCGAGCCGACCCAGCTGCAATGGGTACCTCCGAAATCGGCGAGTATTTGCCTGAATGGCGAGGGACACCTGTCTCTGTACAAGAAATAAAGGGATACTCACGTAAAATCAATGTCAGGTTAGACATAAATAATAACCTGAGATTTCGCCTCGAGTATTAGCGGGCGTAAGCAACAACAAAAAAAAAAAAAAAAAAATTCAAATATAACGGGCTTGAAAACTGGCCTCCCATCAAGAGCACTTGGGAAAATTGATCCAGAATACTGGCCTCTCGTCCTTTAAGTTAAATGTGTTGCTGTATGTCTTGGATCATGGGCTTATTTACTTACTCTTCTTCTTCTTCTTTGTCATTTGCTCTCAAGTAACCACATCTATCTGTCTTGTAAAGCTGGCAGTGACTTGAAAGTCATTTTTGTTTTTCCAGGAAAGATTATGAGCAATGCTTGGATATTCCAGGAGTCACAGTGGATCTGCTGCAACGGAAGAAGTGCCATTTAGAAAAACATATGAGGTAAGATTTGATTTTAGTTTTGGTCCATGCACAAGACAACTGGTATTTATGTTGTGCATGGGATGCTCGGTGCAACCCCATGTCAGTTATAATTTGTGTATGTAGTGTTCTCTATCCTATATAGCAAATTCATTGGTTGACTTTTTTGTGTTGGTTCTTCCACACTGCAATTTTCTGCCATTTTTGGTGGCATTGCCTAATGTCTGTAGTGTTTATAGTGCATCCCCTTCCATGTTCCTAGGTTTCCTTTTTACCTTGTCATGTTTATGAGAGGTTTGTATGTTTTGTTTTTACTGTAATTGTTTTTCCAACTTCTTTTTGGAAATTGACATTATCTTAAAAGTATCTACTGGATATTTGTTGATTGTTTGGTTTAGTAGTTTATTTTACATCTCGTACTGAAATTATGTGGGGAATATACATTTTTAAGTTTGTCTCTATCATTCTCATTTATTCTGGTAAATACATGTTAATTCTTGTTTTGGTAATATAACATTTTATTATGCTATGTAGCTCCCTGGGTAGGTCAATTTTTAGTATAGTTTCTAATGATGATGATGGGGAATTTTGTGCTCTCAAGTATTCCATGAGTGGTTTTCTGTGCTGTTCATATTTCTTGCATGTTAGCACATAATGTGCTATGGTATTTTGTCTCCAGACATGTTCTGCAGAAGTGTTTCTCTGCCATGGAATAGCCTGTTCCTTGTTGCAGTCTATTCAGTTTTATATTGCAGGATATTTTTGGCTCTCTAAATATCTGTCATGTTTGTGGTGGATTTAGATGTTATGACTTGTTGTTGTTATGTATTTCTATTGTACTGAATGAGGTCAGCTGTGAAGGCCCCTGAATCTAACAATTATTAGGGTGAGTTTTCAGAGTGCCTTTCTGCTACCACCTTATGATCTCATTCAGACTTATTCTTGACTAGTATGTCTGATAGCTACGTATAATGTCTAGGGTAATGTAAGATGTGTTGTAATAATATGACAACAAATACAACTAAGAACTCTATGAAAAGTATTTAACAACACCCAGAGTTAAGTTTAAATATGAATTAATTTTTTACAATTTATTGTTCCAGTATCACAATTTTGTGTATACTGGAATTGAAATTCAAAATGATCAATCAAAATACTTACATCAAAATGATTCAATTTATAACTGTATATATTATTGTTCACAAATTTAATTACATGTGTCAATCTGGGACAATGTCACTGTACTATAGCTCCTATGAAGGGGTGCTGTTAGGAAGAACGTCTAAGTTCATCACAATCTGAATATTTATTAAACACTTGGGAAGTGAGAGTAATTTTTGGGTTGATATATCAAATGCCTGCAGACACTGGCTTAACTTTGTGGCTTCTGATGTGCAGGATGAAGTATAGTCACACCACCAGCTTCCAATAACAAGTCAGGCTTCTGATCTTGAAATAACAAGGAGGCACACAGTTGATACTGCCTCACTTCTGTAGATGCAGAATTATACAGATCTCAGTTGACCTGGGCTCACTTCTAGTCGTGGATGAAACCCTGGAACAATATAAATGCGGCCTACATCACCCTCTGATATACTCTCTCTTTCCCTAACTAAACATTTTAATTCATTCAGATTCAGCATGATAACTACACAATTAGTTAACGTTCTTAATTGGTTTGTTACCCCATTCATGATCAAATAAACTTCAAACTACAGTTTGACACTTTCCTTGACAAAGGAAACATTTTAAGTTAATAATATCAAGTCATGTACAAAGACGGTGACTTGCTGAAGAAGACGGCCAGTGGTTTTCCTGGTCTTATGTCACAATACTGTTCAACAATTTCCCCATTACTATTTAATTTTATTTTCTCCCAAAGTGTCAGAAAACTTGACGGGCTTTTCTACAACCTATTACTATATTTCTTAACAACTCTTTGAAACAACACAAAGTTTGATGTTGGCTTCACTCTAGATAATCTTTTCCCCACATAATTTTCATACAAATTCAATAATATATACATAATGATAATAATAATGATAATATAAAGGTTTTCTTTCTTACCGCATCAGAGAAATATTAAACACTAATAGTTTGAATTGAGATAATATGGTCAACTCCAGATCTCTTGCTGGTGCAGAACAGCTAAGCCAAGACAGTACTTTTATCTTGCTTTTAAACAACTTTAGTGTCGAAAATCTCTATCACAAGTGGCCCCGAATACTACTATCCATTAATTTTATTCTTCCCTTAGTATATTAGGCTACAGCCAATCAGGTACCGTTTGGCTTCTAGCGTCCTTATATATTCAAACTCGAACTAAATTTTCAAATCTAGGACTAACTTCCTCCTTATCCCCACCACAGGGCAAACTGAGAAAGATTCAAGTCTGTTCGTTCATCTGTCTTCGTCAATATCTCGGTTAGTTCCTAACAGTTTATAATTCTGACCAATAACACTGACAAACAACATTTTTCTTTCTTATATAAGAATAAGTGTTCTTAAGTCAGTTTCTTGCGCTGATTTCAAATCTGAAATCCGTTTATCTCTATCACATCGGGTTCTTAAGATATTTGTGAATAAATATATTTTTGGGAAACCGTTATTTGCTCCGTTTCATTTTTACTATATAACTTATTAAAAATTAATAAAAAGCAACATAATTCTACTTTTTATACTGTTAAAAGATGCATGACATATGTTACGCGATTTTTCAAATAGTTACTGTATTTTGAAATAATTCTGAGCAAAATATGGCTTCTAGAAGTTGTAGAAATTCGGCTGATCTGTTCTGTTACGTGTGCGGATATTTTACCGATCGTGTTGACCAGAAAAACTTTACACCATTACTAAAGAAAGCATATGAACTTTATTTCGATTCGAAAGTTGATGACGCAAATAAATCTTGGAAGCCAAATGCAGTTTGTTCGATACATTGGCAGGTTGGTTACGAAAATCGCCGAAGCATAAGTCGATGCCTTTTGGAGTGCCAGTAAAATGGCGTGAACATACAAATCACACTACTGATTGTTACTTCTGCTTGACAAATATCCATGGTTTCACTTTTAAAAGTAGAAAGTCTGTGGTTTATCCAAATATTGAATTGGTTTCGAAACCAGTGCCTCATGATCCAATCACGTGTCCGATCCAAGTACCACCAGAACAATATCCGCTGGACGTGAATGAACCATCAGAAAGTGATAGTTTACCTGCTTTAGAAACTAATTCTGACTCAGATTACATACCGGTGAATGATGGTGTTTACTTAATTAACCATTCAGAACTTTCAGATCTAATACGTGATCTCGCTCTTACCAAAGGACAAGCAGAATTACTCGGTTCGCGACTCAAAGAATGGAATCTTTTAGCGCCCAATACTCCGATATCTAAATTTCGTCATAGACACAGAGAACTTGTTCAATACTTTGAGATGAATGATGACATTTGCTATTGCAAAGATGTAAACGGTCATGAGCACATAGTAAACGAATGGCGATTTTTCATCGATTCTTCCAAGACTAGTCTAAAAGCCGTGTTATTGCATAACAGAAATTTATTTTCATCAATTCCAGTTGCCTACTCTGTTCATATGAAAGAAACTTATGACAATATGGCTATACGTTTGGAAAAAATAAAGTACAATGACTACCAATGGCGGATTTGTGGAGACCTAAAGGTCATTGCAATTCTCACGGGCATGCAGACTGGGTATACTAAATTTTGTTGCTTCCGATGTGAATGGTACAGCCGCAACAGACAGGAACATTATGCAAGAAAGGTGTGGCCTATCCGGGATCGTATGCAGCTCGGGCATAAAAATGTAATACACGAGCCATTAGTTAACAAAGACAGCTTCATTTTACCACTGTTACATATAAAGTTGGGGCTCATGAAGAATTTTGTAAAAGCGTTAGATAAAACGAGCAAAGCTTTCACTTATCTTCGAGAAAAGTTTCCGCAAGTTAGCGATGCAAAGATAAAGGAAGGTATCTTTGTAAGACCTCAGATTAGGAAAGTTATTGCAGACAAACAATTCGAGAACTTGTTACATGGTAGTGAACTTCGTGCATGGATGGCATTCAAATCGATCGTCGATAACTTTCTGGGAAATCACAAATCTGTCGACTATGTTGCATATTGTTAAGCAGTGCATAGATGCATACAGAATTATGGGCTGTAACATGTCCCTCAAAATCCATTTGCTCGATTCGCATCTTGACTTTTTCCCTGACAACCTTGGCGAAGTCAGCGATGAACATGGAGAACGATTCCATCAAGATATCGCCGTAATGGAGTCACGTTATCAAGGACGGTGGAGTGTGACCATGCTTGCCGATTATTGTTGGATGCTTCATCGCGATGTACCACATGCCATTCACCCACAAAAGTTGACTGCAAAGAAATTCAAGCCTACATAACTGTTATACTTCTTGTACGAATGATGTTGTAATACTGTATGCGTTGTTAAAAAACTTCAATTGCGTATTTCTAGAGATCCCGACCTGATAGAGAAAAACAGTTTGCAGATTTAAAAACAGCGCATTAAAATTGACCAGAAAAACATAGAAATGTTAGAGAAAGAAAAAAAAAGTTTTTTTTTTGTTAGTCAGTGTAATTAGTGATCCTGTTGTTACCTGTCACACAGTGATTAAATTTTTATTCTTGTATTCATTATATTCAATTTTATCGTTTTTATTCTTCATTTCCTCAACTAACATATTTTTCTATCTTGCCAATTCAAATTTGTAAACACTAACTCGTAGTACCACCAACTATGCTCCTTCCCTTCCCCGTTCCATACTGTATTTTTTTCAAAATATTCCACGTTAATCGTAATTTTTTTCTTTTCTTTAAACTGCCGTTCTCATTCATTACGAGACAACGCTTGTAGTAATATGTCACAAAAGCAACAAAGTGCTGTCTGTACGCTACATTAGCCCTACTTTTACGCTAGAGATACGTGTGAGTACGGGTTTTGGGCTGTCTCACATCCGATCATTGTGGTAATATACATTCGCATCTGCTTTACAGAAAAAGGGGTTTTTCTATCGTATTTTTGAAACAAGCTACGATATCGGCTTGCACTATCGTCTGCTCGGCTCGCGGCGACCAAGCAGAACCAAACGCGTGTCGAAGTGTAGCATTTTCTCTCTCCCTCTTATGCTTCCTTTTATTCTTTCACCGTTTCTGTCTTACTATCGTCTCGGAACAACTAGGCTTCATTTTGTGTCAAAATATGTTACGTTAGTGTCCCAAGGTCGAGGCATAAAATCTTAGCACTGACTTGCGGCGTAGGAGATAACGTTCTCCATAACTTTGCTATTTTATTCCTATGTTATTTTTACACTTATAAACACTATATATATATTTCGAGCGGTGAAATCTCGGACATCATCACAATGTTTATGTTGGATATGTATTACCATTTATTGAAGGTCTCTGTGGTATATGTCAGGCAGCAGAAATTGGTGAGTTCACAATTATATTAGATACTTTTGAGGTGGTCAGCTATTAGAACTGGAAGTGTAGCCTGGAGCTGAGGATATCAGGTGACTGAAGCCATTAGCTGTTTATGAAGAGGCTCTCAGTACTTGTTAATACATGGAGGGGAGTATTGGAGATGGATTTGGAGGGGATAGAGAAAACATAGAGGGAGCTGGATCAGATGGCATGGCATGAGTTAATTGAGGCCCTGTGCTTTGCTGGGAGCTCACTAATTGTAATGATGAATACCAGATAATCATTGTCTAAAATATGGATTATTAATATTCAATAGTGTTACAATGGGTGTCGTTAGATGTTTAACACCCGCCGTATGCCCGGGTTCATAGGCTCTGGTAGGGTACGTATCTTCAGCACAGCAAAGTGGCACAGGAACATGGAACATGAATAGGTAATCAAACAACACGCTGAGTACGACAGTACCACAGTTTATTTCACCGACAGTACATTTACATCAAAGACAGTCACATCTGGCTGATACTACATGAGCCAGAAAACTATGGGTTGTGCATCTTCACATCTGCACCCACGCCCGTACTCAAAACATCTCTTGGCTCTCATACCACTAGAGTACTTAATCCAGCTCACAAAATGCTCGCATCACACAGAAACGGCTGCTCTGCAATTTTCACAACTCTACTTGAAAACACATCATTACATATCTGAATCTCCCAGCCGACTGCCCAAACTCTACCTATCCCAGCCGACTCACTGCTAACTCACTCCCTCACACCTAAAACACAAGAACGGTGACCAGATCTCTCTCTGCCAGACATTACGCGTAACTCATTCACACCAGTGAACACAATAAGCTGACTATAATAAATAACTCATAAACCTCCCTATTTCCTACCCACACTGTTCTCAGTGACTATTGTTCCACAACACATAGCTTTACTGTCTGTCAGTATCTGTTTGGTATATTGTTTCTTTAGATTTTGAGATAGTTTATCCACAAGAAACAAAAACAAATTTGTATGACTGTGGTTTGGAAACATGATATTGCAACCAGGTACTTATTTGTTCTATCTCCAAAAAATTTCATTTTGAGGAAACAGGCAGTTTAAGTTTACGATTATCTTAAAAATTATAGTAGATAACAAAATTTAATTCTCATACAGTGTAAAAGGGGGCATAATCATTCATACATCAGATTTGTTACGCCCCTTTCTGTGTGCAGTGATAACTTTAAACATGGAGTTAGAACAAACAAGCACTCACGATGCTAAATCCCGCCAAGCACATCGCAGCAAACTCCAGACCTTCAGCCAACAGTTTCTATGTTATCTTTTGTATCAGATGACCAGAATTACAAGCATAAAATTGCAGAGAAGAGCCAGGCAACATCTGATCTTTGTGGACAATTAAACAAGAAAATAGAGATTGATAGGACATAATTGGATCCATGAAAAACTATAAGATCAACATTTTGGAGATCATAACAGATTGTTGTGGAAACTCAGGTTAAAAGAATTGCTGAAAATTCAAAAATGCACGGAGACTGTAACAAAGAAGGAGAATTTAAAAGGACAAAAGAGGACATGGAAATAACCAGAGCAGATTGTCCAGAACATGAAGGCTTCAGAAGATTTGATTAAAGAACCTTTGCTCCATAGGGAACTGGAAAGCCTTTCTTGTTTGGAATATGTGCCAGAGGACAAAAACATATATTTTTTTTAAAGTTTTAAATGGTTTCTGGAACTTTCTTGTTTGGTATATGTGCCAGACGACAAAAACAACAGACAATTTTTTTTTTAAAAGTTTTAAATGGTTTCTGGAACTTTCTTGTTTGGTATATGTGCCAGACGACAAAAACAACAGACAATTTTTTTTTTTTAAGTTTTAAATGGTTTCTGGAACTTTCTTGTTTGGTATATGTGCCAGAGGACAAAAACAAAAAAGAATTTTTTTTTAAAGTTTTAAATTGGTTTCTGGAACTTTCTTGTTGAAAAGCCTTAGGAACTGCCTATTTTTTTATTTCTGTGTGTGTAGATATACCCACTTATTGTCTTCCTTTTTCTGGAAATGTGTGTTCTGTCTGCATCCAAATGTGTTTGATTACTTCACAGATTTTAAAACTCTACACTTTTTGCTTGACTATGTCTAGAAATTTCCACTGTTTGTTTTGTTACCATTAGAACTGTCTCTTCATCACTTCACAGATTTTAGAACTGCACTTTTTGCTGTACAGTATCTATACATTTTCACTATTTGTTTTTACTATCATTAGAACTGTCTTCTCATCACTTCACAGATTTAAAAACTACACTCTTCGCTTAACCTTATCTAGAAATTTCCACTACAGGGGGTCCTTGATATATGCTGTAGTTATGTTCCTAAAAAGCACGACTTATAATGAAATGACATATATCAGTATAATTTATTGTAATTGCTAAATAATAGTCAGAAAATACACTGTGAAATTAATAATCAAACATAAAAATTTGTTGTTATTCTTCCTATTACTATTGCTCCTCCTTAGCATTTGAAGTTGCTGCAACTGTAGTTGAAGTTCCTGCTTCTTCTGTGACTAGCTGTTGAGGTTGAGGTTCTCTTACTTTATTCTTGAAGACGAACTTCATCTGTTTACCACCACGAATCTTTGTGTTACAAATCTCATGATAGCAAGACAAACTATCATTTATGAGACGTGTTACCTTGGCAGAAGCGTCAGGCAGATGATCACAACTCTACAGAATGCTAGTTAATTTATCAGAAAGGTTGAAAGCACACCAGAGATTCTTTGCTGTTAAGCTGTTTTCTACCGTTGGACCTGTGTCTTCATCTTCCATGGTCTCTTCATCAAATGCCTGCCTATTCAGGTCAGCCAATTCTTCATTAGTTATGGGCTTTGAGTGCGACATAAGCAGCTCTTTAACATCCTCTTCCTCAACATTATCAAAAACTTGCCTTACCAAAGACACCAGCTTCACATGAACTTCTTCAGAAGTTTCAAACACCCAGTGACGTCATGCACAACTGGACATTGTTGGTGCACATTGTTCTAGAAAGTTCTAGTTTATTTTCTAGAATTTATTATTTATTTATTACTTACATTTTTATTCATTATATATCCTCTAAAATATGGATTTATTGTACTAAATAGTTTACAGTAATGGCTTTACAGTTTTGTAAAATGTATTTGTTGTATTAAACAATACATACTTATTACTGTACTTATGTTTTGATACATACTGTATATATTTTTACATTTTACAGGAGAAAGAGAAGATTCGATGGAAATATACATGTACGTTCCTGTTAAAATGACATAAGAGCAAATATATATGATATAAATCGAGTTTACCGTCCATAATTAATACACGGTGTGTATGCAAAATGACGTATATCGGCGTATATTGTTTTTACCATCATTAGAACTGTCTTCTCATCACTTCTTAGATTTCTGAACTATGTACTCTTTGCTTCACAGTATCTAGAACTCTCCATTATTTCTTTTACTATCCTTAGAACTGTCTACCTACTGAATCAATATTATTAATTATCACATTCAGTTATGGCATTGGGAACATCTGGATCGGGACAAGTTCTGGCTTAACCAGACATCTGGCTATGGACACTAGTGATAAGTGAGTCTAATACCTATTGTTATGCACTTTGCTAAATCTTGTGTATTATAATGTGTGCTGTATCTAGCTTTTCTGTTTAGTAACTGTGTGATCAAAGCCAACATTAAAAATCAGAAAAAAAGGAGAAAACACAGAACAACTAAAATGGGTCTTTTATCTCGAACACTTTATAAGAAAGAATGAGAGAGATGAAGCAGAAATCAATAAAAGAACAGAAATGGCCAAAACTACATTTAACAACATGAGACAGATATTAACATCAAAATAAATAACAAGCAATCATGAGTCATCAAGACAGGGTAGATTACACTGCTTTGGCCATTTCCACCACAATGAAGGTGGTTGCATCCCCTAAGATATTTTCTAAGGACAACTGGCAGATGACAAGAACAGCTGAGGTTCAAAGATGTGTGCAAGTGAGACATGAAGGCACTGACATAAATACAGCAACCTGGGAGATGACAAGAACAGCTGAGGTTCAAAGATGTGTGCAAATGAGACATGAAGGCACTGACATAAATACAGCAACCTGGGAGATGACAAGAACAGCTGAGGTTCAAAGATGTGTGCAAGTGAGACATGAAGGCACTGACATAAATACAGCAACCTGGGAGAATGAAGCTGCTGGTTGCACCAAGTGGAGATGCTCCCTGCGGTGCCACCACAGAGTGGGGTAAAAAGAAGCTCTTACAACAAAAAAAAGAGACAATAATACACTGACAGGAACACCAAAAAAAAAAAAAAAAATAAGCAGCTGAAGGCTATCAACTCAAGGGTTCAGCACTCCCATAGTCAGTTATGATGGAGGAGAGGCTACTAATATATATATGTATATAGTTTTTATTTATGGATACATGGACAAGAACAAGCAGTTGAAAGAAAGAATTAATGCCTTTAAAATGTTATAAATACATAGAAGCATGGGGTGCATCTCATGGAAACAAAACAATAAGCAAGAAATTGTTGTAAATACTAGGAATGAAAAGAGGTAATGTAAACAATTAACATTAGACAAGTTCATTTTGGGCGTTTACAAGAACACAACACATTGTAGAAAATCTTAATGGATAGAAAATGTGATGGCAAATAAACCAGAGGATTACAGCAATATAAGTGAGAAGATAGTAACCAGAGATGGGCAGGGAATAACCTTGAACTATTACAGAACTATTTGGGGCAGATTTTCTCAAGTTCTTTTAAAAGGATACCAGTTATTGGGGCCTGTACAAGAAAACTCCATGTGCCAAACTTGAGATGGCATGTGATCTGATCTGGTCTCTGTGCTTTACAATATGCACGGTAGTCAATTAATGTGTGTTGATGGCTTTCCACTATATGCAAAAAGTTTGGTGTGTAATTATCTACAATGTACAGGTAAATCATGTGTCACACTGACCCATATAATATAGGATTTGCATACCACATATTGTGTAATTATCTACAATATACAGGTAAATCATGTATCATACTGACCCATATAATATAGGATTGACATACCACATATTGTGAACCAGTCAAGTGGTAGTGGAACAAGAGGTAAAAAGATGCTGGCAGTGGATAGGATGCTGATTGAGGAAAGCTGTTGATAACATTACCAGGCAGTCCTTGTTTGGCAATCTCTAGGGTAAGAGAGGGAGGCCGATGTAGATAAGAAACACACAGTAAAGACCCACTATATATCATTTCTTTAACCTTACATATAGATCATGTGGCTACTGTTCTGCTCACACATGTTGTACAAAATGGTGAACACGAGCTAGTGCATGAAGCTAGCTGGAGATGGCAACCTCATTATATAAAGCACATTGTTACAGAAGTAACCATGGCAACAGTGGATGAAGTGCTTGTGGACTTCTTTCAAAGGAGTTGAGCTGGGGTTGTAACTGCAGTTTTCATACCATGCTTGTTATGGAACATACAAAAATTATATTCTTTATTCATCATGTTTTTTTATTTTATATTAAATATAACATTTAATGCATTGTAAAATAAAAATATTTCGAAACATTGTCGTTGTGATGCTTCACTGAACAGATTCACATTTGAAAGTTTACTTCATTTAAAAAATAGAAACATTTGTTGCTAGAAGAATGCAAGAGTTTTTTGTGATCTGTGGCTAGAGGAGCTTTAATTGTATTGAGAAATATATGGAGATAAGAGAAACCAACACATAAATCAGAATCTTCAGTTTACATCACGTCAGTCCTATTGTATGGACCTGAAACTTGGACAACAGCAAAAACAAAAAGCTATAGACTTTGATAGATGGGTGCTTATGTACAATAGAAGGATTGAAAGAGTGTGTCAAGGTCATCAATGTCAAACTGAGGACCAAAACCAAACAAGTGCCAGTAGAAGAAGAAAACAGTGGACAATAATAAGACACAACATGGAGATCTTAATGATAGCGTTATAAATTTGTTGTTGTTGTTGTTGTTCTAGAATCTCCAGGACAAGAGAAGATTGATGAGGGAGACCACAGGACTCTTGGAGAAGACAACTCTAGACAGACATGAAGAAGACCTTCAGCTAATGACACGGGGGGGGGGGGGGGGGGGGGGGGGGGGGGGAGGGGGAAACGACAGGGAGACTTGACATTAATTAGTTGACAGCTGGGAGCTGAAAGGTGATGATGATGACAGTATAGGGACTGGCACATGATGATGATGACAGTATAGGGACTGGCACATGATGATGATGACAGTATAGGGACTGGCACATGATGATGATGACAGTATAGGGACTGGCACATGATGATGATGACAGTATAGGGACTGGCACATGATGATGATGACAGTATAGGGACTGGCACATGATGATGATGACAGTATAGGGACTGGCACATGATGATGATGACAGTATAATCTTTGACATTTTATTTCTAGGGACTGGCCCATGATGAACACACAGACTATCAAAAGTTTATACTACAAGAGAGCTGTGGATGGTTGGGAGGATGGTTACAAGTTTGTGTTTGCAGGACCTGTGGATACAAGTCAGAGTATGTTCTTGTCAGATGTGTCACAACAGCTAAGATATACAACATGACTAGGCTTGTATACAACATGACTAGGCTTGTATATAAAAAAAAAAAGCAAGAAAGGAAAAAAGTTGTTTAATAAGATGTTAACACTGTTGAAATTTACCTTGTTTTTTGCCCTATTGGGCCAAAATAGTAAAAAAAAAACAATTTCTTGATTTGCTTTCTCGTATTATTATTATTATTATAGTCTCTTAAGTTATCAGGTGACATTATGACTGGTGGTAATAATACTTTGTCTCCACAGGTTGGGATAACTGATTTTATCTATCTTATCACTTACTCTCTGTCTCTTCTGGAAGTTATACTGTCTGGTACCTCCTGTCTTTTGACTCTCAGTCTCCCGATCCATCATTTTGTCTTGTGATAATTCTTTCTTAATGTTCGTGTTCTTGAAATATGCTGTAGGAAAGTGGATCAGGGTTCGTAGCGACCTGGAAAAACCTTGAAAAACCTGGAAAACGAAAAAAAAAATTCCAGGCCTTGAAAAGCCTGGAAAAATGGCTATAAGCCTTGAATTTTCCGCATCGGACCTTGAAAAATAATACGAAATCGAAAATTCGTTACTTTGTGTCCATTTTTTGGTTATTGATGGTATTTTTCGCAACAACAAACGCGACGAGTCTAAAAATAAATCTGCGTTTACGTCGTTAACGCAAAGCGCCGAAACTTCTGGAAATGCGCAAAGGGAAGTAAAAATTGTAAAGTTACCGTACAATTTTTACTTCCCTTTGCGCAAAGTTACCGTAAAATGTTTACTTCCCTTTGCGCATTAAATCCATTTCCAGAAGTTTTCGGCGCTTTGCGTTAACGACGTAAACGCAGATTTATTTTTAACACTCGTAAGTAATAAATTCGTTTATCTCATTTATAAAACCTATTTAAATAAGTCCAGTTTATTATATTTATGATGAAAAGACTTATCCCGTTCTACCTCTGAAGGGTTGTAGGCTAATTAGGATAGGCCTAGGCCTACATGTTTTCAATTTCAGATAACATGAATAATCGCCGATACACGAAAGTGGCATCACATCTGTCAAATCGCGGTAATTAGGATAAATGAAAATCAGCAATTTTGTGGATAGGCCTATGTTATTTAAAATTTTAAAAAAAGATTTATTAAATTTTAAATAAAAATCTAAACAAACAAACGAAACAAAACCCAACAAAAATAGTAAGGGGGGGGGGGAGGGGGGTGGGAGGGGGGGGGGGGGGGGGGGGGTGGCGGAGTAAAAGGTCTCCAGTTTGATATTTAATAGATTTTCACTTATCATAAGTATTACCCTCCCAATTACTATATATATATTACCTTTTTGTTCTAGTTAAATATTGTTTTGACTGTATTATGTATGCATTTTGAATTGGGTAAATATACATAGCTTAGGCCTACTCGTAAGTTATTTGTGTTCCTTTTTTTTTTTTTTTTTTTTTTTAAACTAACACACACTAGGAGACCTACAGATGATTGACACTTTGTTTGTGACCAAGGAAAAAAACTCTTGAGAGCTGAGATTATTTGGACTTTTTTTTTTTTTTCAGTGTAAAGTCACCATAGTTTTAATTTTCAAATTTCATACCCAACAAGGGACACATATTCTCTTCTGTGATAGTTTTGATTCAGCCTTCAGCTTTATTTCAAGACCTGAAATTCAGATTGGTGCATTTGGAACAGTAGGCGGAAATAGGAAGCATTTTCCTTGGCACTGAAGAATAAACAACTCAAATTGAAAAAGACAAATCATCCTGTCGTTTGTGCGACAGAAGATACCGCATGCCGACAGTCACCTGGCATGAGATACGAAAAAGATTTAACCTTATATCCACTGTTCACTCCAATGATAATATAAACAAGACAGGTAGACAGACACAAATTCTTTAGGTGCAGAACAGTTCAGAAGCCAGTGATTGCAGAAAAATACAGCAAAAAGTATGGGAGGTGTGGAGTGGAAACTTCAGCCTAACTAGGTTGCAAGCTACCCCTACCCACACAGAGGCTATTGTTATATCATTTCTTAGTTGACACTGCCCTGGTCAATCGGCATATAACCTACAACACTGCCCACTCTCCAAAAAAAGATCAAAGCGAAGCTCAGGATGCCAGTACGACCCTTCTCCAACCTGCTAGGAGCCGCGCCAGCGTAGTGGCTACAACACCGCTCTGGCGACCGGGTGATACAGGATCAAACCCGGGCGACGGCATTTGAGGATTTTTCGTCGACCGAGATTGGGACTGGATTAACTCGAGCCCTGGCGAGAACATTTGAAGAAGTGTATTCGACCAGGGACTGGCGGCTCCTGAGCCGACCCAGCTCTAATGGGTACCTCCGAAAATCGGCGAGTATCTGCCTGAATGGCGAGGGACACCTGTCTCTGTACAAGAAAAAAAGGGATTCTCACGTAAAATCAATGTCAGGTTAGACATTAATAATAACCTGAGATTTCACCTCGAGTATTAGCGGGCGTAAAAAAAAAAAAAAAAATTGAACCTGCTATTCTTCGACGCAATGTGAACTCCTTCAAAACAACATGACTTACTGAGCACCACTTCATTGATAAAAAAGTAGTAAAGGGCAAGGTTCAAAACCAGACTGTAAAGTGTGTATGGCTGCAGGGAAACAAGAAGCCAGACTTGCATGTAACTGCCCCAAGATTGCAATGTACCTCTTATGCCTGATACCCTGCTTCAAGTTATACCACACAGTCAAGGATTAATCAATGTGGATCGTTGACAAAGACTCTTGCAGAGGCCTACAGCTACAACTTCAACCCCATTTTTAATGAAAAAAAAAAGCAGCTCAGACTCCAACTAGAGGTACTTAACTACTCAAACATTTACAAACGCTCATTGTCAGAATGCACTTAGATGCCACAGACACAGAATACATTCAAAAAAAGACAAACACGAAAAATACAGTTTTTTTTAAAACATTTTTATTCCAATTTTATTAGCCTTTTATGTTGATATACGTGGTTAATCGTTATATCATATACCGTCAATCAAGCTTATTTTATTCATTACCATCCATGTCACTAACATTTTATTGCGCTGATGTTGAACAAATTCACTAAAAAACTTGGAAAAAATGTTTATGTTTTTTCAATCTTTTTATGAATTAAAAAAAAAAAAGTTCTTTTTAAAGAAATCTGCAAACACCCTTGGTAAATGGGAGACGGTAATGCTCGGGATTTGCTGATCAGCAAAGTGATAATTATATCTGAGAAAATTAGATGAGGAAAAAATACCTTCATGTCTCTCTTGTACACATCTTTGAACTTTAGCTGAGGTCACCAGGCTGTTCATATGCCATCTGCCAGTTGTCCATAGAAAATATCTTTGAGGATGCAACCATCTTCCATATGGCGGACATGGCCAAGCTAGTGTAGTCTGCGCTGTCTAAGCAATGTATACACGCTTTGAAGGCCAGCATGTGGCAGCACCTTGACATTTTTCACTTTGTCCTTCCACAAAATACCAAGAATGTGGTGTAGACACCACTGATGGAAGATATTGATTGAGTCTTCTTTCTTGCTTGGCATAAGTTGTCCATGTCTCGCTGCCATATCTTCTTCTTTGATCCATAACCGTCAAAGCAGTCAGTGGCCATCACGCCTGGTGGCGTCAAAGCAGACAGTGGCCATCACACCTGGTGGCGTCTTTTATGGCAGCAACAAATTGATTCCACTTTGCTCGGATGGCGGCCATCCTTCGTACAGTGCCCCAACTCTGGTTCATTCTTTGCATCTCGGCTTCCACAGTTCTTCGCCAAGTTGTTTTTGGTCTGCCTCTCTTTCGCTTTTCCTCGGGGGGTCCATAGCATAGCTGTTCTTGTGATGGTATCAGGGTCCTTTCTGAGGACGTGGCCAACCCAACTCCAGCGTCTGCCAGCTATGATGGTGTGCATGTCCTCCTGGTTACTCCGAATAAGTAGTTCTTGGTTGCTGATGGTGTTTGGCCAAAAGATTCGGAGAATTTTCCTTAGTCAGATTGTGTGGAAGGAGGACCGTTTCGACATATCCTACTCTGTTACTCTCCAGCATTCTGCACCATAGAGAAGCACAGAAAGTACACAGCTCTCATACAGTCTTAGTTTGGTGTTTGTGCTGTACTGGGAAGACTTCCAAATGTTGTTGAGACTAGCAAAGGCTGTTCTCGCTTTATTCATTCTGTTGTTAATGTCCTTGCTTGTTCCGCCGTCAGGTGTTACTATGCTTCCTAGGTAAGTAAATGTGTCTGTCTCTTCTAACTTCTAGTTCCTTACTGTTATTGGCTCAGGATTGCCCACATTTAGTGTCATGACCTCTGTCTTCTTCAGATTGATGTTCAGGCCAACTGCTGGCCATACTTATTCAGTGTACTGGCTGCCATATAGAGTGTATCATTTTGTTATAAAATGGACTAAATTTTTATCAACTTTTTATCCATTAATTTTTAACTTACTTTTTGTTAAAAACTTGAAAATGTGTTGGCAGTGTTGTTAAAGTTGGAGGACAAATATTATAATTGTTAATATTGTATATCTTTTTTCCCTTCATAGAGGATTTCATTTTCAACACATCCTTCGTGACCATATCGACTGCTGAGATAGTGGGCACCAGATCTATGCAAGTGCCCGCAGCTGTAGTCGCCTTCAATATGAAATACAGTGCCTTTTATGAGAAATTTGTACAATACACCTTTAACTCTTCTTATGCATATTCATGCAATGATACAGAGGTAAGCTGCTATCATTCAGTCATTTGATTTCCCTCGATGTTTGTAGTCATTGATGCATAGTTCACCCTTATGGACATCCCAGCTGCATTGTTTCCATCATAAAATGCCTCTATGCTAAATTGACATCTAGTGTTGGGTTGAGCAACCTAACTTTTGAGGTGAAGACAGGAGTACAACAAGGATGCCCCTTATCCACAACTTTATATTTGACAGTCATAGACTGGATGATGCGCCAGACAACAGAGGGCAGTCCAAAAGGAATTAGATGGACAATGTTTTCTACACTGAAAGATCTGGAATATGCAGATGACAATGCACTACTCACACATTCATCAACACACCCAAGAAAAACCAATAGACTGAATAAGTATAGCCAGCAGGTGAGTCTGAACATCAATCTAAAGAAGACAGAGGTCATGACACTCAGTGTGGGCAGTCCTGAGCCCATATGTGGCTCAATCTGGAACAGACGGACACATTTATATACTTAGGATGCATAATAACACCAGACGGCGGAACAAGCAAACACATCAACAACAGAATGAATAAAGCGAGGACAGCCTTCGTTTGGAACAAAAAAGTAATTTAAAGACGAAAAAAAAGTACTTAAAAAAACACCTGTACAAACTGCTCGTACACCTGTACATCAACAAAAATTAAAAACTCCTGTACAAATTATCCCATTCCTGTACATGTTGGCAGGTATGCATTGGATATGTTATGTGATAAAACGTCTGACCATGCTCTTTTGTGTGATCTCTCACACCTTCAGCCCTCCGGCAATATCCTTTCTTTTTTTTCATTTTTCTCACTCATCACTTTTATTTGGCATAAATCATGCCTTTTCAATCATTATTTTCACTATTTTGCTCTATGCTGGACATAGCATAGTGAAATCTCTAACACGCCACTCCCCTTTGGCAGTATTTGCTATGAAAGTATTTGCTACAGGGCTGTCTTTATCTTGTTTGCCACTCCTCAGACATGTTTACGTTCCGCCAGCTGAACTGGTATTATCGTAACAATACCCAGTCGTCAGACCGGTCACCTGCTTATCGCATAATCTGTCTGACCACCTGTTAAAACAGGGCGGTCAAACATTTGACCCCATTGGAAAGCGGCTGATCGTGTTGACACAAGCTAGTATGAAAGAAGACAACACAGTCTGACCAGACATCTATCTGGCGAAGGCACGCAGATGAAGGGGATAATTAAATAATCTGTCGGGACAGACATCTGGGCGGAAATCATTACGCCAGAAACACAGGGTCACAATATTGTGATAGACAGAGGTGCGCCGGAAGTCTTATGTAACGATTTGACATCACTGTTGTAAGAGGTCACGTGTGGATATTAAAATTAATATTTTAAATACGCATGGGATGAGTAATGATAAACTTCCCCACCCAAACAGTGCTAGATAGATTTAATTGGTTCTCCAGAATCTACAATGATCTGATTGGAACTTTCGGCGGAAACACAGCTGGGATTTGAAACTAAGGATTGTGAGATATAATCTAACAAACTCGGAGACACGTACAGACTGCATTGCAGCGTCAACTAGACACCTCCTACAAGCCAGAGGAAAGAGGATAGGACTTACAATCCCACAACTATAAGTACCAGATTGAGTATTGGGCAACTTTGGAATTTACAAGTAAACCCGCAATTTTAATACAAGACTGAAAACTTGGGAATTTTATCACAAGAAGTCATAAGAGGAATTTATACAAAAGTTTTCCCAGGCAGGATTCATAGAACACCAGCCGTCAGAGGAAAACTCATATTTCCCACACCCAGTCATAAGAGGAATTATACCAACAGTTTTCCCAGGCAGGATTCATAGAACACCAGCCATCAAAGGAATTAACTCATATTTCCAGACCAGTGATTTGAACAGCATCTAAATATAGGGCTGTGGGTCCATTCTAAATCTGTGCCAGGAGAATTGTGTATTTCAAAAATTTTGGGGTAAGTGTAAACAATTTATTTACCAATGTAAATTTTACAGGTTTCTTGCTAAGTGGATATATATATATATATATATATATATATATATATATATATATATATATATATATATTATATATATATATATATATATATATATATATATATATATATATTATATATATATATATATATATATATATATATATATATATATATATATATATGAGGCTGGCAACCTTAACATATGAAATAGTATATGCATGAACCACTACTGCAAGAGATGTTGATTGTTTCTGACTAGTCGTGCGGGAAACCCGACAGCAGAGCGACCCCAGACCCCACGGGAGTAGCGACGAGTAATGAGTGATGATTACATCACATGTGCCTAAAGTGTACAAAACCATTTTCTGAGATTTATATACCTTTTTAATCATAATTCAGGCAAATCTTTATTCATGCACTCCAGACGCAATTTCCTAGTTAATACCCAGAAGGATATTGGTGAATTTTCATCATATTCCCTGAGTTACATTGTGTGCTCGGGAATTTAATTCTTCTGAGAGGTTAACATTCTTGGGTGGAGCGAATGAAAATGGGCCTATTAGTTTGCGGAAAACAAATATACTGTGGCATTTGTTTATTTATAATTTGTCACAGTTTGTGGTCACAAGACATCAGACTTAAGTACTGAAGTTCCTACGCCACTAGTGTGAGAGAAGAGTATCACCACCAACCGCCTACAGTGGATGAATTATGTGGAGAAGTGTACTCATCACCAAAAAGAAGTGACGGAAACCACAGCTGCAGGACTCATCTGGAGCTAAGTGTTATATAACAGGCTACAGCAAAAATATGTACATTATTAATGCCCTACCTAAACCTCAATGAGGAATCTTTAATTTCAATTTTCACCCAATTGTCCATATTTATTTTCCCATGTTAAAGACTAATTGACTATAAAATTTGTTGTGTGTTATTTTAAACAGCGGCCACCCCCCGGGCAACGGCTTTGACAGGCCGGCTAAACTAGGTTAGGGTAGCAGACTGGTTATAAACCTTCGGTGAGTTAGGGTCTGCCTACCCATGCATGCGAAGACTGGATTCAATAGACTGCGCGGAAGAAACCATCTATTGGTTCAACGGGCATGACGGCGATTACCAGCAACGCGCTGTGGAGCGTAAGAAGCACGGCGAGGCACGTAGAATGCCCTGGTCATCCACTGCATCCTGTGTTGTTTCCAGTCATCTCGATAATATCTTGCCACTGGAACAGATAACTCCGGACGAGAGAGTGAGGATGACGATTAGCGCAACTCTTCCTCACTTTAATCCAATTACAGCGCAAGCCACAGCCTCAGACAGATACATACAGAAACTACACTCAAAGACCTGTGGCGATGGGGGAGTGGCAGACCAGAAAGTGTGGATACACTCAAGCTGCAGCCACAATCCTGCTCACAGGCGGCTCAGGCCATAGGGTCATTTCTCGCTGGAACTTTGAAGCAGCGGCGAGATCCGGCAGCCCCCTGAGCGACTGAGCAGCCCTCTTTAGGATCACTCTGCTCACCTCCATGGCATGAGGAAGGGGCTAGAAAAGGTGCCCTGAACATAGCCTGCTTCAACCTACTCTGACCAGCTTGACGCGGCTGGAGGGTATCCCAATCATGCGTTCGAACAAAAAGTAAGAAAAAAATGAAGGTGCTTACCTTCGGCACGTGGAACGTGCGAACACTACTCGACAATACCCTGGCCGACAGACCTGAAAGACGGACTGCACTTGTGGCCAAAGAACTGGCGCGCTATAATGTCGATATAGCAGCCCTAAGTGAGACGCGACTACCAGAAGAAGGTCAGATTACTGAAATTGGAGGTGGCTACACATTTTATTGGAGTGGCTGGGACAGCAAGGAACGGCGTGAGGCTGGTGTTGGATTCGCCAGTAAATCTCATATCGTACGAAAACTTGTCAAATCTCCTAAGGGCATTAATGATCGCCTAATGACCCTTCATGTCCCACTAGGAAGCAACAGAAGTGCCACACTGATCAGTGCATATGCCCCAACAATGACAAACCCCGAGGAAACAAAAGAAAAGTTCTATGACGAACTTAACTCAATCATCTCATCAGTTCCTAAATCTGAGAAACTTATTATTCTCGGCGACTTCAATGCCAGAGTAGGCACTGACCACAACACCTGGGAAGGAATACTTGGAAAACATGGCATAGGCAAATGTAATAGTAATGGGCTCCTATTACTCAGCCTGTGTGCCACACATGATTTGTCCATCATGAACACCATGTTTCGCCTACCCACTCAAAATAAAACAACATGGATGCACCCCCGATCCAAACAGTGGAATCTCATTGATTATGTCATCACGAGAAGGAGCGACAGACGTGACGTGAGAGTGACCAAGGCCATGTGTGGTGCCGAATACTGGACTGACCACAGGCTGATTGTATCAAAACTCAACCTTAACATACAGCCTAAGTGAAGACACCAGAGTCAGAAACCCATGAAGAGGCTCAACGTCACAAAATTTAAAAGCGAAGCAACCGCAGAGAGCTTCTCAAGGGACTTGGACAGCCGTCTGAGGGACGTTGAGCTCGGTCAAACCACTATAGAGGAAAAATGGGCCACTTTAAAGCACATTGTGTACTCTGTAGCCTCTGAGAGCTTGGGATATACAACATGCAAGAACCCTGACTGGTTTGATGAGAATGATGAAAATATTAAAACACTGCTGGCTGAAAAATATCGCTTGCACAGAGACTATCAAAGCAACCCTTCCTCAACATCCAAAAAGGCAGCCTTTACCAATATACGCAGAGTTGTCCAGAATAAGCTCAGGAAGATGCATGATGCATGGCTCAGTAATAAAGCAGACGAGATACAGAGGTATGCAGCCAGAAATGACTCAAAGCGCTTTTATGATGCCCTAAAAGCAATTTATGGCCCTCAATCGAATCAATCATCACCGGTCCTAAATGCTGATGGCATGGCAATGCTCACTGATAAAATGCAGATTTTGGAACGCTGGGCACAACACTTCAGTGCCATCTTAAATTATCCATCAACCGTCAACGACCAGGCCATTGCAAGTATACCGCAAGTTACAGTCAATGTCAGGCTTGACCTTCCACCCAGCATGGAAGAGGTCAAGAAAGCAGCCAGTCTACTGTCCAGCGGCAAAGCCCCTGGATCAGATGCTATTCCTGCTGAGATTTATAAAGCTGGAGGCAGCATGCTGCTGCAGAGACTAACAGACCTCTTCCACTCAGTATGGGATGAAGAACAGATACCACAGGAATTAAAAGATGCCACCATTGTTCACATATACAAGCGAAAGGGAAATCATCAATCATGTGACAACCATAGGGGAATCTCTCTATTATCTATTGCGGGCAAAATCCTGGCTCGAGTCCTGCTCAATCGCTTGACTGTTCATCTCGAATCGCAGGACTTACTTCCAGAGAGTCAGTGTGGTTTCCGAGCAGGCCGCGGGACCGTCGATATGATATTTGCTGCTCGCCAACTTCAGGAGAAATGCCAGGAACAGCACAGTGACCTATACACAACATTTATTGACTTGACCAAGGCCTTTGACACTGTCAATAGGAACGGACTATGGAAAATTATGGCGAAATTAGGCTGTCCTGATAAGTTCATCTCAATTGTCCGCCAGTTTCATGAAGGTATGATGGCTCGCGTATTGAATGATGGAGAACCTTCTGAACCCTTTCCCGTCACAAATGGTGTCAAACAGGGTTGTGTGCTCGCCCTGACACTATTCATTATGATATTTGCTGCCATGCTGTCTAACGTTACGCATGACAGTAGCGACGGCATACACATCAGATACAGGACAGATGGGAATCTGCTCAATTTGAGACGATTACAGTCCTTTACAAAGGTGAATGAAACAATGATCTCTGACCTCGTCTTTGCGGACGACTGTGCCCTCAACACCTGCACAGAACTGGACATGCAGAACAATATGAGGAGGCTTTCTGTAGCGTGTGATGACTTTGGCCTTACCATCAATACGAAGAAATCTGAAGTAATGTTGCAACCTGCTCCTGGGAAACCTTACTGTGAACCAAATATCACAGTAAAGAACCAACGTCTCCAAGTGGTGGACAGCTTCACTTATCTAGGCAGTACCCTTACCAAAGATGCGAATATCGACTTCGAGGTCAACAACAGAATTGCAACGGCAAGTGCAGCTTTCGGAAGACTAAGAGTAAATGTCTGGGATCGACAAGGAATTAGTGCCGCCACCAAGATAAAAGTATATCATGCAATAGTACTCACTACCCTCCTGTATACCTGTGAAACATGGACAGTGTATAGCAGACATGCCAAGAAGCTTAATCATTTCCACATGAGCTGTCTTCGCAGGATCCTCAGGATCAAGTGGCATGATAGAGTATCTAATTCTGAGGTCCTCAACAGAGCACATATCTCAAGCATCTACACATTGCTGCAGAGGGCCCAAACTAGATGGGCCAGACATGTTGTTCGCATGCCCGAAAAACGCATCCCAAAGCAGTTGATGTTCAGCGAACTCTCCACGGGTAAGCGAACAGCAGGGGGACAAAAGAAACACTTCAAAGACACACTGAAAGCATCGTTGAGCAGCTTCAAAATTGATGTCTCCTCCTGGGAGACTATCGCACAGGATCGCTGTGCCTGGCGGACAAACATTACTCAAGGTGCTCGCATTGCAGAACAGAATTTAGCTGATAAGGCAGAAGGCAAGCGTGCTGCAAGAAAGGCCAGAATGCACAGCAACACTACTATCGACTCTAACCATGTGTGCCCCGTATGTGGCAGGGCCTGTAGGGCCAAAATAGGATTAATTAGTCACATGAGATCACGGCACAGATGTGTCACAACTCAAGTCTGAAGCTGTCGCCATCTTCGCTTGCAATGGGCAACTATTATTATTATTATTCTTAAATAATAATAGTTGATTCATTATATATGTACGAAAGCAAACGTATGAGCCAGTTTTTCTTGATAAATACATAAATATAAATATAGAGCCATTACTTATAAGAGGGCATTCGTTGGATTACTCCAACTGGGGGCTTGACGAGCCAGAATCTTTGCATAACCTCTTCACAAAAGGCGACGGACCAGATAATAAGTTAACAAATTTGCTCAGCCCTTAAGCAGCGTTTGTTCTTGACTTCTGGGAATATCTTGTGAATGCTCCCCTACGGTAGAAGCACCATTCATCTTCTATCTACATCTTTGCCAAGAGTAATCTTGCGCAAAGATAGATACCTTGGACGACCTACTTTTAGATACGCTTGCGTTGTGACCATTAGTGGACAACTACTGCAAAGCAAGGGGAGGCAATCCCGTGACATGTTATGAGAAGAAGAAAGATTGAGTATATCATCACAACAAGGACGATTGAAGGAAAAAGAGATAGAGGATGACTACAGGAACATATACTGGACAGTTTGACATCATGGCATGGGAGAGATAGAGGATGACTACAAGAAGATAAACTGGACAGTTTGACATCATGGCATGGGAGAGATAGAGGATGACTACAAGAAGATAAACTGGACAGTTTGACATCATGGCATGGGAGAGAGATAGAGGATGACTACAAGAAGATAAACTGGACAGTTTGACATCATGGCATGGGAGAGATAGAGGATGACTACAAGAAGATAAACTGGACAGTTTGACATCATGGCATGGGAGAGATAGAGGATGACTACAAGAAGATAAACTGGACAGTTTGACATGGCATGGGAGAGATAGAGGATGACTACAAGAAGATAAACTGGACAGTTTGACATCATGGCATGGGAGAGATAGAGGATGACTACAAGAAGATAAACTGGACAGTTTGACATCATGGCATGGGAGAGATAGAGGATGACTACAAGAAGATATACTGGACAGTTTGACATCATGGCATGGGAGAGATAGAGGATGACTACAAGAAGATAAACTGGACAGTTTGACATGGCATGGGAGAGATAGAGGATGACTACAAGAAGATAAACTGGACAGTTTTTGACATTGTGGGAGATTCATCATGGCATGGGAGAGATAGAGGATGACTACAAGAAGATAAACTGGACAGTTTGACATCATGGCATGGGAGAGTAATCATATTGATAGAGGATGACTACAAAGAAGATAAACTGGAACAGTTTTGACATCATGGCATGGGAGAGATAGAGGATGACTACAAGAAGATAAACATTTGTTTGTCGTGTTTTGTGTGGACAGTTTTGACATCAATGGCAATGGGAGAGATAGAGGATGACTACAAGAAGATAAACTGGACAGTTTTTGACATCATGGCATGGGAGAGTAATAGAGGATGACTACAGAAGAAGATAAACTGGGACAGTTTGACATCATGGCATGGGAGAGATAGAGGATGACTACAAGAACATATACTGGACAGTTTGACATCATGGCATGGGAGAGATAGAGGATGACTACAAGAAGATAAACTGGACAGTTTGACATCATGGCATGGGAGAGATAGAGGATGACTACAAGAAGATAAACTGGACAGTTTGACATCATGGCATGGGAGAGATAGAGGATGACTACAAGAAGATAAACTGGATAGTTTGACATCATGGCATGGGAGAGATAGAGGATGACTACAAGAAGATAAACTGGACAGTTTGACATCATGGCATGGGAGAGATAGAGGATGATTACAAGAAGATATACTGGACAGTTTGACATCATGGCATGGGAGAGATAAAGGATGACTACAGGAACATATACTGGACAGTTTGACATCATGGCATGGGAGAGATAGAGGATGACTACAAGAAGATAAACTGGACAGTTTGACATCATGGCATGGGAGAGATAGAGGATGACTACAAGAAGATAAACTGGACAGTTTGACATCATGGCATGGGAGAGATAGAGGATGATTACAAGAAGATATACTGGACAGTTTGACATCATGGCATGGGAGAGATAAAGGATGACTACAGGAACATATACTGGACAGTTTGACATCATGGCATGGGAGAGATAGAGGATGACTACAAGAAGATAAACTGGACAGTTTGACATCATGAATGGACAACAAATGAAAGGCAATGGAAGGGAGAGATAGAGGATGACTACAAGAAGATAAACTGGACAGTTTGACATCATGGCATGGGAGAGATAGAGGATGACTACAAGAGCAGATAAACTAGGAAAGGGACAGATATTATTTGACATCATGGCATGGGAGAGATAGAGGATGACTACAAGAAGATAAACTGGACAGTTTGACATCATGGCATGGGAGAGATAGAGGATGACTACAAGAAGATAAACTGGACAGTTTGACATCATGGCATGGGAGAGATAGAAGATGACTACAAGAAGATAAACTGGACAGTTTGACATCATGGCATGGAGACAAGTCTATGGGCATGTTATTTGAGGTAGGAGAAGAAGACATTAAAACTCCAAATTCTCTAAGTGAAATGAAACAAACAAATTCCACAATTTTTTGGGAAAAAGCCTGCGTAACACCTTGAAAACTAAATTGCACACTCACTGAAAGGAAACACATACAAAGTTTGCAGGAAATTGTGGAGTTCTTTCCCCCCATACAAATTATACAAATATGTATATCTATCTTAGATTTATACATAATAGGAGAGAATGAATAGGGATCATATGAATTTGTAGTTAAATTGATCTGTACAATACAGTATACATTGCTGTAGGTAAGAAGTTATCACAATTGATAATTGTAAAAAGTTGAAAGGAATTAGAAAGGGACATATGTCCCAATTCATTCAAATAATTATTGATAAGGGTAAGATTATTTATGTAGCAGACAAAGAACATACACAATTAAGATAATGATTCAGCTAGCAGACAAATAAGTAATCAATTAAGAATTTAATATTTGTTTTGTGTTTTTGTGAAGGGTAAGATTATTTAAAATTAGTTTTGGTAAGACAAATAAGAAGGGTAAATTAATGTAGTTAGACAATCTTTGAAGGACCGAGGACTAGAATGGAACCAAGAAGAGGAATGACTAAGTAAGTAAGTAAGTAAGATTCAATGTGAATGGAACCAAGAAGAGGAATGACTAAGTAAGTAAGTAAGTAAGATTGAATGTGAATGGAACCAAGAAGAGGAATGACTAAATAAGTAAGAAAGTAAGATTCAATGTGAATGGAACCAAGAAGAGGAATGACTAAGTAAGTAAGTAAGTAAGATTCAATGTGAATGGAACCAAGAAGAGGAATGACTAAGTAAGTAAGTAAGTAAGTAAGATTGAATGTGAATGGAACCAAGAAGAGGAGGGTAAGAGGAATGACATAAGCTAAGTAAGTAAGTAAGGGTAAGATTGATAATGCAACAAATGGAACCAAGAAGAGGAATGACTAAGTAAGTAAGTAAGTAAGATTCAATGTGAATGGAACCAAGAAGAGGAATGACTAAGTAAGTAAGTAAGTAAGATTCAATGTGAATGGAACCAAGAAGAGGAATGACTAAGTAAGTAAGTAAGTAAGATTGAATGTGAATGGAACCAAGAAGAAGAGGAATTACATAAGCTAGGAGACCTAAGTAAGATAAGGGTAAGTAATATTCAATGTGATATGGAAATGAAAGATAATAATTTTACCAAGAAGACAAATGACTAAGTAGGTAAGAAAGTAAGATTTTACATGTAGCAGAATCCCCCCAAGACAAGATAGGAAGGACTAAGATAATATTTATTCATAATGCAGAATGGAACCAAGAGAGGAAGACTAGTTAAAAGTAATATTTTCAAAGCTGAGAAATGGAAGGACAAGTAGAGGAATGATAATATTTATACTAAGCTAAAGTAGACAAGATTGAATGTGAATGGAACCAAGAAGAGGAATGACTAAGTAAGTAAGTAAGTAAGATTGAATGTGAATGGAACCAAGAAGAGGAATGACTAAGTAAGTAAGTAAGTAAGATTGAATGTGAATGGAAGGGTAAGATAATTAACCATAAGAAGAGACCAGGAATGACTAAGTAAGTTTAAGTAAGATAAGATTTACAATGCAGAATGGAACCGAAGAAGAGGAATATTTATACATAACTAAGTAAGTAAGATAGGGAAGGGTAAGTAAGATTAATGTGCACCTGACAAAATGGAACCAAGAAGAGGAATGTACTAAGTAATAAGTACATAATAAGACAATTGAAATGTGAATGGAACCAAGGGTAAGATAATATTTATACATAAGCTAGCAGACAAATAAGACAAGATAGGAAGGGTAAGATAATATTTATACATAAGCTAGCAGACAAATAAGACAAGATAGGAAGGGTAAGATAATATTTATACATAAGCTAGCAGACAAATAAGACAAGATAGGAAGGGTAAGATAATATTTATACATAAGCTAGCAGACAAATAAGACAAGATAAGAAGGGTAAGATAATACTTTTATACATAAGCTAGCAGACAAATAAGACAAGACAAGATAAGAAGGGTAAGATAATATTTATACATAAGCTAGCAGACAAATAAGACAAGATAAGAAGGGTAAGATAATATATTTATACATAAGCTAGCAGACAAATAGGGTAAGATAATATTTATACATAAGCTAGCAGACAAGATAGGAAGGGTAAGATAATATTTATACATAAGCTAGCAGACAAATAAGACAAGATAAGAAGGGTAAGATAATATTTATACATAAGCTAGCAGACAAATAAGACAAGATAGGAAGGGTAAGATAATATTTATACATAAGCTAGCAGACAAATAAGACAAGATAAGAAGGGTAAGATAATATTTATACATAAGCTAGCAGACAAATAAGACAAGATAGGAAGGGTAAGATAATATTTATACATAAGCTAGGAGACAAATAAGACAAGATAGGAAGGGTAAGATAATATTTATACATAAGCTAGGAGACAAATAAGACAAGATAGGAAGGGTAAGATAATATTTATACATAAGCTAGGAGACAAATAAGACAAGATAGGAAGGGTAAGATAATATTTATACATAAGCTAGGAGACAAATAAGACAAGATAGGAAGGCAGACAGGAAACAAATAACAAAGATAGAAACAAGATAAAAAAGAAGACATCACAAAGGATGCTGAAATAGACTGAAGACAAGATAGTTGCAGACAATATGTAGCAGAAATAGAATACATATGTCTGACAGAAGAAAGTCTACAAGATACAACAATGGCAGTATGCAACATACAAGAATGGCAGTAAACAAACTAAAAATGAAAGCAAGCACAAGTTTTAAAAAAAAACACACAGTGGATGAAAAAAACTACATCAGATATGAAGAAGGAAATTAACATAAAATCATTATAGTACATTCATTCTCTTATGCCTTGGTTTTTTTGTTTTTTTTCAGCATTTCTACTGTTATTTAATTGACAACAATGGCTACATCCTAGCTACTAACAACCCAGACAGAAATGGAGTAAGTATGTCTTCTCAGTTATTTTCTGTTTTATCAGGTGTTACAAAAATTTGGCTTAAACTGTCATCTTCATGATGCATTTTATTGATGTTCTGAAGTATTTAAGTTCATCAATTTATTTTAAGACTATTTTATGTTATGCTTTAAAATCACATAGGGTCATTTGTCACAAATATGACCACCAATTTTTTTATTTTTTGCTACTCAAAGTGTGTTCATGCATGTCGTAAGTGACGACTAATGTGACGGTGTACATGGGGCAAAGTGTGTTCATGCATGTCGTAAGTGATGACTAATGTGACGGTGTACATGGGGCTGGCAACCTCATCATGTCAAACTAAATGCTGCTGACAGAGCACTTGATGCAGGCCTCCTGTAAGTGCTGGCTCCTGTACCATTGTATGCTCACTATCACCTGACCTGCTTTCCTTGTACAGAGAAAACATTAATATCCATCCATAGAGAATATGTCAGGAATATCAGCCAATTGACACAATGTAAACAACTTCCAGTATTCTAATTATAGCTGTAAAAGCCACACACACAAAAATTTGTTTTTCAACTATTGCTGCTATGGTAAGATATTTGTCGCGATACGCGCTGGGCTCGATATCTTAGTGTAATCGAACACTGTGTAACGAGAAGGTTTTAGCCAATGAGAGCAGCGCTAACCATTTTCTGTGAGTCTCATACGTTGGAAGCTGAAGCAAAGATGGAATCTCAAGTGCGCTAATGTGTTTGTCTTTCCATTGGAGTTATTAAAATTCGGATGGATTACAAAGAATAATGCCATCACAGTTAGATATTAGAGAGCCTAAGCTTCATCCAAATACCCATATCTTCATATTATGTGCAGTACAACCCAAGATAATTGAGGTTAAATGCAGAAACACATGAGTCGCATAGAGTTCTGTTCATTCTCGTTTGCCATAGTGAAAGATGAAATGGACTGAAGTGAAAGAAAATTATATAGAATGACAGCTCTCAATTGTCCGGTTGTAACAAGCCAAAGATTAAGAAAATCAGATGAAAGATAAAAGAATATAATGGAAGTTGTAACAAAAACACACTTTGCTCGATTCAGCACGTCTTGCAGAAATTGAGACGAATCGGATAACCTATGACGTCAGTGCTCCCTCACTCATAGGATACAGAGGTATAAAAAGGAGAGAAGCGGATGAATAGGAACTCACCACCAAAATTTTCAAACACAGCAGAAAAGGACAGAGCTCAGCACAAAGCCTTTTGCCATTGTGAAGTCTGTGCAGCCTGCCAGGCCTTTAATGCCTCGTGTGTATTTCTGAATTGAGGGTAAGGCTGACTCATTTAGTAAATATGTATATAATATTATTTTATTGCAGATTTAAATTATATTGTGTAGAATCATATTGTGTAATTCTTGGAGGGAAGACGCCATTGATGCTGTACATTTTAAAAAATGAACCACAGGATGAATTGGAATGTAGAGTAGTTATCAGGGGACTTACAAAGCCTTTATTGATTTCTGGTTGGAACAACACATGAAGGAAATGTGAAAGAATAGGATGAGTTAACTAAATGAAGGATGTGTATATACTTATGATAAAATATGCCTGTAGTAGGTCACTACATTCGAGAACAATTGTCTTAGAAAACTCATGAACATCAGTTGGAAAGAATTCAAGACTAATCGACAAATAAGAGAAGACTCTAGGCAGAAATATGTCTCCAACTATATAAGGAAAAGACGATGGTCATATATCGGTCATGTCCTATGAATGCAAAACAACAGAATACCATTGCAGGCACTCACTTGGGTTCCTGAGGGTAAGAGGAAAAAAGGAAGACCAAAAGAAACACTCAGAAGAACAATAATAAGAGAAGGAAGAATGTTGGGATTAAACAATGTGCAAGAGCTAAGAGGAGTGGCGTCACAACGTACAACCTGGAGAGCACTGGTTTCTGCCTTATGCGCCGTGTTTGGTGCTTAAAGAATTTATTATTATTATTATTAGTATGTCACTGAATTGATCTGTCTAGTCTGACTTAACAAAGAACATCTGATGACTTACTGGCCTCACATATGTGCTAGAGAAAGTTTCTTCTAGCAAAATACTAGCTTAGGAACATTATGTTGTTGCAGGTTAAATCATACCTTACTGTCAGCAAGGCAGAAGACTGTTGTATACCTGTGATAGCCAGAGAAGCATTCAATCACCAAGCGTATACCTCAGATCAGGTCCGGGAACATTAATGCATGGGCTTGCCAACCACTGTCTAAACCAGATTGACAGCCCGGTGAAGTCAACCAAGATAAGTTATCCATAAAAAGGACTGACTCAAAATATATGGTCTACCACACCTACAACATCCAGATGATGATATAAGATTTTGTTAAAGTCACTACATGTGTAAAGACAGTATCTTAAGTCAAAGTTACTATATTTAAAGTTTAAGAACAGTGCTTCAAGTCAGTTCAACAGTTCAAGTCAATATAAGTGACAGTTTAATTTAAAGTGACATTCACAAGAGGAAGGAGTCATTGTACCCCCTGTGTGTAAAATTTTAATTGGTTACACATTTCCTTTTGTAAATTTAAACATCATTTTTATTTGCATTCCATCATTTTTTTTCCAAAAGAGAAAAGAAGAAATTATTGTATAAATAATAAATTGATTAATTATATCTAAGGACTTGAGTAACTCATTCCTGTTTTGTTTGAAGTTAGCTTTGTTTCATTATTTCCCCTAGACATAACATATCATAGGATAGTTGTTGAGAGGAGACGACTAAGTGTCTGGTACTTCTTATTACCATCTGGGCCAGATAAACTTTATAGTCTGACTATTTCTATGACAATTATACACCAGTGCTTATTTCTAAGACTGGGGTATTTCTTATTTATAAGACCAGAACTCATATCTGGCAAGTGTATCCTTGTATCATCTGATACACCTTTTTATCTACTCATCATCTACACAAATTAACCTCTCGTGACAATATTATAACATATTATGCCTTAACTAAATAGCAAGAAACCAGAAGTAATGGTCATCTATAAATAAAAAAGAACTCTCCATCCAAGTGAATGGGACAGTTACATTTGCTCAAGGTCTGTAAATACAAATCTGAGTAGTATATATTTTTGGACTTTTTTATCACCTACACATGTTTATTTATTAACTGTTTACAGGCCTCGGGTTTCCCCTCCTTATATGTTTATACAAAAGCAGGCGTGATACTTGAAGAAAGAGTTGACTTTATTCATCATCAGCATCATTGTCCTTTTAAGCTCCCTGAGGAACATGAGGCATTTATTGCAGTTAGCGTGCATGTACACAGTCTGCTGCTCAGTGCTTCATATGTTCTTACAGTGATTGTTTCTGTAGTAGTTTAGTTTACACAATGAGCTTGCTAGTTACATATGTAACCTCACATTAGTTACTGTTATATGTAACCTCACATTAGTTACTGTTATATGCAACCTTACATTTGTTACTATTATATGCAACCTTACATTGGTTACTGTTATATGCAACCTCACATTGGTTACTGTTATACACAACCTGACATTGGTTACTGTTATATGCAACCTTACATTGGTTACTGTTATACACAACCTCACATTGGTTACTGTTATATGCAACCTTACATTAGTTACTGTTATATGCAACCTTACATTAGTTACTGTTATATGCAACCCCACATTAATTAATATGATATGCAACCTCACATTAGTTACTGTTATATGCAATCTCACATTAGTTACTGTTATATGCAGCATTACATGAGTTACTGTTGTATGCAACCTCACATGAGTTACTGGTACATGCAATCTCACATTAGTTACTGTTATGTGCAACCTCACATTCTTCTCCTTCTTTGATCCTTAGCCGCCGACCGTCAAAGCAGTCAGTGGCCATCACGCTTGGTGGCGTCTTGTAGGGCAACAACAAATTGATTCCACTTTGCTTGGTCGGTGGCCATCCTTCATACAGTGCCCCAACACTGGTTCATTCTTTGCATCTCAGCCTCCACAGTCCTCTGCCAAGTTGTTTTTGGTCTGCCTCTCTTTAGTTTTCCTTCAGGGGTCCATAGCATAGCTGTTCTTGTGATGGCATCGGGGTCTGTTCTGAGGACATGGCCAACCCAGCTCCAGCGTCTGCCAGCTATGATGGTGTGCATGTCCTCTTGCTTGCTCCGAGTAAGCAGATCTTTACCAAGATCTGCTTACTACCAACCTCCCATTAGTTACTGTTAAATGCAACCTCATGTTAGCTCCTGTTGTATGCAATCTCAGATTAGTTACTGTTATTTGCAACCTCACATTAGTTACTATTATATGCAACCTCACATTAGTTACTGTTAAATGCAACCTCACATTAGTTACTGTTATATGCAACCACACAATAGTTTTGTAATTCAGCATCACTGCACCCTGGACAAACCCAAAGGCCCAAAGTCTTCCTTAACAAACGCTATGAATGCTAGCTCGCATTAGTTGCCGTTAACAAGATGCCTGATGAAGAAGCGGTTCTATACACAACAAAGATATTATTGTGCGCATGTATTATTGTTTGTTATTTTGGCATTAAGGTTAAAGATAACATTTGCCATGTATTCTGTAAGGCAGTTCTGTAAGAAACACCATTACACGATGAAGAATTGTACACATATCTTAGCAGCAATATAGACAAAGTCGGAGGGACAGACAATGATATCAAAATAAGAATACAAAAAGCAAGAGGAGTATTCATTGCATTGGGCAAATATATGGAGATCAAGTACAACACGAAAATAAGAATCTTCAACTCAGATGTCAAGTCAGTCCTATTGTATGACTGTGAAACATGGAGAACAACAAAGACAACAACCAAAAAGCTACAGACTTTCTTAAATGGGTGCTTGCATAGAACAGAAGGATTAAAATGGTATGACAAGGTTACCAACGTGGAACTGATGACAAGAACCAGACAAGTGCCAGTGGAACAAGAGATTAGAAGAAGACGATGGCAATAGATAGGACACACACTGAGGAAACCTGTTGATAGCATTACAAGGCAGTTCTTGCTTTGGAACCCCCAGGGCAAGAGAGGCAGAGGTAGACCAAGAAGCACATGGAGAAGAGAGCTGGAGACAGAGGTGAAAATGATGAGGAGAACGGGGAAAGAACTTGAAATGGTGGCACGTGACAGGAGGACTTGGCATGTGTTTGTTGTAGGCCTTTGCTCCTTGGGAAGCTGAGGGTAATGAAGTTGTATTTTATTAGTTGTTTATTTTGTTTTATTAGAGCATTTTCTACTAAAATATAAGAAGTATGAACAACGGAGAATACTAGTATTAGATTATTTACAGGCATGCAGTTCAGCCATAACTTTAAAACAGGTGTTGAGAATTGATAGACCTAGAGAACGGCACAATAAAGTAAAACAGTATATAACACAAACAAAACTTAATATGTAAGAATTAGTGAGGGTGTAGTGGGAAATTGGGGGTCTTGTGAGGTTCCAGTAATGCATATTGATGATGACAGATGAATAGAGAATTCGGTGTCATCCCAGACACCTTGGGCTTTCCCACCCTCCTCCCCCTTGTTAACATGACAGATGTGAGAGACTGCAATTTTGGGGCAGGGGAAGATATACACATATGCACATTCACACAATTTGGCACTTTTTGATTTACTCTATTTTGACTGATTGGTGATTCAAAATGGTGTACAGTCAGATATCTGAAATCAAATTTATTATCTTGAATTATTGACTCTATATATCCTCTTCATACATGATACCTGTACAGGTTACCCATATGCTGTACAGGTTTTTCTTGTTTCCAGATTTGTACAGCTGTACATAATTTCTGTATAGCTTTTTCGCAGAATTATTAGCCTTTTACAGTTTCATTTGCCCAGCGTGCAGTCTTACGTCCTGTCCAAAATGCATAAAAATAAATACTGTTGTCCGTTGTTGCCATATAGCAACGAGATTACTGTATTTAGCAAGACTTGAGTTATAAATAATTTTCCAGTACATGTAAAGCTTCACTTTTCTGAATCGATCAATATTTTGATTTTTCGTGATCTTTTTAAAGTCATGGCTTTCCAAGTGGTGGAATCTTTACTTTTGGAGCTGAGAGGTGACTTGCTATTTGATCAGGATGATGACATTGTGACTGAATCAGATGTGGAAATTGAGTAGGTGCCTGATCTCACAGCAACAACTCTCCAAACAGCCAAAACACTCAACAAAAAAAGAAACTTGGCTGAACAGATGGGCCATGAGAAACACTGAGAGAGAGGTTTACAGACATATGGCCGGTCCTGATCCTAATGACAACATTGGCCATCTTACAAGGAGGGATCAGAGCACCATTTTTTGGCTCAGAACACAACATATACCACTCAACAGTCACTTGAACAGAATCCAACCACAACACTCTCCAGAGTGCCAGCTATGTAACTACACCTACAAAATTGTTGACCACCCTCTCTTTGAGTGCCCAGCACTTGAAGATGTTAAAAAAATGCTCCTTCCTCCAAGGCTAGATAAGTGGAACATCTTGTACGGAGAAACAATACAACTTGCAAAAACATGCAGATATCACTATATGGCATTGGGCCAAAGGGTGAGAGCCCAAGCTCTGCTGGATCAATAACAATAACAACAGTAGGAGCCTGTTTTAAACTGGCAGTGATACTGATGAAAGTGAGTCTAGTAAAATAAGTAGGCCTAATAATATTGATGACAGATCAAATGAAGGAGGAAGTCAACACAGCAAAAGTCATAGCTGTGGAGGTATTTGCAAGAGGTCTAGTGGCTGCCTCAGTGTATGATCTACTGAAACTATTGGGTGTGAAAGGACTTTCAAGAACAAGGGAACTTATAAGGCTCAATGAAACTGTGGAAAGGACAACATGTTGGCTATGGAGCAACCACAACGGGCTACAAAATTTGGGACAGTAATTTATATACAGCATAATGGTTACTGTCGTGAGTTAGTCTGCTTCACAACACAGCTTCTGTATAATCCTGAGTAACTCTGATGAAAACGCGCGCCATACATTGTAGAAATTGTATGATACACTAGCCAATGGAAAGACTTCCGTATTCGTGTGTTTACTTCAGCCTTGGACAGGCAAAATGGCCAGTCCTCATTTGTGCAACCGAGTGAAGGATGCAAATTAATTACATAAGTAGGAAAGAAGTACCATTGGGAAGAGGTCTCTAGTTCAACAACAGGAATGTTACTTTAGAGGTAGGTGTAAAGATTTCCTCAAAAAGTAGTTTATTAAGAGATATATTGAGTGGAAAGGCTTCGACACATCGGGTTAGTCCCTAATTTAGGTATTTAAAATATGCATAGAATAAAATGCACTTAGGAGACTAAAAGATTTTTAGCTAGGAAGATAAAGATCAATTCAGGGTATAATTTAAGCCTTAGATGAATAAAATTGCTCCAGAAATAAGAAAGATAAGGGGGAAACTAGTTTTTCATAATTTAACAGAGACAAAATATGCCTCATTTTGGGATTCGCAATACCCCGTTAGCCCCCTGCTTTCCGATACGCCGGATGTGCTAGTATAAATAGACCTTGCCCTTGCTAAATTGGGGCCATAAGATTTGAAAAACACAGCGAGCAGAAAGAAGCAGTAACTTGTAAATGAAGACTGCCTTTGCCAGTTGTACCTGAGAGCAGATCAAGTTTGCCATTAACAGCTCGTCTGTGTGTGCCTGAGGGTTCTATCCTGACAACTACTATTAGCTCCAACTAGAGGTACTTAACTACTCAAACATTTACAAACGCTCATTGTCAGATGCCACAGACACAGAATACATTCAAAAAAGACAAACACGAAAAATACAGTTTTTTTTTAAACATTTTATTCCAATTTTATTAGCCTTTTATGTTGATATACGTGGTTAATCGTTAAATCAATACGTCAATCAAGCTTATTTTATTCATTACCATCCATGTCACTAACATTTTATTGCGCTGATGTTGAACAAATTCACTAAAAACTTGGAAAAAATGTCTGTTTTTCAATCTTTTATGAATTAAAAAAAAAAAGTTCTTTTTAAAGAAATCTGCAAACACCCTTGGTAATGGGAGACGGTAATGCTCCGGATTGCTGATCAGCAAAGTGATAATTATATCTGAGAAAATTAGATGAGGAAAATATTAGAGTTTCCCATCCTTGAAAATCACGTGCTGGACCTGGAAAAACCTGGAAAAAGCCTGGAAAATGCTTGAAGAAATTTGCTATGAACCCTGTACTAAACAAAAACTTTATAGAGTCATCCACCTCTGCTGGACTCTGTGGTGCAAGTGCCCTTGTGGTTAACAGGGCCAGTACCCAGCTTCCACCGCCTGGAGAAAGTCAAAATATGTGTTCGTCCATGGCAGGAGAGTGACAGATCTCTAAACACAAGATAAGTGGCAAAACAAAGCAACTGATCAGCGTATCCAGATTATACCCCTATACTAAAAGACAAGATGCAAATAAACATACAGTGAATGATGAAAAGTGTGGACATAAATTTACCCATTACTAGCTTCACAATCAAGAAATAGTGACAAAACTCATTAGTATCGTATCAATGTTCTTTAAAAGGAGATGATAGGAAACTCTTTACAGAGCGATACAACAGGAAGCAATCTGATCATCAGAAGAAGTCCCCCCGTCCGACGAGTGTTTCGGCCCATATACTCCTTTACACTCTAAGGGGGGCGGGCCCACTTGGGTCATGACTCCCAAGCGTCTCAGCCTCCTGTTGTCTTGTATCGAAAATGAACCCATTTCCCTTATGGTAGCAACTTTAATCCACAACTCCGCCAGTCGTGAAGGCAATTGTGAAAGTAACAAAACAAAGACAAATTATTCCGTTCGTTCCTTCGCACACACTGAGACACCATCGCGAGGCCGACGCGTCTGGCCACTGAAATTCTGACACTGAACACGCCTATAATATACACCGCCTGTTGCCGCTCAGTCACAGCCCGTTCACTAGTACACCAAAAAACTCAGCGTATTGTGGACTTAGAAAAATTCCTGGTGTTTTCTGTACCGCAGCGTTTATTGCCATGATTTCCATTGCCCATTGCGGTTGTTCCACAGCCAGCATGATGCCTTTTCAGCAGTTTCACTAAGCCTCTTCAGTGCCCTTGTTCTCGACTGTCCCCTCAGCCCCAACAGTTTCAATAGATCATACACTGATGCAGCCACAAGCCCTCTTGCGCCCACTTCAACAGCCATGACCTTTGCAGTGAACCCATCGTGTCTCAGATCCGCGGCCAGATCACTATACTTGGCCGCTTTGAATGAATGTTGCTCGTCTAATCTGGATTCAAATGGCACGGTCAGTTCAATCAGTATGACCTGGAGCGTTGCTGAAGAATGAAGCACTATATCCAGCCGTCTCCGCGATTTTCTGATACTCTCTGGATATGCCCCTCGTCCAGGTAGGTCTACCGCCATCTCCCAGTCGTTTGCACAGTCAAGAAGAGATGGTAAACTGCTACCAAGATTACTCGGTTTGGGGTGTGCTGACTTTCCTGCCCTCAGAAAGTATGTATTTGCGGTGCTTGGCCTGGGTTTGCTATTCGCCTTCATCCTTGCCAGATCTATTGTCGCAGCAAGCTCATTTAGCACTTTGTTATGGCGCCAGGTGTATCGCCCTTGCCCTAATGCCACCTTACACGCTGAGAGCACGTGTTCGAGTGTCTGCCTCCCCTGGCACAGGGGGCACTGCTCATCATCCGACTTTCCCCATTTCACAAGGTTGGTGGCCGATGGCAGCAGGTCATACATTGATCTAACAACGAAGCTGAGCCTAAGAGGTGCCATATGCCATATATCATTCCATGTCAAGGACCTCTGCAGGGCTCCTTCCCATGTAGTCCATTGGCCTTGTTGGACCTGCTGCACTGCTTTTTGCAACCTCTTATCATTCTCAGCTCCTCGTATCTCCTGAACTACCATGTCTCTGCGCTCCCTGCTTGATGCCTTGGACCACCAGCGGATATCTCCATGACCAAATCCCCGTCTATTCGTTTGTGTGTATCCGATTACCTCCCTCAGTTTGAGTGACTCTTGGGCAGCATCAACAGCTTCTTCCACTCTCCACTTCCTTCCTGTTTTCAGTGTAGGCTGAATGGACTTAACAATGTCATCAGCTGACTCGCGTAGCATCATTGCAAGCCTTGCCTTTCCAACTTTGTACTCTTCAACAACTGACTTGAAAGGAAGCAGAAGTTTTGCCTTTTTGCAATACAGTGCTACATCTGACAGACCTGGTGGTACCCCTAGCCACTTTCTCATGAACTTGTTGACCTTCTGCTCTATAGCTTCCACTGTACTTGTGCTTATTTCATATATAAGCAGTGGCCACAGCAACTTCGGTATCAACATAAACTGGAGGCACCACAGTTTGAACTTTCCCAGGAGTCTGCTTTGGTCTATGATCTGTAGCCCTCTGTCTGCCATTTCTATTGTCTGTTGCACTGCCTTCGAGTCTTTTAATGAGGCATCGTACACCCTGCCAAGACTTTTAACAGGTTCCTCAATGACAGTAGGGATTCTTTGGTTGGAAACCATGAATATGTCCTCTGCTATTTTCCCTTTCCTGACTGATAGGCTTCTCGACTTCTTGGGTTTGAAGCTCATTCTGCACCAGCTGACTAGTTCATCCAGGCGTTCTAACATCCTCCGGGCCTGATGTTCATCTGATGTCAGAATTGTTGTGTCATCCATGAATGCTTTGAGCGGTTGCATGTGACACATTCCACCGAGCTTTGGACCTATAGCCATTCCTTCAGCCGCATTGAGGATTACCTGCATAGCCATCACGAATAGTATCGGAGAGATGGTACACCCCATCGCAATTCCAACTTCAAGGCCAATCCACTTCGTTGTGTACTCTCTGGTTGAAAATCTGACAGCAAACCCTGCGAAATACAGCTTCAGCATTGCTGCAGTCTCTTGTGGAACATGATACATTTCTAGGGCCTGCCACAACATCTGGTGTGGAACGGATCCATAAGCATTCGCTAGATCCAACCAGATTACATGGAGGTTTGTTCTGTCAGACTTTGCCTTTTGGATTGCTTCCCAGATCATTGTGGCATGCTCTAGACATCCTGGTGTACCTGGGATACCTCCTTTCTGAATGGTAGTGTCAATGTACCCATTTGCCAGGAGGTATGTAGTGAGTCTTTTCGCCATCACTGAGAAGAATATCTTCCCTTCCACATTGAGTAGGGAGATTGGCCTGAACTGACTGATGTCAGTGGAATTTTGCTCCTTCGGGATGTAGACTCCGTTCGCCTTTCTCCATTCCTTGCTTACAAGCTGGTTTTTCCACGCATTCTTCAGTAAATGGAGCAGTCGTTTGAGCACTTCAGGGCATCTCTTATACACCACATATGGGACACCATTAGGACCTGGAGCTGACTTGCACCGAGCTTTCTGGACAATGCTTTCTACCTCTTGCACCGTTGGGGGCTTGGTGTTAAATTCAGCTCCTGGCTTACTCGGCCATTTAAGGCCTGCCATGCTGCTGAGCGGCTCATCTCTGCGACCATCTGAATATGTCATTCTAAGGTGTTCTTCCAGGTCTTCTTTCTTGATGTTTAACGTACCCGACCGTGGCTGCTCAAACAGTTCTTTGGCAAACTTGAAGGGCTCCCTGAAGAATCTTTCCCTATCCCTTCGAGTCTTCCTTCTCTTCCTGCACAACCTTTCTGCTCTACAAAGGGCATTATGTTGGCCTTTCAGGTGCTCCCAAACCTGTCGTAACCCTTCCTTCTCTGTGGCATCTGCGTTCTTGAAAAGTTTTCGGGCATGCTTCTTCTGTTTCCTGATTTCTTCTATTTTAATTTGTCTTCTACTTTTTCGTGGTGGGTTACTTTCCCTTGCCTCCCTCACTCCGAACACTTTGCGACAGTGCAGATATATTATGTCGCCGAAGATTTCCAGCTTCTTCTCCAAAGTTTGGTCGGCGTCTGTGGCCTAATGGATATGAACGCAGTTTCATAATCCAGATATACCAGGTTCGAAACCTGCTGCAGGCGGTTTGGTGGCAGATCGCTTTGTGTGGATTTTTAACAATGGTATAAGCGCCGTACCGTTCAGAAAGCAATGGCAAACTACTGAACGTAAAAATTGCCTAGAAAAATCACAAACAGCCAATAAAAGCTGGGGTTGATTGCCACGTCCTGTAAAGGATAAGCAACTAACTTTTTTTTTTCTCCAAAGTTATCTGCTTCAGGTTGTTATCCAACTCTTTTGCCAAGGCTTCGTTCAGCTGTTCCCAAAGCCCTTTTGCACTGGCAGGTGGAAACTTGATTGCATCTCTCTTCCCGTCCAAGAAGTGTGTGAGATCATCATCAGGCAGATCAACTTGAATGTACTCAGCACAGTGGATTGACTCCTGGCTGCGTTCTTCTAACGTCTTATCCGTCGAGACAGAGCGCTGTTGATCTCCCCCAGATGACCCCCCACACCCCTTTTTCGTTCGGTGGATTTTCATTCCTCTCTGAGTAGAGAATTCCCTACCACAGGCACATGGAAATTCCAGCCGGAGATAATTAATCCAGTTGATAACCTGCATCAATTGAATGACTTTTGATATTGTTAATTATTTTCAATGTTTATTGATTTATTGTTGTAAATAAATTTGATTTCATTTCAAACTTTCCAGACTGAAAAGAGAAACGGTATAGGCTAAATAAATTGTAAATATTTACCAGCAGACTTACTTACTTATTAAAGTTGAGTTTATGTTCTTGTTGGAAATAATTTTGTTAATATTCCCTAGCAGAGTCAACAATAATAATAATAATATAATAATCAAGGGAGGATCTTGAGAGGGAGCCCATAGGGATCCAGGATAATACAATAACATCATACCTGGAAACTTATACAGCTTTGACCCTACCTTTGATATCCATACACCCTTACTCTTTTCAGAGAAGGTTGAAAAAAAAAAAAAAAAACACACACACACCCACACAAATAGTAATATGTCTTACAAGGAGAAGGACAAGAAAAACCTACGTTACGGCCACAAGGCCTTCGTCAGGGACAGACAAACAAGAGACAGGAGGGAAAGAAAATGAGAATTAAGTAGAGAACATGAAACTATAAAAATAAGAGAAATAAACTCCCTTAATATTAAGTCCAGTCACATGTGAAGCAAAGCAAGATGGCTGCCACTAAACTGGAAAGAGGAAGTTGATAGTATATAAAAATAAGAAATAATGAAAACAAGGACTGGAAAAGAGTGAGAAAAAAGTAATCAATAAATAAAAAAAATAAATAAATAAAATATAAATAAATAAATAATAATAATAATAAATAAATTTAAAACATAAATAAATAGATAAAAATAAAAACTAAATAAAGAAATAAATAAAATAAAAAATAATAAAGGAAAAAAATAATTTAAAAAAAAACAAACAATAATAATAATATTTAAATAAAATAAAATAAATAAACAAATTTAAAAAAAATTAAAAAAATTAAAAATAAATAAAATTATTAAATTAAAAAAATGGTAATTTAACAAAAAAAAAAAAAAAAAAAAAGGGGGTGATCGCATCAAAGTAGAAAGTCATAATACAACAGGGACTCGATAGAGAAAGGCGTCTCAGACAAAAGAATGTTGGGTATTCAAACCGTGTGGTTTGAGGCAACCCATAAGATGGATGAGGCGTTGTTCCTGGCGAAACCGACTGTTGGCGTCCGAGGAACAGTATCTGATGGCTGTCACCTGGATGTCAGTGGCACCGTGGTGGTCAGGGCCATTGAAATGGATGGCCACAGGTGTGGAATTAAACTGAGAGATGTCATAGAGGTGTTTGCAGAATCGGTCGCCCAGTCGTGTGCCCGTTTGGCCGATGTACGTAATGGTGCAACGTTTGCATATAATAGCATAAATGACGTTGCGTGACTCACATGTGAAGCCATGGGTGATGGTGAACTTGGCGTTAGGGAACGAGACTGAACGTGTTTCGATTACATACTGACATGTCTTACATCGTGTACGGTTACATGGCTTGGTTCCAAAGTGGCCATCGTTGACGGTTTTCAGACGGCTGTGGACTAGGAGGTCCCTTTTCAGAGAAGGGGGTATTACTTATAAGACCAGACTCTTATCTGGCACTATCCTGGTATCACCTGATACAACTTTGTGTCCAGGATATATTATATTTTAATAACATCTCAACCCTCTCGTGACAGTTACTTCCACGGTTGCCTCCAGCAGCTAGCATGGATCCAACACACACACCCCCCGAGTGTAAAGGACATTATTATTAAAGGGCCTAAACACTTGACCAACAGCAGGACTCCTTGTATTGATCAAATTGCCTCCTGTTGTAGCCCCTCCATATTGAGTTTCTTATTATATTTTATGTGAAGAATTGTTATCAAATTGCTCAATACAAATAAGGAAAAAGCAGTAAATAAGAACTTATGTGAAAACATTGGCAAAGAAAATGCTCTTTTATTTTCTCAAAGAACAAAACGGTCATCGTATGGTTTTTTTGTGTCTTTCTATGATTTTTTAAATAGTTTTTGTAAAGATTTTTCATCTCCAGGGGTTGACAGGTATGCCTATTTAAAACCCATCAGAGAATTTGTGGGATATTTTTTCCTTCATTAAATAAAATATATAAAAGTTTGTATTATTATTTGTAACTTGGCAGTAAGTTGTTGTAGATGTTGATCTACACTTGCCACAAATATCCATAAAATAGTGTCATGTCACAGTTCTTGTATTTTTATTCAGATATTATCATAATTATTCATTCATCCAGACAGGTCTGTTTCTAGGTCAGCATAATGGAATATTAATGAGGTCTTTATTGGATGATAACATATTCAAACAGTGAGTACCAAATGTCTGAGACCTTCAGTATTCATTCTCTAGCCTTTAGCTGTCTGTGCAGCACGAGCTTCCAACACGTACATACCAGGTCCATAGAATATCACTCAGTGCACGTAATGTAAACAACGTACAATATGTTACTTATCCCAACTAACATAATTACCGATGTATGTTACGTTGGCCGGTCTCACTCAAAATAGTAACTCGCGCCAGAAATAAAAGTGCGCAACGCATGGTGTGCAACTTGCGCGGCGTGGGTGTTATATAAAACAAATACAGTACTTTGGTTTTATTTTATTTTATTTTTTTTTTTATTCTTTCACGAAATTAGTAGTACTCGACAAAGAAAAAGTGCCTAAAAATTGGTGTGCATGAGCCCTCAGCCGATGTACAAATCATGAAAACTTGAAAGTTTTTGTTAAAACCACTTATTATCAGGGAACACTCTTTGAAAACAATCCACGCACTTTCACACGAAATGTTGTCATCAAAGAACTTTTAAATTGAATCTAAAATAACATAATTCTTGCCATGTGTATGTTGGTCACAGCTCAGGAATGCAGCCGTGTTGAAAAATTGTATTGTTTCATTATATATACTCTCCTGAAAATAGTTACATTCAACAAAGAAAAGCGTTCAAATGTCGGTGTTCATGAACAGTTTGATTACACTGTATAATGGAAAGAAACCAAAAACACTCTAAGAATGTACTTCTTTCTGCTCATCCAGGAACGGAAACAGCACACTATAATTAAAAACCCGTCAAGTGTGACGGGTTGTTGCTAGTATAGCCCTAAAAGCAAAAAATAATATAGTAAGAGATTATAAAATATAGAGGTTTATCTAAAGGAGCACATGCTGTCAACATATGCATGCTAAACCTTCAATCCTGTGCCATCCTTTCAATGTTTTTCTACATCTTTGTTATCTATTTCATGTCTATGCGTAATTTTCTTCTCCATACATTTGTTTGTTTCCCTGTGTTTCTCTTACACCGAGTATTCCAGAACAAGTACAAGCTTATAAGGCTTTTAGCTGGTTGTCTCATCCCCTTAAATCTGGATAAAATGGGTATTTGTCTGGTTAGCTTCAGTGCTGGTATTTTAAAATTGCCGGATTACCATAGTTGATAGTGGGGAAACAAAAACATGACACACACAAAACTAAGAGAGCTCAAGACAAAACATTCTGGATTCCTGCAATTTCTTAACAACCCAACATGGCTGCCAGTAAAACCATTTGTCACAAAATACTCCTTGACTCTTGGAGTAATGTGTTTTCTCACATAGTTTTCACTGTTCTGTCATCAACTTGTTTGGTTCTTGGAGTAATGTGTTTTCTCACATAGTTTTCACTGTTCTGTCATCAACTTGTTTGGTTCTTGGAGTAATGTGTTTTCTCACATAGTTTTCACTGTTCTGTCATCAACTTGTTTGGTTCTTGGAGTAATGTGTTTTCTCACATAGTTTTCACTGTTCTGTCATCAACTTGTTTGGTTCTTGGAGTAATGTGTTTTCTCACATAGTTTTCACTGTTCTGTCATCAACTTGTTTGGTTCTTGGAGTAATGTGTTTTCTCACATAGTTTTCACTGTTCTGTCATCAACTTGTTTGGTTCTTGGAGTAATGTGTTTTCTCACATAGTTTTCACTGTTCTGTCATCAACTTGTTTGGTTCTTGGAGTAATGTGTTTTCTCACATAGTTTTCACTGTTCTGTCATAAACTTGTTTGACTCTTGGAGTAATGTGTTTTCTCACATAGTTTTCACTGTTCTGTCATAAACTTGTTTGACTCTTGGAGTAATGTGTTTTCTCACATAGTTTTCACTGTTCTGTCATCAACTTGTTTGACTCTTGGAGTAATGTGTTTTCTCACATTGTTTTCACTGTTCTGTCATCAACTTGTTTGACTCTTGGAGTAATGTGTTTTCTCACATAGTTTTCACTGTTCTGTCATCAACTTGTTTGACTCTTGGAGTAATGTGTTTTCTCACATAGTTTTCACTGTTCTGTCATCAACTTGTTTGACTCTTGGAGTAATGTGTTTTCTCACATAGTTTTCACTGTTCTGTCATCAACTTGTTTGACTCTTGGAGTAATGTGTTTTCTCACATAGTTTTCACTGTTCTGTCATCAACTTGTTTGACTCTTGGAGTAATGTGTTTCTCACATAGTTTTCACTGTTCTGTCATCAACTTGTTTGACTCTTGGAGTAATGTGTTTTCTCACATAGTTTTCACTGTTCTGTCATCAACTTGTTTGACTCTTGGAGTAATGTGTTTTCTCACATAGTTTTCACTGTTCTGTCATCAACTTGTTTGACTCTTGGAGTAATGTGTTTTCTCACATAGTTTTCACTGTTCTGTCATCAACTTGTTTGACTCTTGGAGTAATGTGTTTTCTCACATAGTTTTCACTGTTCTGTCATCAACTTGTTTGACTCTTGGAGTAATGTGTTTTCTCACATAGTTTTCACTGTTCTGTCATCAACTTGTTTGACTCTTGGAGTAATGTGTTTTCTCACATAGTTTTCACTGTTCTGTCATCAACTTGTTTGGTTCTTGGAGTAATGTGTAGTTTTTTTCTCACATGTGTTTTCTCACATAGTTTTCACTGTTCTGTCATCAACTTGTGTGTTCTTGGAGTAATGTGTTTTCTCACATAGTTTTCACTGTTCTGTCATCAACTTGTTTGGTTCTTGGAGTAATGTGTTTTCTCACATAGTTTTCACTGTTCTGTCATCAACTTGTTTGGTTCTTGGAGTAATGTGTTTTCTCACATAGTTTTCACTGTTCTGTCATCAACTTGTTTGACTCTTGGAGTAATGTGTTTTCTCACATAGTTTTCACTGTTCTGTCATCAACTTGTTTGACTCTTGGAGTAATGTGTTTTCTCACATAGTTTTCACTGTTCTGTCATCAACTTGTTTGGTTCTTGGAGTAATGTGTTTTCTCACATAGTTTTCACTGTTCTGTCATCAACTTGTTTGGTTCTTGGAGTAATGTGTTTTCTCACATAGTTTTCACTGTTCTGTCATCAACTTGTTTGGTTCTTGGAGTAATGTGTTTTCTCACATAGTTTTCACTGTTCTGTCATCAACTTGTTTGGTTCTTGGAGTAATGTGTTTTCTCACATAGTTTTCACTGTTCTGTCATCAACTTGTTTGACTCTTGGAGTAATGTGTTTTCTCACATAGTTTTCACTGTTCTGTCATCAACTTGTTTGACTCTTGGAGTAATGTGTTTTCTCACATAGTTTTCACTGTTCTGTCATCAACTTGTTTGACTCTTGGAGTAATGTGTTTTCTCACATAGTTTTCACTGTTCTGTCATCAACTTGTTTGACTCTTGGAGTAATGTGTTTTCTCACATAGTTTTCACTCACATAGTTTTCACTGTTCTGTCATCAACTTGTTTGACTCTTGGAGTAATGTGTTTTCTCACATAGTTTTCACTGTTCTGTCATCAACTTGTTTGACTCTTGGAGTAATGTGTTTTTTGTCAACTTGGAGTAACTCACATAGTTTTCACTGTTCTGTCATCAACTTGTTTGACTCTTGGAGTAATGTGTTTTCTCACATAGTTTTCACTGTTCTGTCATCAACTTGTTTGACTCTTGGAGTAATGTGTTTTCTCACATAGTTTTCACTGTTCTGTCATCAACTTGTTTGACTCTTGGAGTAATGTGTTTTCTCACATAGTTTTCACTGTTCTGTCATCAACTTGTTTGACTCTTGGAGTAATGTAGTTTTTTGCTCACATAGTTTTCACTGTTCTGTCATCAACTTGTTTGACTCTTGGAGTAATGTGTTTTCTCACATAGTTTTCACTGTTCTGTCATCAACTTGTTTGACTCTTGGAGTAATGTGTTTTCTCACATAGTTTTCACTGTTCTGTCATCAACTTGTTTGACTCTTGGAGTAATGTGTTTTCTCACATAGTTTTCACTGTTCTGTCATCAACTTGTTTGGTTCTTGGAGTAATGTGTTTTCTCACATAGTTTTCACTGTTCTGTCATCAACTTGTTTGACTCTTGGAGTAATGTGTTTTCTCACATAGTTTTCACTGTTCTGTCATCAACTTGTTTGACTCTTGGAGTAATGTGTTTTCTCACATAGTTTTCACTGTTCTGTCATCAACTTGTTTGACTCTTGGAGTAATGTGTTTTCTCACATAGTTTTCACTGTTCTGTCATCAACTTGTTTGACTCTTGGAGTAATGTGTTTTCTCACATAGTTTTCACTGTTCTGTCATCAACTTGTTTGACTCTTGGAGTAATGTGTTTTCTCACATAGTTTTCACTGTTCTGTCATCAACTTGTTTGACTCTTGGAGTAATGTGTTTTCTCACATAGTTTTCACTGTTCTGTCATCAACTTGTTTGACTCTTGGAGTAATGTGTTTTCTCACATAGTTTTCACTGTTCTGTGTTCTGTCATCAACTTGTTTGACTCTTGGAGTAATGTGTTTTCTCACATAGTTTTCACTGTTCTGTCATCAACTTGTTTGACTCTTGGAGTAATGTGTTTTCTCACATAGTTTTCACTGTTCTGTCATCAACTTGTTTGGTTCTTGGAGTAATGTGTTTTCTCACATAGTTTTCACTGTTCTGTCATCAACTTGTTTGACTCTTGGAGTAATGTGTTTTCTCACATAGTTTTCACTGTTCTGTCATCAACTTGTTTGACTCTTGGAGTAATGTGTTTTCACTGTTTTTCTCAACTTGTTTGACATAGTTTTCACTGTTCTGTCATCAACTTGTTTGGTTCTTGGAGTAATGTGTTTTCTCACATAGTTTTCACTGTTCTGTCATCAACTTGTTTGACTCTTGGAGTAATGTGTTTTCTCACATAGTTTTCACTGTTCTGTCATCAACTTGTTTGACTCTTGGAGTAATGTGTTTTCTCACATAGTTTTCACTGTTCTGTCATCAAACTTGTTGTGTTTGACTCTTGGTAATGTGTTTTCTCAATAGTTTTCACTGTTTTCTCACAGTAATGTGTTTTCTCACATAGTTTTCACTGTTCTGTCATCAACTTGTTTGACTCTTGGAGTAATGTGTTTTCTCACATAGTTTTCACTGTTCTGTCATCAACTTGTTTGGTTCTTGAGTAGTAATGTGTTTTCTCACATAGTTTTCACTGTTCTGTCATCAACTTGTTTGACTCTTGGTAATGGTGTAGTTTTTCACTGTGTTTTCTCTTGGAGTAATGTGTTTTCTCACATAGTTTTCACTGTTCTGTCATCAACTTGTTTGACTCTTGGAGTAATGTGTTTTCTCACATAGTTTTCACTGTTCTGTCATCAACTTGTTTTGTTCTTGGAGTAATGTGTTTTCTCACATAGTTTTCACTGTTCTGTCATCAACTTGTTTGACTCTTGGAGTCATGTGTTTTCTCACATAGTACTGTTCTGTCATCAACTTGTTTGGTCTTGGAGTAATTGTTTTCTCACATAGTTTTCATCAACTTGTTTGACTCTTGGAGTAATGTGTTTTCTCACATAGTTTTCACTGTTCTGTCATCAACTTGTTTTGTTCTTGGAGTAATGTGTTTTCTCACATAGTTTTCACTGTTCTGTCATCAACTTGTTTGACTCTTGGAGTAATGTGTTTTCTCACATAGTTTTCACTGTTCTGTCATCAACTTGTTTGACTCTTGGAGTAATGTGTTTTCTCACATAGTTTTCACTGTTCTGTCATCAACTTGTTTGACTCTTGGAGTAATGTGTTTTCTCACATAGTTTTCACTGTTCTGTCATCAACTTGTTTGATTCTTGGAGTAATGTGTTTTCTCACATAGTTTTCACTGTTCTGTCATCAACTTGTTTGACTCTTGGAGTAATGTGTTTTCTCACATAGTTTTCACTGTTCTGTCATCATCTTGGAGTAATGTGTTTTTTGTTTTCACTCTTGGAGTAATGTGACTCTTGGAGTAATGTGTTTTCTCACATAGTTTTCACTGTTCTGTCATCAACTTGTTTGACTCTTGGAGTCATGTGTTTTCTCACATAGTTTTCACTGTTCTGTCGTCAACTTGTTTGATTCTTGGTTATATATTTTACTAGAATACCATTTTATGCAAATGAGATAATGTACGTGTCTTCATCATATTATCTTTTCCTGGCACGCGCCTATAAGCGTTAGGACTTTTGGCGCCTTCAGGGAAGTACCTAGTTTTAATTTTTATATTTTTTTAGGTTTTTTTAGGTTCTTACGTGTCCTATCTAACCTTCACTTTCTTTCCTTTCCCTGATGAAGGCCTTGTGGCCGTAACATTGGCTATTTTCTTATTCTTTTGTCCTCATAAGACGAATCACCTTTTTTCGATTTTTTTTCACACCCATCCATCATATTTTCAGCATCTTTATTCTTATATAGCTAAGTCATGATTAATGCGAATAATGAATTATGTGAAGTGGTTGCATAAATCGAATTCGCACTATTCAAAGTTATAATTATTTGTTATTGTTTTTGTTAATCAGAATCGACCTCACTGCACTCTGGACAAACCCATAGGTGCTCAGTCTCCCTCAGCAAATGTCCTTCAGTATGAATGCAAATTGTACCTGTAGCACGCTGGTTGTACATACGATGGATGCATCCTCTCACACGTCCATTTCTGCTAGTCCCACGTTTGATGCCAAACTCCAACAGCCTCAGCCTTGTTGATTCATCCATTGCAGTGTCATTATCCAGCAGGCGATCATTAATAGCCCTTAGTTTCTCTCCCTTATCCATGTCCAAGGTCCCCACTATGGGTGCTCTCGAGGTCAGTCTGTCAGCTCTCTCATTGCCACGTACCCCTGCATAACCAGGACAGTAGATCTACACCAGTTCTTAAAGACTTGAGGATTCTTTGATGTTTTCCATCCTGCCGCAGCCATCCATTCTGAACTTTCCGAAGCATGGCTTGAGAGTCTGACAATATAACTGCCCTGGTTGATGGAGTTTCAGACAGCCACCTCAGTGCTGCAGTAACTGCCTTTACCTCCATTCTCATGCTGGAGGTTGTTGCCATGTAAGCTCCACTCTGTTCAGCGACAACCCTGCCCTTTATTCTCGCAGAGAAGCCCCATCCTGATTTCTCACCACGCACTACAGACACATCGATGTACACGATGGCGTCATCATCCCCAGCATGATCACTTAGCTGATTAATCTCCAGCTCTGCTTTTCCATTGCACCAAGATCTGCACTCTCTGCCAAGGCTAATGATGACCTGCTGGTAGTTTATCCAGTTCTCCCTTGACTTACTCCACTCTTCCCCTTTGGATACATTGTCAACCCTGATCACCTGACCAATCGTAGCTTCTGCCTGTGCCATCCATGATATCCCCCTCTTGATTCTCGCTCCTTTGATGTCAGCTACATTCTCATGTAGGGGGTGTCTTTTGTCGGTGGTTACTCGCATATACGCTTTTACCTCGGCCATCACATATCTGGATCTAATCGACAGCAATCCAAGCATGTATGTCATAGTCACAATGGGGTTATCACGTGTAAAACCCAAAACTAGTCGCATCCCTTCATTTTGAATGCGTTCCAGTCGTTCACATTGTGACACTGACAGCGTGAGTATTCCTAGCCCATACTTGATTACTGAAATCACGAGCTGATGATACAAGAGAAACAATAGTCTCTGTTCCAAGCGTGCAGCAGCCATTGTTTTTCTGGTGATAGTGGAGAACCCTGGGGTAGTCCCGGGCAAATGCGCATTGGTTCTGATGTCCATGTTCCCAAGTGAAATACAACTGATCACTCCATTAAGGCAGCTGCTATCCACCTTGTTATCCAAGGGTTTACACCACATGCCATTATACAGTCTATTAGGGTTGCAAAGTCCACACTGTTATAAGCATCCTCTAGGTCTATTGCGACAGCCACTGTTTCTCTTTTACCCTGGAATCCCTCGTACATACAAGTATCTTACGCAAATGTTCCAGCGTTATCCCATGTAGTTTTCATAGGCCTATGGCTGTGGTAAGTTGGGATTATATAAATAGTTATAGGGGACTTAGTGTACTGACTGAGATCAGCTGTGAAGGTATCTGTATCTAATAAGTGTAGTGTGTTACAGATGACCTTACTTTGCTACCACAATTAGATCTCAATCAGACTTATTCTGGAATATTGTGATGACTACGTTGAATGTCTAGGGTTATGATAGTGATGAAGTGTAAGTTCACAACAACCAACAGACAGATAAACACTTTTATTAAGATCCACAACACTTTACAACACTATGACAAGCACATACATATAACACTCTAGAAGACTAGCTGATCCAACTACAGAGTGAATCAGGAATCACAATCAAATGTAAACACAATGTTTATGTACAAAATTTATACAAAGGATCTTTGTCCTGACATATAATATTATTACAATATGTGTGTAGGGTTGTGATGTAGTACTATGAGATAATACTGGCTTTTGAAGCTAGGTTGTTGTTTGTCATCACGACTTCATGTGTTTGTTACTGGTGGAAATAATATTGAAGGGTTCACAGTTCCTTTTATTTGTAAAACAATAACTGTCCCTCTTGATTTAGTATTAAAGTCAATTTTAGGGTGGGTTATACAAGGGTGAGCTGCTCTGGCTGACGAATTCTTAACTCATGTGTCGGTGGCAGGAAAACTGTCTCCTCTGCTCGCTTGCTTCTCAGTTATCTTGAAATACACCACTGGTCGATATCTTGGACAAGGAGTCTGCTGCCAGCCCTCTGGATCCAGCAAAACTCAAACCAGGTGCTGCTCTAATACTTCAGTACCACGGTCCCTGAAATAAGAAGGTTGTACCTCCTTCTTCAGAACTAATATATAATATATTTCCAACCTGAAGTACAGGACATTACAAACACAGAGTTCAGCGCTGTAGGCCAACTGCTAGCTTCTCATGTGACAATATACACCAGTATTCCTCTCCCTAATGGTTACAACGCCTCTGCAATTCCAGCATTAATTCCGTCTATACAATAGGATAGGTGTCATGTTACTATTTGGCAATCCCATATATGCCTATGCAGTTATACTCCTCTCTGACAAGCTTTTACATGGTGGAGCAATATCTAGGCTTTGCCTTCTGTTTGCTACTGAACCACACACATACAGACACATTTTACCATTTCCTATTCAATTTTCATATCATACATATATATATATATATATATATATATATATATATATATATATAGGAAATATGTCTAGCTTACCACAATTCAAGGAAATATACACAAGTAACGTTGACTGGCGATGAATTCTGGCACAATTTTGATCTGCCTTATCCCAGGCTTTTATTAGAAAAATATTAGCTTGATCTCAACGCACTTGCTTCTCACAAAATTTATTTTCAAAACTTGCCCTGAACTGACGCTTCTATTTGACTATATCGAACGTTCTAACCAATGAGACCATGTTTACAAGAGCCTTTGAAAAAATTGTACCCATCCTACATGTAGCCATTAACAACAATAATAGTATTTGCAGTTCGACTAATAAGGTTTCGCCTTACATATTACTACAGCCAATCAAATCGTATCTAACTTGTTGGCCTAATTTCCCCTAAAGCAGTGTTTCAAACATGCCATTATGAGCAAATATGATCTTGTGCTGTCAGACAACCCCACTATAGTATTTTGGCTATAATTTGTTAATTACTAGACTATTTGCGTAACACATAACATATTCTTTGTCAGCAAGTCCTAAGGCACACAAATATATAAGTTTAATGAGGCTAAGTGGCTTCGTTCAAAATATGTATTATTCTAGGATAGTCGTGTATTTGTTTTTTACCACCCGTTCACTTCTATACCAAGGGATGTCTTCTGTACTGTCAGACTAATGTCAGGAGCTTAGACATAAATCAGTCGAATGTCAGGTTTCCCAATAAGAGCTTAACTCTTGCAGGCCGGAATTTTTTCATCAGTTTTGCCAGAATTATTTTTGTACCTTAAAGCAGTACCTTTTTAAATTCTAAAGTTTCTGAGTTATTACACAACAAAGACACACATATTATACATCACAGTAAAGATAAATGAATGTAGAATTAGAATATGAAAGATTTTTAGTGATATTCTACATATAGTATTCAGTTATGAGTCATAACGAAAATACGGAACAAATTTCACAGAACACAAAAGTGACGTTCCCAACGTCGTTTCGGCTTCTAGGGGTTTTGCGGATGTACGCTACCAGCGTCGTTCCGGCCTTTAAGAGTTAAACCTGTTTTCAAAACCTAACCTCGTATCGTTAGTGTTTTTTATTACTGTTTATTTGAAAAAAATCAGGCCTGCATGCCTTTCGCGTGGGATTGGCGTTCCTCCGTGCATCTCTCTCTCTCTCTTCTAAGCCCGTCTGTCTTTTAGGTTAACGTAGTGTGTATAATGACATTAATGTAGTATTATATCTAGGTCATTAAGCAGTGTGCCTATCAAGGTCGTCTAAGAAATACAGTACCAGTTTTATTTTTAGAAACGACTGTGATTCGCGTGTAGGTTATGCAGACAAAGTAGAAAAAGGGGGTCTCTTTTTCAGCCATATGGCTTTCTACAACGCAGGCGTACGCTATTGGGAAAGCACTGGTCTTTCACCATTACGGTCACCATCTATAATTTTTTTTGATTTAAAAGATCACCATCATTCAATTCTTCCCAGTCCAAATCGAGCAATTCCAGCATATCGTCATTTTCAAGTTCATCAAAACCAAGCTTTCTTCCAATGTTTGCTATTCCTTCAATAACAGACTGCTTTTGAGAGAGAAAACCTTTGAAATATATTTCACATTGTGGCCGAATGCGCTTCCACACCACATGCATAGTTGCTTGCAGTTATTTGTTGCCAAGCATGGTGAATATTTTCAATTGCATCTCTGATGTTATAATTTTTCCACAAGTCAGGGAAATTGCATCGTTGCCTGTAGCTTTTGCAATTGCCTTTTCAAATTTTGTTCTTTGTTGCAATGGTTCCTTAGTCCATGGGCTGCAATAAAGATGTGTTTCATGGCCACATACAAAAATGACTTTTACATTCTCAAACAATGAACCAAGTGTAGTTGGATGACCTCGAGCATTATCCAATATCAGTAATGCTTTACACGCGATATTGTTCTCCTTGCATATGTTTCAATAGCTGGACAAAAATAACTTGAAAACCAGTCTTCAAAAACAGCATTAATCACTCATGCTTTCTTATTTGACTGCCAGTGAACTGAATGTGATTGATGGTTGTTGCCTCATAGAGCGCGAGGATTTGGAGACCAGTAAACAAGCATTGGTTTTAATTTAAAATCCCCTTCTGCCTTACCTCCCAATAAAAGAGTTAGGCGATCCTGAGACAGTTTAAATCCAGGTTGAGTTTTTTCATTCTTAGAAATGTAAGTTCTGGAAGGCATCCCTTTCCAGAATAATATTTGTTGTAATATAATAACAAGCCTCTTCTGTTTTTAGTGCTTTCAGTGTTTCCATCTGAAGTATTGTTCCTTTTGTCCATTTTGTTAATTGTACTTTTAAAAAAAAAATAATAACACAACTATATTGTACGGCAGGCAGCAGCACAACCACACGAGACAATAGGCAAGTGCAGACTGACATAACAGCATGTCATACGTACGCTAGTTTATAAACTTGACTTGCTTGTCATTTTTGTGCACGATTTGAAGAGTTTGGAAAAATGGGAAGAAAACAGCAAAAAAAAACTCACGTTAATTAAATTTTAGCTTGCATTAAATGCGATACAGGTATCATTTACTAATTCGCACTATTCAAACTCGCTCTAATCATGACCTAGCTGTACTTTAAATTAATAGCTGTTAGGTGGTTTTTTAATATTTTTTATAATCTGCTCTTTTTCATTACCAATATCTTGAGTGTTTAACAGTTCAATTGACAGATTATTTCAGTTTTATCAGAACTACCTACAGAAACAAATGGGACACTGAGCACCCAGGACACACCAAATGAGGCATGTTACCAGCTCAGCGGAAGAGAACAAGTGGTAATCTTCAGACTCCGTACTGGCTACAACAGATTGAGATACCATCTATTCAACAAGCTAAAGATAGGAACTACCGATGAGTGTAACTGTGGCACCGATAAAATGACTGCTGAACATTTGGTTCAAAGATGCCCAACTTATGAGTATCAGAGAAAGCACCATCACCATTCTAGGAAAAAAAATTATGGAGATAACGAAAAGCCTCAAGCAGACCAGGACTTTCTTTTAAAAGATTCAAGTAGATGTCTGAGAGTGTATGAAGAAGAAGAAAAATGTGACTGTTGTACCAGGTAAACTATCATTTCTCAATCAAATCATCATCAAATATTGACATGCTTCCAGGTTGAAATTAACCGACTACCAGAGCATATGTGAAACACCTATAATAGGAGGACATGAGAGTTCCTCCTCTTTTGTAATGAATGTAAGTATAACAAACAGTTACAATGTCATTTTTAATTATCAAAATAATTCTTTTTTATTCCCCATGGACATGTGACTTGTATAATGTAATATAATTCAACTATAATATAAAAAGTAACTAAGAAATGTCAACAAAGTGATTATAGTTTCTTTCACAACTGTTTCACCCTCTTTCACTGATTTCTTCTTCATCATCATCATTGACTCTCATAATCACATCTGTATCCTTCCTAAAGTTGTCAGTCTAAGGCTTTTATTATCACCATACTCCTCGCTCACTAAGGATTTACTGACGTCATGCTGGCAGTCTGCTCCTCTTGTGGAAAATGCTTTTCATTGGTCACATTTACAAACGTCTGTTACACAAGTCGACTAATATGAGGTTGTACGTGGGGCTGGAGACCTCATCACATAAAACAAATTGCTATAGAGACCATCTTGACAAGAGCTTCCTGCAAGGAGACAAGCTGCTGTGGTAGAACCCCCGCTACATACAGAGCAAAAAGGGAAAATGATGATTTATAAACATCTTGACAAGTGCATGAGAGGGTCTTGTACTGTGTATGTTCTCAGAAGTTGTACTGTAAGTAAAACACTTTTGATATCTCACAGATTAGCTATTTTGTGTTTGTATAAAATATCTATATTTAATGTAAAAGGTCACTGTGGTTCAGTCTCATGGTGAAAATACTGTTAAAACTGTGTACTATAATACACATTAATTTGTGTTTTATGCAAAGATATCTGAATTATTGAATTATGGGAAAATTAAATTAAAATGTGGTTGCTTTAGATTTTTTGTCTCAAAGTATTTCTGAAAATGTTTGGACTAAATGCATATCTAAGGATATTTTTATGTCTGAATGACCCACTTTTATCTTTAAACTTTCTTTCCTTGCTTATACATGTCATTAGTAGACATTTAATGTGGTGAAATTGCTGCACATTGAATACACAAGTTAGCTGAGCGCATATATCCAGAGTCACAGTGTGGATTCAGAGCTGGTAGATCAACAACAGACCTGATCTTTTCTCTCCGCCAGCTTCAGGAAAAATCAAGAGAGCAGAAAAGGCCCTTATATATTGCCTTTATAGACCTCACAAAAGCATTTGACCTGGTAAGTAGAGATGGACTCTTCAAAATCCTCCTGAAAATAGGCTGCCCTGCTAAATTGCTGGAAATGATAGTCATTCCATGACGACATGAAGGGAACAGTCCAATATGCTGGAAGCACATCACAACCCTTTGACATGCGAAGTGGCGTTAAACAAGGCTGTGTTCTGGCTCCGACCATCTTTGGGATCTTCTTTGCCTTACTCCTGAAACATGCATTCAGAGATGCAGCTGAAGGAATATGCCTTCACACTAGGTCAGATGGCCATCTGTTTAATCTTTCAAGGCTGAAGGCAAAAACAAAAATCAGAAGGGTCACCATAAGGGACTTGTTGTTCGCTGATGACGCTGCAGTCGTCACTCAAAGCCAACAGGAGCTTCAGAGCTTGATGAATCGCTTCACCCAAGCATGCAAGGACTTTGGCCTCACAATAAGTCTAAAGAAAACGAATGTGCTGAGTCAGAATGCGGGTGCTACACCAGTTATCACTATTGATAACTATGAATTGGCAGTGGTGCACCACTTCACATACCTGGGGTCTACCATCAATGACAAACTCTCACTGGACACAGAAATTGACAGCTGCAGCTACCTTTGCCCGCCTCTCATCGCGTGTTTGGGGAAACTCCAAACTCACAATGAAGACTAAGGCTACAGTATATAACGCCTGCGTCACCAGCACTCTCCTATATGGCAGCGAAACTTGGACAACCTATTCTAAGCAAGAAAGAAGGCTCAATACCTTCCATTTATGGTGGCTACGCCACATCCTCGGCATCTCGTAGAAAGATAAAGTGACAAATGTTGAGGTGTTGTAGAGTGCTGGCCTTCACAGCATGTATACACTGCTTAGACAGCGCAGACTACGCTGGCTCGGCCATGTTACATCTATAGCCACAGACCTCTACATCTATAGCCACAGTGACCTTACATCTATAGCCACAGTGACCTTACATCTATAGCCACAGTGACCTTACATCTATAGCCACAGTGACCTTACATCTATAGCCACAGTGACCTTACATCTATAGCCACAGTGACCTTACATCTATAGCCACAGTGACCTTACATCTATAGCCACAGTGACCTTACATCTATAGCCACAGTGACCTTACATCATATTGGGCCCATGGGACATGCAGGATACCCTGGCGTAGTGTTAGATGTTTATTGTGGTCAATAGTCATTTTTATTTTTGATCCTATTTTGAGTTTCAGCTTTCAGTAGGTGGGCATATCCGCAGCTTCAAGTAGCTGGATGTATCCACAGCTCCACAAATCTGGGCATATTCATACCTTCAGGTTGCTGGGCATATTCACAGCTTCAAGTTGCTGGGCATATTCACAGCTTCAGGTTGCTAAGCATATTCATGGCTTCAAATTTCTGGGGGCCTCCACAGTGTCAATTTCATGGGTGTATCTACAGTTACAATAAATAGCTAGATGTTGTTTAACTAGGACTGCTGAGCTTCTTGCTCTTTTGCAGCAAATACCAAGTTGAAGACTCCTTGCTATTATCTACACTGTAGATCTAGACTTTTCCTGTGGCTTTTCTGCCATTCCGAAATGTGCTGAGTTGACATCATGAGCTCCAGTTTCTCCATCTTGGCTTGCATTTAAAGGATCATCACAACTGGTCCCAAGCTAGGAGGAAGAAGCATGTGGCAAACTGCATTTCCTGCCATCCAAGGTGGCTGTCCAAATATGCAAAGATAAAATACTGTTCTCTGGTTCTGGACTCTCCCAAAGAATCGTCACTTCCTACACAGAGCCACTTCTCAGCTACCCCCTGCCTATCATGGGGTCCATAGTGAGATCCTCCTGCATGCAGCCAACCGCGTAATCACCAGAGTTACATCTAGGGCTCAAGTGACTCCTACAAGCTTAGTGTGCAATGCTGGGTTCTCAACATGTTTCTTCTTCTTCTTCTTCTTTGATCCTTAGCCGCAGACTGTCAAAGCAGTCAGTGGCCATCACGCCTGGTTACATCTTATAGAGCAGCAGCAAATTGCTTCCACTTTGTTCGGTCAGCGACCATCCTTCGTACAGTGCCCCAGCTCTGGTTCATTCTTTGCATCTCAGCCTCCACAATTCTCAGCCAAGTTGTTTTTGGTCAGCCTCTTGTTTCACTTTCCTTCAGGGGTCCGTAGCATAGCTGTTCTTGTAATGGCATCAGGGTCCATTCTGAGGACGTGGCCAACACACCATGTTTCATCACAGGGGAAATCCAAGAGTCAGTGAGGGTGTAATTAGCCTCACAGACAGAAGTTCACTTCCACATCTGTATATTATAGCTTTGTGCATAGCTGGTGGTCATATAAGGAAGACTCCAGATATGCATGCATGCCAGTGGCGTATTCTCTTTGTGTGCTGTGCGTGCTGCGCACACCTATGCCCGAAGGAAAATAAAAATTTAATTTATTATTCTATAAAATATTTCTCTTCTAATGTTCAGCTTTCGGACCGCACGCACCAGGATAACGGATTTTCCCGCATAGAATCTACGAGTATAATCTAGTTTCAGTTTCCCCAGACGCTTTTTATAGTGCAGTTTTTTATTGGTTGGTAGTGTTTTTTGTGATTAATTTTTGTTAGTTGCCGGGAATGCAGATTATTACAGTGACAGTGAGTTTAAAGTTGTAAGTTAATTAGTATTTCGGAGATAGTTGACATATACCCCTAATAACTATCGTTGCGTAATTGAATATAGTTGGTTTTTAAATTAAGAGGGGAAGAAGTTAAATAGTAGGCGTACATATTCATTTTAAGTAGCAGCACGCCTAGCTCGCATTACCAGGATACGCCACTGATGCATGCAGTACGGCTTCAGTTATCAGATGCAGGAATGAGGTAATCCATAGTTTTGTGGAAGCCAGGGTAATCTGTTAAGCTGCATCCACATGAAGCATCTTACATATACATATTACTTTGAGACTAGGTAGACTATTCATTGTGTCTTAACAGGATATGGCAGTGGTTATGGAAATAATTATTATGTATTATTTGGTGGTTGGGTTAGGTTATCCCTTTTAATCAACATTGTGTGGTAGGAATGATGGAGTTTGTCTACTTTATCTGGTGTTATAATATTGATTTTCCATGAAATTGTAAAAAAAGTCTTATAATGTTGATTTTTTTAGGAAATTATTTTTTTTTTAAAAGGTTTCCTTTAGTTTAACTAAGCTCTCGGATTTCTTATAGAACACAAAATATTGCACATTCTTCCAGTTGATCAAAAATAATTTTTTGTTCAAGATAAGATTTTAATTGCCTAGGTTTAGCTTGTCCTTTCTACTTGTAGGTTGTTATCAGAGTGGAATATCTTTGGTCGTTTGAGATCAACATTAGCGTCGGAATATGAGATAATTGATAGAGGTAAGTTCACTGAAATTATATTAATGATATTTTGGTTTATATCTGTTATAGATAATAGATTTTCCAAATTGTTGTAGAGAGATCTAGTGATTTGATTTAATGTTGCACACTGTGGTTGTCTTTAACTGTTATATTGTTGGTTTTATCTTCCTTGTTATTTCCGGTATCACTGATTCTTCTCTTCACTTCATCTTTATATTATCAGCTCTGTTTTTATTATAAATACTGTGTTGACAGTACAGATAGTAATGATGAGATGCATAACAACAGTTGCTACAATGATGTCTCACAGAAATAAAGATATAAACAAATGGGTGTCTCTCTTTGTATTATTAGTGATGGCTGCAACTGTATTGACATCAAAGGTTGGCCATTCTATGATAAAACTTTGTGAGCACAATTAAGTAAAGCAGGTAACAGTCTGGTTAGAACAAAGGTAAAATGTAATGTTAAAGTGTTATGTAATCACAGGAACAGATAACAGAGCATGTAAAGGTCATCCTGCCCTTCCCAAAGACCAAAAACAATGTCATGAACAATGTGCTGTCAAATTCAAGCATTTATTTACCTGAAACTCTGATAGACCGTACTTATATTAGTTTTCTGATTATGTCCTTTTGTGTCCAGATGAATATATGTGGACTTGCACCCTAATATAACTGATGGACCTTGTGTCTTGGTAAAACAGCGCATGTCTCTGAAAAGAGAAAATTTTCGTCTAACTGGTCACATTATTAGCCATTTTATGTTTTTAACTACATAACAAAAAATACTCTGCCCGTTTATAGCAGGGATGGATGTACGAGAGGATGGGTCAGGCATGCACACGAGGATGGGGCAGGCATGCACACAACCAGTGCACCACAGACAACAGTCAGCATTCATGCACTTGACATTTGCTGCGGGAGTTCGAACACAGGAGGGCAATGATATCAATTCTAACCAAATATTAACAATAACTCTTCATGTGTGTGTGTGTTTGTCAGTCATACATTAACACACTAACACACATCCATTTTGTTCTGTGCAAGCACCCATTTATTGTATCAAAGACATTTCATCCATTTCATTCTGTGCAAGCACCCATTTATTGTATCAAGACATTTCATCCATTTTGTTCTGTGCAAGCACCCATTTATTGTATCAAGACATTTCATCCATTTTGTTCTGTGCAAGCACCTATTTATTGTATCAAGACATTTCTTCCATGTTGTTCTGTGCAAGTTCCCATTTATGAAAGTAAATGCCTTATGTTAAAAATTCTTATTTATATAACAGACTAGATTCTTTTGATTTATGTATATTTCCCAGTGCAGAAAATTCATCATGGCTTCTGTATCCTTAATTTGATTATTAGTTGCTCCAGTATTGTTCTTTATTACTACCATGATGTCTATGTGAGCTCACATCTTGTAGGGGTGTCTCTTAAAGTCCAATCTTTCTATCATTTGCTGTATTTATTCTCATAATATTTGTTATCTCTTCTGTTTAATATCAAACTTGCCATTCACCTTTCACCTCCCCAAAAAACAAAGGCCTTCAACAAATATATGCCAAATCTTCCTGCCTTGTGCCGTCAGTTAAAGTCCTTTCATGCCTGTCTCCAATTGTCTTCTCCATGCGTTCTTCATCTCCATCTTCCTGTCTTACCCTGGGGATTTCAGAACAAGGACTTCCTTGTAATGCTATCCATAACCATCATCATCTTCTCATTTCTTCTTCCACTGGCACTTGTATGGTTCGTCTTACCAGTTTGACAGTAGTGATCGTATCCTACTATTTCAAGCCTTGTATTTTATGTAAGCACCCATTTTTGAATGTCTGTAGCTTCTTGGTTCTTGTTTTTATTGTTCTCCAAATGTCAAGGTTTACTGTACATAAACTATGAAGAACTCTCTTCCTCACAATGACTTGACAAATTACTATTGCAAAAATTAACAGTGTCTTTCTTTTTAAACACCAGGAGACCAGCAGTGTGGTGCCTGGATCCCAGAGGAGATAGTACGGTATCTCTGTGGTTTTGTCATTGATTCTAGCACAGGACACAAAGTGATGGTGGACTATGTCACTAGCAGGCATTCTTGTGTGCAAAGTGTTACACGCTACACGCTCAATTTAAATGTATTGACCTCAAAGCAGTTCCAAATGGCAGACTGCTTAACCCAATGTGCCTCTAAAAATAAAATGCAAGTTATATTTTCTGCTCCTGTGTTGTAAAAAAACTCTTATTTATAACGTATACAATATAGAACACATTTATAAAGTATACAATTTATAGAACACTTCCTATGTGCTCTCATATGGATACATCTGTACCTCTCATATAAATGAAGGTCTGTCACAGGCTTCTCTCATTACTCTCATATAACCACTTCTATTTCTCATAAAGTTGACATTCTGTCTCAAGGTTCTTTCATTGCCATAATTTCTCCTCTGTTGTGGTATCCTGTCAGTCTGCTCATCCTATGGACTCAACAGTCCTGGAGGACATGTGCCACCATTTTCCTGTCTTCCCCACGTGGACACATGCCTGTCCATCCAAATTGTAATTTGTTGAACAAATAGCACCTACGTTCACAGTGGCCAGCTCCAAGTTGAACAAATACCCACCTACGTTCACAGTGGCCAGCTCCAAGTGGAAAAATTCCTTCTTGATTTCCTCCTGGTCAGAAATAATGTGCACCTTGAAGAACACTTATCTTAGTAGGTGTTGATAGACATACAAACATTTTTTAAATGATATCCATGAGCCTAGGTGTGGTTGCTTCTTCAGGCAAAGGGATCTGGTTTAATTAATTAATTAATTTGAAACAGTGCCATGTGACATTCCAGTCTACCCAGCTGTCAAAATGAGTACCAGGCACTGCTTTAATTTTGGGAAGGCAAAGGCAGCAAGAAATGGAACTGGTCGCGGCCCCCCCCCCCCCCCCCCCACATCATGAAAACTGAGACCAAGTAAAGGTTAAGTCTCTAGCCTTACACTCTTATAGAACAGTGTTTGTTCTAAGACTACCTTTTACCATTTGATAATATCTATACCTCATATCTTACAATTTCTCTTCTTATCACTTTTTTTGCTGCTTAAGAAATATTCAGCCACCATTGCAGTAAACCTTCTTGTGGTCTACCTTTGCTAAAGGACTTCATGACCTAATTCATTGGCAGTTTTTGGTAGCATATCATTTTATTTGATGCAGTTGCTAGCCCTAAGCACAACCGACCTTGGTTATCTTGACACAAATTCTGTGATCTCTGCATTTTGACTTAATTCACTCATTTATTCATGGGTCACTTCTAGTGGCAATGATGAGTCTATTCCATCAGTCCAGCATTCCTTTATTTCCAGCACTCTTCCCATTTGTCTTGCCACTATAAATCTTCCCATTTTATCTTCTGCTGCCTCTTTATGTTTGGACTTTCTTATTGTCATCTGGCTTTCCAGATACTCTGGATACTTCCAGATACTTAAAAAAAAATGGATGATTGATTGTATGTCTTCCAGCGGCTTAATTGAATTTTCATGTTGTGTAACACTTTCTCTGTTTATTTCTTAGCTGCCATGGTTTCTCCTCACTTGTGACATTTCTGTGGCTATCATTTTTTTAATTCTTCTCCAATTCTATGCCTGCTAGCTTAGATGATGATGTCTGTCCATAACTTCCTATCCCCAGTGCTGTTTATCAATTATGTTGTTGACTTTTTTCCATGACATGTTCACTTTACATTACAGCATTACAGTTAACAGCATTACAGTTAACAGCATTACAGTTAACAACATTACAGTTAACAGCATTACACATTAGCAGTTAACAAGTACTTTCCAGCAATGTTTTTCCCTTTTGCTGTTTTAAAAACAAATTGTTAATGATTTCTCACAGACAGCATTTCATGATTCTTTGAGGTTCATTTTGATGTGATGTAATCTAGAATGATGATGGCATGAACGAGGTCAACAACCAATACCAACTCATTATTCACATCAGGTATATGCAGTCAGCTTTCACAGAGCATGTTTTGAGAGTTGCCAAATGAGACAACATCATTTCTCTTCCTACTGGCAATAGATTGGGTTATGAAAACATCAACCTCAACCAACACAAATTTAATCCAGTGGACTAAACATCTTGATGATCACAATTTTACTGATGACCTGACATTTTTTGACTTGACTTGACTTTGATCCACTGTCATTGAGCATCAGCACTTGGTGACCTTGATGCCATTATGTGGTACTGCGCAGTTCGTACAAGCTGTTCTGGGCTGCTATAAAGTGTATTGTCTATGGATGGGTTGTGTGCTAGCAGTTGTCTCATTCCCTGGAGTGCAGGGCACTGTAGAAGATGGTGTTCTACTGTCTCCAACGGGTCTGGGCAGTGTCTACACTTTGCTATATTTTGTGAACACATTCTGTTTCTATGGCCATTTAGTGTAGTGACCTGTTCTCAATCTGAAAATTTTGGTTTGATATCTTCGTTTGATATGGTTGATAGCTTACTTACTTACTTAGTCATTCCCCTTCTACCGTGAGGTGTAGAGGTTTGGAAGAGAGAGCGCCAGACCATCCTATCGGCTGTCTTCCTCCTGGCCTGGTTCCATTCTAGTCCTCGGTCCTTCAAGGAATGTCTAATGTTGTCCTCCCAGCAGACTCTGGGTCATCCTGGGGTCTAGATCCCTGGCTCTTTGTTTCCCATGCTTGTCGTGGTAGCCGATCTTCTCCCATTCTGCAGACATGGCCAAACCATCTTAGTTGGGACTGTTCTACTTGGGTCTGCAGGGGGTGGGATTTAAGGCCTTGACGTATCGTTTGGTTGCGTACCATGTCTCTTCTTGTTACTTCAACCACCTTCCTCAGATACCTCATTTCTGAGGTTTGGATCTGGCTTTTGTAGGTTGTAGTCATTGCCCATGACTCGCATCCATATGTCAAGACTGGGACATAGGTGGAGCGGTATACAGCCATCTTCGTTTTCTTACCAACCTCTCTCTTGCTGAGGAATCCTCGATTTATGGCCTGAAAAAGTCTCCCAGCTGCTGCTTTTCGAGTGGCCAACTCTTCTTTGATGCCTCCCTTTCGGTCTATGATAGCTCTGAGGTATTTAAAGTGGTCGACCTGCTCCAGGACCTGTTCTCCCAGCTTAATCTGATGTCTTCTTTCTTCTCATGATATCACCATGGATTTTGTTTTAGAGCTGCTTATGACCATCCCTCTCTTCTCCAGTTCTTCCTTCCAGACTTGCAGGTTGGATTGGAGATGTGCCTCTGATTTAGCAATCAGGGCAACATCATCAGCAAATGCCAGCTCTGAAATACAGACCTGTCTCATCTTCCAGTACCCCACTGAATACTTTCTTGTTATCTCCTTACATGCCTTTAATGACATCGTCCATGAGGAGTATGAAAAGGTAAGGTGACAGGATATCACCTTGTCTTACAGCAGTGGTGGTCCTGAACTCTTCTGACTTATGGTTTGCTGTCCTCACATAATTTCTGCAAGACTTGTAGAAGCTCTGTATAGCATGAATCAGAGGTGCTGGAATGTTCTTCCTTGCCAAACAGTCCCAAAGTTTGCTCCAGGGGACCCTGTCAAACGCCTTTTCCAGATCTATGAAACAAAGATGGATCTCACTCTTATACTCAAGGGCCTTTTCACTCAGCTGTCTGATTGTGAAGATTAGGTCTTGAGTACTTCGGTTCGCTCGGAATCCACACTGGACCTCATCCAGTTGTGGCTCAGCTAGGCGTCGGAGTCTCTGCTCTAGGATTCTAGAGTAGATTTTACCAGGGACACTGAGAAGGGATATGCCTCTATGGTTTCCACACTGTCGATTGTCACCCTTTTTGAAAATTGGTGGTATGATGGCAATCTCCCAGTCCTTTGGTATGGTCTTGTTGTACCACGCTGCCTGTAGAACCCTTAAGAGTAATAGGTTGCCTGATGCTCCCATGTACTTAACCATTTCTGGTGTTATACCATCATGCCCTGCTGCTTTGCCCATCTTGATTTTCTCCAGTGCTGCCTTCAGTTCTTCCATCTTTATGTCATCTTCACCATCATTGGTTTTCTCTTCTGTGCTAGTGGTTATCATTTCTGATGCTTCACCATGCTCAACATCCAGGAGTTCTGAGAAATATTCTTTCCATTACTTCCTTTGGGGCAGTAAGCAATTTGCCTTGCTTGTCCTTTATAAATTTGAGAGGGCATTGTTTTTCCTTCCTCATGTTCTTTAGGGTCTTATAGAACAATTTCTGGTTTTCTTGTGCATCTTTTCTAGCTTTTCTCCAAATTCTTCCCAGGACTTTTGTTTTACTGCTAGCACTTTGTTCTTTGCTTCTGTTCAGAGTGTCACATATTCTCTATATTTTTCCATTTGTCCTGTTGTGTTTTTAGCTCCTAAGTATTGTTTCCATGCCATTTTCTTCTCTCTTATTTTCTCTTTGACTTCCTCTGTCCACCAAGGTGTCCTCTTTCTCTTGTTCCCAAGTCGGACTTCACCGCATGCTTCTGCAGCAGCTGTCTTTATGATATCCTTGAATTTATTCCAGAGAGTTTCCAAGTCATCAGGTCGTTCTTCTGTGTTGCTCACCGCTGCAGCAATTAGCCCCTGATATCTGGTCTTAATTTCTGGCTCTCTCAGCTTGTAGGTCCTAATGCTCATTTCTCCAGCTCGTTTACTTGGTTTCTTGCGTGATGTTGGGCAGTTCCTAGGCTGAGCAACTCAGTTGTTCTTTTGATTGTGAGCAGGTAGTGATCACTTTCAATCTCTGGCCCCCCTCCAGACTCTAGCATCCCGTACATATTTGAATGAGCTTCTACTAACAATGGCATAGTCGATCACTGACTTCTCATTCTTGGTTGGTTCACATCTAGTGTATGCATGTATGCGCTTATGGGGGAACTTTGTGTTTGTAATGATCAGATTTTGCTCAATGCAGAATCTAAGGAGTCGCTTTCCATTGTCATTGAGAGTATCTTCTCCATATCTTCCGATAACTCCACCCCATCTAGCATGGTCATTTCCAACTCTGGCTTTAAAATCTCCGAGCATGATAACTTCATCAAGGCAGTCATCCACTGTCCTTTGAAGCAGCTCGAAGAATTCCTCCTTGACCTCTGCTCTCTCATCCTCATTTGGCCCATACACTATGACCAGGTTGACTATGGTTTCTCCTTCTTTTAGTTTGACAACTATAATGCGCTCAGAGACAAAGTTCCATCCCTTGATACTATCTTTCTGGTTTTTGGCCACAATGCAACCCACGCTCCCTTTTAGCTCTTTCAGATGTGGGTACACCACTGTAGAGCAGCGTGTTGCCATCGAGATCCATGACTCCTTGTCCTTTTTTCTTTGTTTCCGTTATAGCCAGGATTTCTAGTTTTGCTTTCCTCATCTCTTCCACCAGCTCCTCTTCTTTCCCATTTATACTTCTTGTGTTCCAAGTTCCATAAGTCGTAGTCCATAGTCCGTTCCAGTTCGTCGCCTTTAGAATCAGTCCAGTTTTCTCTCTTACGTTTCGCATAATCAGATTTTAAGACAAACAGGTGATTGGCCTGTTGTGTCTTTGCATGGTGGAGGGGCTGCCTCCTTATGGCCTCCATGCAGGCCGCCCTCCTCCTATTTCATCCGGGCTTGGGACCAGCCTAGGCGAAGTTATGGTTGATAGCATCTTCCCTATTTGGGGCTGTTAGGTGTATGAAGAGTCTTCTTCCTGTTTTAGCCTGTGCCCATGTGTACGGCCAATCATCTTTACAGCTGTTTTTGATTATTTGTTTTATTGTTAACATATTCACGGGTTGGTCAGTTTGTGGCATTTTTGCTCCTTTCTTTGCCAGTCTATCAGCTACTTCATTCAATGTGACGTTTTTGTGGCCAGGTATCCATTGCATGTAGATTTCTGTTCCATACAAGTTCATAATTTTGTGGCATGTTTCTTGAACCTTCTGGATAGTACTGATTGAGTTGGTTTTCCAGTTTTCTATTGCCAAGAGGGCAGCCTGCGAGTCTGAGAATACTACATCATCATTTGGTTCTATTTCATTTGATTCAAAGAGTTCAAAGATTCTAGTTAGGGTTTTCTGAATGGTGACTACTTCGACTTCGTAGTTTGTGCACCAGGTACCACAGGGTCCTGCAATTTTGATCGGTATTTCTGTATTAGGTGGGATGATTATGGCCCCATATCCAGCATTTATGGCTGCTTTAAAAGCTGATCCGTCTGTGTAAGCATGGATAATATCTTTGTCATATTGGCAGATGGTTTCCATGGCAAATGTTTTCAGCAGTGTAGGTATGAGGCTTTTATTTATGGGTTGCAGAAGGTTTGTGTGTATTATTGGTCTTCTTAGTTCTATGTGGGGTGGTAAGTCAGGTACAGCTTGAGTAGGCAGTCTAGTCTCAAGTGTAGGCAGTCTAGTCTCAAGAGTAGGCAGTCTAGTCTCTGGTATGTAGTGCTTCCCTGGAAGCTCTTGGTACCTTCTAGCAAAGGAGGTCTTTTTAATTCGGTCCTTGGAGTTGTGGTCGCTGATAACATTTTTGCAGGTGTCATCCTTGTCAGCTCACAAGAACCTTTCTGCCGTTAGGATAACTGATTTCTCTCTCCTTAGTTCTTCTTAGGGCTTCACATTGGCGGAAATCTCACATGCACTGGTCGGGGTAGTTTGCAAGCCTCCGCAGATGAATCAGAGTGCGTGATTTTGTATGCAATCTAGTTTCAGTCTAAGTATTGGGCTTGCAGGGGTAGAGAGTAATCCATAACTGAGCGCACATATCCTAAGTCAGTGCTTGCCAATTGCTTTATGAGGTTCAGCCTTCTAGAGGCCTTTGCAATTAGAGACTTAACATGTGTTTTGTATGTGAGTCTGGTATCTAGCTGTATCCCCAGATAAGTCGGATTGTTCTCTTTAGCTAGCTTTGTATCATCAAGTTTTAAATCCAGTTCTCTCCTTACTGTTTTGTTTGCTGAATGTGAATATAGTGTAGATTGTCTTACTTGTGTTGATCACTGTTAAGGGATAGAGAAATTGCCCGAATTCTCTCGTTTGTTGTCTAGGATCCATTCGTTTTAATAAAGCTGTGGAAGTTCTTTTATTTTTTTAATTTGGTTTGCATTGTCAAATATTCTGGAAGTCAATCTTATTAGATACCTCCTTCTGTCAATTCTCAATTACTGAATAAGGCTATCAACTGGTCAACTGAACCTTGAATGATTGAACGAACCTCTCGACTTAGACGATTTGGCAAACAGTTTAATACACAGTAAGTACGAATTCACAAAACGTCACAATCACGAATATGGCATGAATACTCCCTCTAACTTTCAGTCTATCACTATCTTGGTTCGCTTGTATACAATGTCACTCAACTTTTCCTTAGTTGATACTTTTATAATATCATTCCATGATTCAATTTAACATCGGGGTATTGAGCCTCCCGGCATATCAAATATTCATTATATCTTTTTCCAACAACATCGGGGGATTTGAGCGTCCCGGTATGTTTAATATTTATACATCTCAACTTCCACTCCATAAACTTCGGGGAATGAGTCCTCCCGTTATAACACTGTTCAATTATATTTTCAACACACTTCTTTGTATTGGGAACCACCGTCCCGTACTGACTTCAACTATACTCCTGGCATATTCTCATGCCTCTCATTTAAAGCACATAGCTTACCCTTTTTCCAGAAATATTTCATGAATACATACTCCAACATAATGGCTGATACACACGCCATTTTTTAAGTCCACATCTTGACGCTCTGATGTCACATTCCACTCTCTGCATCATACCTAGATATTCATCTCACCGCGACCGCTTTCATATATTTCTTGCGTTCCGTTGAGGTACAACATGGTGTGACAAAACCCTGGCACTAATAATAAGTTGCCCTGATAAAAATCGCACCATGAAGCAGCCTCAACATTACCCCTCACGCTCCCGAGCGTTTACTTCAGGAAACGCGCAAGATCCTGCAGGGTATAACCTTAAGCAATCTTACGTGCGGATACACCTTACAGACAAGCAATCCAAAGAGAAGTATCAGGAATTTGACATATACACATAAAAATATGAAGAGCAATTATTAAATAACCAAAATTGCAATAAAATTTGAGTCCATATATCCGGACGAAATAGCAAGTCCAGAAGACATAAGATGATGTCCAAACAGACTGGAACCATAAATCTGGATGCAAAGTTCCATGTGAACTATATCAGTCCTGGTGAGTTGCAAATCGCGACAACAAGTCAGCTAACCAATTGTCCTCACCGCGAATATGCTTGATTTCAAAAGAAAACTGTTGCAGTAGCAGAAATCATCTGTAAATTCTTGAGTTCGTAAATGCTTTTGGTTTCATTGAGGTCAAAGGATGATGATCTACCTCAACGTAAAATTTTCGTCCGAGCAAGTAGCGAGAAAGTTTTGATATGGTCCAGACGAGAGCAAGGATCTCTCTTTCTCCCGCCGAATATTTCTTCTCTGCTGCAGACAACTTCCGGCTCACAAAGAAGCAAGGATGGAGTACGTCGTTGAGAAGTTGCATCAAACTGCCACCGATTCCCATCTGAGAAGCGTCTGTGCGAATATAGAAGGGTTCATGGATATCTGGCAGAATCAAAATAGGATGATTCGCAAATAATATTTTAATCTTATCCAATGCCAACTGACAAGTCTTTGACCACAATAATTTAAGAGGAGCACCTTTGCGGGTCAAATCTGAAAGAGGACCAGAGATAGATGAAAAGTCCGGAATAAATTTATGATAATAGTTAATGAGTCCTAACAGACTACGGACCTCTTTCTTATTTTTCGGTATCTGAATGTTCAGGATTTTATTCACTAGACTATCCGAAGGATAAAGCCGATTATTACCGATTTTATGCCCCAGGAAAGATATTTCCTGAAAACCTATCTGTACTTTCGAAGGTCTAACTGTCAAATGATGCTTTCTAAGCTGTTCTAAAAGAAATGAAAAACCTACAATACCTACAAATGTCATCAATATGTTCTTCCCATGTGTTATGGAATAAACAAATGTCATCTATTATGTGCTGATGTTAATATCGGGTCTATCGCCAACCAAACGGTCGCCAATCAACAAAAGTAATGAATCATCTATATATGTGATGATAATCGCCAAAAACGGCACATCATGCGAACAAAAGTAATGAATCATCGTTACACAAATCAATAAAAGTGAAGTTGTATAGATCAGTGAAGTCAGCAAAGATAATGCAAGTGTCACTGATGACAGTTATGATCAGAGAAAATATATGAAAAGAAAGTAATGTTGATATTACCGAAATAAATTATCATGTGTACAGAAAAAATAGCACACTAAACTATGGATGTATAAAAGAAGAAAACATCCACAGAAGAAGAAAATAGATAGTCCAACGCAACTATAAAGTGCGTGGTGTAGTATTGCGTGCGAGTTGTACATCTAAATAATGGTGTGCAAACCAAGAACCATTCTTAAATTTTACAGCCCTTCGAGCGTCATAATACCTAGAAAAGCGAACAAACGCTAGTTTGTGAAAGGAATGTTGAAGTTCGAACATACGAACAAATTCAACATCTCCGACACATTGAAAATAGTTTCTAAGTGTATACCAAGTAACACTAGAAGGTAAATTACGCACCACGACAGTGCGATTTGGGGGAATATGATCTCGGCCAGGACGAAACTGAGCACGAGAATCCTTGACCTTATTATGTGTCGTGCGGGTCAAGAGCACAGAATTATTCTTATGTCCTTGGCATGTCGCATTGATGTGACCATCGTTGTTATACTTGCGATTATCGGATCGAGCATTAAAACCTCCCACATGCGTAGATTTAGTATGTCGTAACTCATCACCATTGGATGGAACGTGATGGTTAGGACATGTCATAAAGGCCTGACAATCATGAATGTCCTCACAACCCATACCAACAGCAGTACAGCTAAAAACTGTCAAGTTATTATATTGATCATTGTTGATCACTTGACTTCTAGGTAAAACCTGCTTATCACGAACACCAGGAGTTGTATTGTTATGTGACACCTTTTTATGTAATTGAAGTCTGTTAAAAACATCCATTCCAACACATGTGCCAGCACTAACAGTTGGAGTATCAGTACCAACCCCATGAGATGTGATATTATCTATAACAGGAGAAGGTGGTGTAGCCATGTCTGTAGCTAACTGTTGTGCACTAGTTTCAACAGCATTCGCCACCAATGGGTGCTTGTTGACCCACTCGGCAATTTCCTCAGGTGAACAGTCTTTTACACCTGGAATGTTACCAAGTATCACGTCACTTACAGGGTTCTCCAAGCTACACACGAGTACAGTCCCTGAATAAAATGGTGTGTCGATCTCCACCTTTGCCATGGGAAACCATTCAATGTTACCACCAAAAGTAACACATTTCAGTGACTTTCCTGTAAATGATGATTTATCCAGCAATGATTTCCGTATCCCGACAATCGTGCATCCTGTGTCACGAAGAATGGTGGCTGGTTTGTGATCTATAAACCCCTTGTGTAATGTAAGGCGACCAATAAAATCGCAGACAGACATCGCTGGTAAAATATGGCCACACAAAAGTCTAGTTTTAGCACCTGGCTCATAAAGTGTATTACACTCAGTGCAATTGTTATCTTTGCTTGAGCGTACAATGCATGCATTAGCCTGTTCAACATGGCTATCATGATCACAAAGTTGGGTACAGACGTTAGCATGGTCTGCTTTCCCTTTTGCCAGTTTACAATCATTTTTGTGATCAGGTTTGTGATTGCATTGTTTGCCGTGCTTATTGTTTACCCCATCAAAATTACACCTACCATTTCCATTGAAGCGTTCACCTGAATTTCTTCTATCAAATCTGTGATGTATATCATCACTGCTATTACCGTAGTGTTGTCCACGACCTCGGTTAGAGTAATTAGAATATCTATACCCACCGAAGTGAGATGGTGACTGACGACGAGGAAAATTGTACCATCCTCGAAAGGAAGATCGATAATCACTCCTATATCTGCCCTCTGTACTCCTTGGGCGAGAACGGTGGTCACCCACTCCTCCGTCATGGTACGAAACACATACAGGTAATGCATTATCAAAGGAAACCTTACGCATTTCCTTGTTTGGATGTGCAGACATGTAGTTTCTCCCCAATTCTTGACACTCATTGATAGATTTTGGCTTTCTCTCCTGCAAAAAACTAACAAAATCTGCGCCACAGGTAGATAAAACTTTATCCCTGAGCATTAGGTCAAATAATTCATCAAAAGATTTATTGATACCCGATAAATCTATCCATCGACCCAAATACAATTTAATAGAAGAAATGAACTCCCCAAAATCTGCATTCTTGGATGGAACTGCAGAGTGAAATCTGGATCGAAAACCCTCCTCAGTGAGCTGAAATTTTGCCATCAAAGTATTTGCAACAATATCGAAATCAGATCGACTTGTTTCATCAATTGACATGAAACAACGCATTGCTTCCCCTGTTAAGTAGTCTGAAAAGATAATAGGCCACCTATCTTTTGGGATCTTCAAATCCATAGCCCTCATTTTAAATCTCATAATGAACGAGTCCATACAGTCCCGTTTATCGTCAAAATTTGGTAATTTAATTTTTGGATAATTAAAATTATTACCCTGAGAACCTTGTGGATTAGCACCAGTATGTTGGGCATTAATCTTTGCAATCTCAATCTCTTTTTCTTTATCAGCCTGTAATTTCAATGACTGCAATTCTATAGCATTTCTATGGGTTTGATCCAGCTGAAGTAGTTCCATTCTACGGAGTTCCATTTTCTGCCGTTCTAGCTCTCTGGATGCTTCTTGTTCTCTTTCTTTTTGAACCATTTTTACCCTTTCCAACTCTCTAACAGCCTCCTGTTCAATCAATTTCTTCTCTTCCAGTTCCATTTCCTGTTTCTTTGCGACTTCCTGTTGAGCCAATTTCTTCTCTTCCAGTTCCATTTCCTGTTTCTTTAAATCTCGTTGCTCTTTCCGTTCCATACGTTCCAAATAGTCATGATAGTTTTTCTCAGCATAAGCCTCTAGCTCAGCTGCAGATTTGCCTAAACGCAAACCTATGTCAACAAACTCTGACAATGACGACATCTTGTGTTCTGATTCGAATCAACAAGTGTCAAATCTCCCCTTAATATCAATTAATTAATTACAATAAATTATGTTGTTGACTGAATTTATACCTTATGAAGGAATGAACATACCGAGAATGAGAGACGAGCACAATGAAAAAGAATGGTACAAGTCAATGATTATGATAATAAGTAACATGTCGAATTACAGCACATTTCTCAACAAATATAAAGGAAATAAAATAAACAAAGACATGTTGACAAGCAGCTATAAATTTGAATAATTACTTGTAAAATAAACAAGACAGAGAATCACGAACAAAAACAGCAAATCGTCAAATTTCACACTGAGACAAGAGTGATAGAAAAACAGCTGTGTAGACAATGACCCACTTACGTAAATTAATGAATGAAAATATAAAACGTAGACTTGACGGAACAATCTAAACAAATATTGATGTCTGTTATGCAGTCAAAGACTAAAATTCCACTGTTATTTTCTTTGACTGGACAACCAACAAACAATAACCTAATAGGATATCGTTATTTGCAAAATTTCCGAAGAAAATTTACAAATAGCGAGCATTTACTTTATACAAATAGACATGCAGATGATTAAAACATGTATAGGACTGGATGTTGACTGGCAAACGTGTTCGAAATGGTCAAATACCGTCACGCATTAGACAATTTACAACTCTACTTATCTTTCTTGTATCTCAGAACCTCTCCAGATACGGAATCAGTGTGAATTTGTGCCACACATCAACTTCAGGACTCCATAAATTGACGAAACTATTTCTTGATTCCCATTTCTGCGAACGTCCGTTTGCAAGTTTTCCGGCTTTGATGACGTCATTGAGTAAAATTTGTCAGATTGTCATTTATCTTTCAACTTCGAAAATTGCGTGCTGCTAGTATTTAAAATCTTGAATGTAGAGTTGTAAAGTTCGAACCGAATCACTATGATGTCAAAGCATTGAATCTTGACAGTCCTCAAGGTCAGGTCAACGATCTTTGATACATCTACATGGAGCAACCGTTACATGTCATCTTCAATTGTGAAATTCAGTGAATGTACAGTTTTCATCGACACTCTACAGTCGTATAGTTCTTCAAATGTTAAAAGTCCTGCGTAGAAGTTCCGTGTAGTAGTCCAGCCTCAGTTGATTTCATTTTTGAAAGAAGAAGGAAAAACGGACGACCGACCTCAGTTTATTTTTCCAGCTATCGGACGGCTTCCAATTCTTTGACAGGACGTAACCAGTTATTGTTATTTCAATTATCGGACGACAGCTCCCAGTAATTTGATAGGACCGAGCCCCCAGTTTATTTCTCTCCTGTTAAGGGATAGAGAAATTGCCCGAATTCTCTCGTTTGTTGTCCAGGATCCATTCGTTTTAATAAAGCTGTGGAAGTTCTTTTATTTTTTTTTTTAATTTGGTTTGCATTGTCAAATATTCTGGAAGTCAATCTTATTAGATACCTCCTTCTGTCAATTCTCAATTACTGAATAAGGCTATCAACTGGTCAACTGAACCTTGAATGATTGAACGAACCTCTCGACTTAGACGATTTGGCAAACAGTTTAATACACAGTAAGTACGAATTCACAAAACGTCACAATCACGAATATGGCATGAATACTCCCTCTAACTTTCAGTCTATCACTATCTTGGTTCGCTTGTATACAATGTCACTCAACTTTTCCTTAGTTGATACTTTTATAATATCATTCCATGATTCAATTTAACATCGGGGTATTGAGCCTCCCGGCATATCAAATATTCATTATATCTTTTTCCAACAACATCAAGGGATTTGAGCGTCCCGGTATGTTTAATATTTATACATCTCAACTTCCACTCCACTTCGGGGAATGAGTCCTCCCGTTATAACACTGTTCAATTATATTTTCAACACACTTCTTTGTATTGGGAACCACCGTCCCGTACTGACTTCAACTATACTCCTGGCATATTCTCATGCCTCTCATTTAAAGCACATAGCTTACCCTTTTTCCAGAAATATTTCATGAATACATACTCCAACATAATGGCTGATACACACGCCATTTTTTAAGTCCACATCTTGACGCTCTGACGTCACATTCCACTCTCTGCATCATACCTAGATACTCATCTCACCGCGACCGCTTTCATATATTTCTTGCGTTCCGTTGAGGTACAACATGGTGTGACAAAACCCTGGCACTAATAATAAGTTGCCCTGATAAAAATCGCACCATGAAGCAGCCTCAACAATCACCATTTTCTTCAAGCTGCAGTAGGTTGTTAGAGCAGCCAGTACATGGTTTAGTTTCTTTTGCAGTTGCCAAGGGGACTTCCCTTCTGCCCATAAGACTAGGACATCAGCAAACAGGGCGCTGGGTTTCAAGGTGGTCTGCCAGGTCATTTATTTATATGAGGAAAAGGGTGCAGCTTAGGGCTGAGCCTTGTGGGAGGCCTTCTTCGATTGTTCTTTTTCCTGATGTTGTTCCATCGAACATTGTGAAGATGGTTCGATTTGTGAGGAAATCTTTTATCCAACGAAACATTCTTCCTTCTATACCCATCTTCTCCATCTTGAAGTATAGACCATTTCTCCATACTCGGTCGTATGCCTGCTTGAGGTCTACAAAAACTGCGGCCACATGGTTTTTATCCTGGAAAGCATCAGCAATTTGTTGCACCAAACAGATTACCTGGTCAACAGTCTGTCTGCCTCTTCTAAATCCTGCTTTGTTACGATGGAGGGCTTTCCTTTTCTCTAACGACCAGTAGAGACGTGCATTTATCATATGTTCTGCCGTTTTCCCAATGCACGAAGTCAGAGAGATGGGCCTGTAGCTACTGACTTCGCTTGGTGGTTTGTTTTTTTAAGAATTGGGATAATGTTAGCCATTTTCCATCCTGTAGGTACAGTGCTACTTCTCCACGTCTTGTTTATGAATTCCAGGATCATCAGTAGGCCCTTTTTCCCCAAGTTTAACTATCGTGTCGTTTGTAACCTGATCTGGCCCTGGTGCTTTTTTGAGTTTGGTCTTTAGGAGACTGGATTGTAGTTCAGCTAGAGTGAATTCCTGATCAGAGATACTGTCCACAGCCTTGTGTGCTTTTAGCATGCGTTTTGTGTCTTGGTGGCTTTATCTAGATTGGCTCTTTTATATGTTCTATTGACTTCAGCAAAGTATCGATTTATGACTCGGGCTTTTTCTCTGTTGGAGTTAGCTGTGTTATTGTTTTGAGGTTTTATAAGGGTTGAGTTTCCCCTCTGGGAGTTCCCTGCCATGTTGTCAGTGAGTTTCCATGCTTTCTTCCCTTCTTTATTGAGGTCTAGGTTTTCACATTTTTCTTTCCAGGTTTCCATTTTTGCTTTTTTTTTGCTGGCTAGCTTAACCTGTGCAATGAGTCTGTTGTATGTGGTTTTGTTTTCACGGCTTGGATTTTTCTGAGCTGTTTTCCATGCCTTGTGCCTTAGTTGTACTAGGTGTTCTTATTCCTCATACTGGAAGATGCTGTATTTGATATGACTGCCTTTAGGGATTGCCTGTTTGGCTGCCTGCAGTTTGGCGGTAGAGATCTGTTCGTTCAAGGTATTAATGTCTTGGTTCATGTCTATTTCAGTGAGGAGCTGGTCTGATATGAGTTTGTAGTGTTCCCAGTTTGCTCGAGCGTAGTTCCATTTCGGCTGTCTTTTGGTTTTCATTTTAGTTTTACCTTGTGAGATGGTGGTGATGATGGGTAGGTGGTCACTTCCTATGTTCTCCAATACCCTCCCTTTATATTGGTTGGTGAGGTCTGCAGACACTAGTGTTAAGTCTGGTTGGCTACTGGTTCCGCTAGCTTTATGGTAGAGGGTTGGTGGGGATGTTTCATTTTGGAGGACGATAAGGTTGGAAGTATTGCACAGCTCTTCCACTGTCTGGCCTGAAGTGTTGATGTCCTGGTATCCACAGAGTGGGGAGTGAGCATTGAAATCCCCTACTATGATTGTTCTCTTGTATTTGATATCATCATAGCAGATTCCATTAGTTTCTCTAGGGGTCTGTAGACATTATAGATTTGGAAATGTCTGTCATTTCCCCAGACTGTCACTCGTTGTATGTCAGTTTCATCATCGGTTCAAAGACTTTCGACCTCTGCCTGTACGTCATTCCTTACCAAGGTTAGAATTCCTCGACAACTATTATGGCCATGATATTTGTACATTGTGTAGCCTGGGAAATTGACGGATTTGTCCTTAAGTATGGTTTATTGAATCAGTGCAATGTGAACTTTTTGATCCTTCACCTGACACTTCTAACCCATAACCATAACCAGGTGCAAGACAAAATTAAAATACTTGATGAGAGGTCACAGCAAGTGGATCTGAAAGTATATAGGGGAAAAAAATAAGATAATGAGAATAAATGTTTGAAATTATAACAAGATTGTACTGGAAGAAACATCACTACAAGATGTAGAAACATACGTATACCTGTGAGTAATTTAGACACCATTAGAGGCATAGACAGTGATATCAAAACAAGAATACAAATGTCTAGAGGAGCTTTCATTGCATCGGGAAATATTTGGAGATCAAGAGAAATTGAGTAACACAAATTCATAATTTTCTAATCAAATGTCATGTCAGTCCTATTGTATGGCTCTGAAACATGGAGAACAACAAAAACAACAACCAAAAAGCTACAGACTTTCATAAATGGATGCTTGCGTAGAATAGAGGGGTAGAAGTGGTATGACAAGATCATTAATGTGGAACTAATGACAAAAACTACACAAGCGCCAGTGGAACAAGAAATGAGAAGATGTTCAAAATAGATAAGACACACATTGAGATAACTTGTTGATAGGAAGGACACACATTGAGATAACTTGTTGATAGGAAGGACACACATTGAGATAACTTGTTGATAGGAAGGACACACATTGAGATAACCTGTTGATAGGAAGGACACACATTGAGATAACTTGTTGATAGGAAGGACACACATTGAGGTAACTTGTTGATAGGAAGGACACACATTGAGATAACTTGTTGATAGGAAGGACACACATTGAGATAACCTGTTGATAGGAAGGACACACATTGAGATAACCTGTTGATAGGAAGGACACACATTGAGATAACCTGTTGATAGGAAGGACACACATTGAGATAACCTGTTGATAGGAAGGACACACATTGAGATAACCTGTTGATAGGAAGGACACACATTGAGATAACCTGTTGATAGGATTACCGGGCAATCTCGGTTCTGGAATCCCCAGGGTAAGATAGGTAGATGAAAATCAAAGGTCACACAGAGAAGAGAACTGGAGACAGACATGAAAGGGATGAAGAGACCTTGAGCTGATGGCACGGGATAGGAAAACTTCCCATTAGATTGTTGAAGTCCTATGCTCCTGTGGGAATTTAAAGGTGATTTGAGATGACAGTCAAATTGATTGGGAAAAGTGAGAAGAAAATTAGACACCTTAGAGATGACAGTCAAATTGATTGGGAACAGAGAGAGAGAGAAGAAAATTAGACAATGTTGAGATGACAGTTAAATTTGTTGGGGAAAGAATGATAGAGAGAGAAGAAAATTAGACAAGTGAGATGACAGTCAAATTGGCTGGGGAAAGAGTGATATAGAGAGAGAGAGATGGTTAGATAGTATAAAATACATATACAAAAAAACACAGGACAAACAATGAATGTTGGAGACAAAAATTATATGAAGATATTGTAAATATATATGTATGAAGAAACAATTTACTGCCGTTCAGGATTATCATCCATACAACACCAGATGAGTTTTATAATGGACATAATTTGTCTGAAAAAAAAAAACAATCCTTGTCTTAGTGGATTTAATTTACAAATAGCCCTTATCATGTGCTTTAACTCTCTATACAACCAGGTCTTATGAAGCTCACTGGCTGAATTCTACCAACCTTGTCTTTGTGGTCCTAGATGCCAGCTGTGTCTGCAATTCCAGCCAGCCTGGAGAAGGAGAGAGCACTGGGGCAAATAGATTCAAGTTTACTCTAATACCCAAGGAATTAAAACATATCCTTTTCTTCAATATTAAGGTGCCACAGTATTCTGCGTCTAACTTAACTACAGTCTTATTGCACTCATCAAACCTGATGCTAAATTGTTTGTTTTAACGTAAGACAGTTTTATTGCACTCATCAAACCTGATGCTAAATTGTTTGTTTTAACGTAAGACAGTCTTATTGCACTCATCAAACCTGATGCTAAATTGTTTGTTTTAACGTAAGACGACTAGTCTTATTGCACTCATAAAACCTGATGCTAAATTGTTTGTTTTAACGTAAGACAGTCTTATTGCATTCATCAAACCTGATGCTAAATTGTTTGTTTTAACGTAAGACAGTCTTATTGCACTCATCAAACCTGATGCTAAATTGTTTGTTTTAACGTAAGACAGTCTTATTGCACTCATCAAACCTGATGCTAAATTGTTTGTTTTAACGTAAGACAGTCTTATTGCACTCATCAAACCTGATGCTAAATTGTTTGTTTTAACGTAAGACAGTCTTATTGCACTCATCAAACCTGATGCTAAATTGTTTGTTTTAACGTAAGACAGTCTTATTGCACTCATCAAACCTGATGCTAAATTGTTTGTTTTAACGTAAGACAGTCTTATTGCACTCATCAAACCTGATGCTAAATTGTTTGGTGTTAATGTAAGACAGTCTTATTGCACTCATCAAACCTGATGCTAAATTGTTTGTTTTAACACAAGACAGTCTTATTGCACTCATCAAACCTGATGCTAAATTGTTTGTTTTAACGTAAGACAGTCTTATTGCACTCATCAAACCTGATGCTAAATTGTTTGTTTTATCATAAGACAGTCTTATTGCACTCATCAAACCTGATGCTAAATTGTTTGTTTTAACGTAAGACAGTCTTATTGCACTCATCAAACCTGATGCTAAATTGTTTGTTTTAACATAAGACAGTCTTATTGCACTCATCAAACCTGATGCTAAATTGTTTGTTTTAACGTAAGACAGTCTTATTGCACTCATCAAACCTGATGCTAAATTGTTTGTTTTAACGTAAGACAGTTTTATTGCACTCATCAAACCTGATGCTAAATTGTTTGGTGTTAATGTAAGACAGTCTTATTGCACTCATCAAACCTGATGCTAAATTGTTTGTTTTAACATAAGACAGTCTTATTGCACTCATCAAACCTGATGCTAAATTGTTTGTTTTAACGTAAGACAGCATATTGCACTCATCAAACCTGATGCTAAATTGTTTGTTTTAACATGAGACAGTCTTATTGCACTCATAAAACCTGATGCTAAATTGTTTGTTGTTAACGTAAGACAGTCTTATTGCACTCATCAAACCTGATGCTAAATTGTTTGTTTTAACGTAAGACAGTCTTATTGCACTCATCAAACCTGATGCTAAATTGTTTGTTTTAACGTAAGACAGTCTTATTGCACTCATCAAACCTGATGCTAAATTGTTTGTTCTTAACATAAGACAGTCTTATTGCACTCATAAAACCTGATGCTAAATTGTTTGTTTTAACGTAAGACAGTCTTATTGCACTCATCAAACCTGATGCTAAATTGTTTGTTTTAACTTAAGACAGTCTTATTGCACTCATCAAACCTGATGCTAAATTGTTTGTTTTAACGTAAGACAGTCTTATTGCACTCATCAAACCTGATGCTAAATTGTTTGTTGTTAACGTAAGACAGTCTTATTGCACTCATCAAACCTGATGCTAAATTGTTTGTTGTTAACGTAAGACAGTCTTATTGCACTCATCAAACCTGATGCTAAATTGTTTGTTGTTAACGTAAGACAGTCTTATTGCACTCATCAAACCTGATGCTAAATTGTTTGTTGTTAACGTAAGACAGTCTTATTGCACTCTTCAAACCTGATGCTAAATTGTTTGTTGTTAACGTAAGACAGTCTTATTGCACTCATCAAACCTGATGCTAAATTTTTATTGTTAACGTAAGACAGTCTTATTGCACTCATCAAACCTGATGCTAAATTGTTTGTTGTTAACGTAAGACAATAAAATCCAATTTTTTATAAGATAACATGAAGTCTAGTATCCTTTTCTGTCAATAATCTTCTCTCTCCTTTCGCTCCCCGCCCCGCCCCCCCTCCCCCCCCCCCCCCCCCCCCCCCCCAAAAAAAAAATCTTTTATTGATCTATCTTGCTACTATTAAGTGTTTTAATAAAACTGTTTATTTCCAATGTTTATATATTTGTCTCATCTGCTGTGATACCTAACCTGTTTTAATGTAACATGGGTTTATGTTTTTGTTTAATCTGCTAAAGTATGTTTTGTTTTAACCTGTACTATCTTTGACTGTGCAAGCACATTGATGCTTTTTCTTGCTGTCTTGGCTGCTTGCTCCCTAAGTACCAAAACAAGGGAAATAATGACCTGTATTTTTATCTCTAGAGCCCCATTTTGATTTAAGAAGCTACAACAATCAAAAGAATATTGTAACTTAAGAAAAATGATATTGATTAAGAAGATATTTTTAAAACTATATTGTTTCCTATTGAAATGTGTGACACTTCAGATCTTATTGAAAAAAGTGAAAGGAAACATTTCATTCCTTTAGCACGCTGCCGTCGCGAATTTGCGACAGAGGTACGCTATGTTCTGCCAGCTGCAGGCGCAAATTTGCGACTTTCGGATATCTTTGGTTTGTAGCATTAGAAATTGTGTACACATGATATCCCCCCCGGATGTTTAGATTTAAACTTATGTGCAAGAGAGTTAACTTCCGATTACGATCAATTTTTGTGAGGGGGGGTGTTAGGAATTTTTTGTTGTTGTATTTTTCAAATCGAAATCAATCGGCATGGAAAAAGCTGCCATTTTCAATGAAATTTTAATGGATTCTGACTCCTATGCGATGGCGAGGAGTATTTTGGCTTTATTAGTGCTGATATCGGTTCTCAGAATATGGATGATGGCAGAGATGGGGACGACAGTAGAATGTCATTGCTAGTATGTCTAGCGTTAGGGGTTAGGTTTAGGGCCGAATGTCACTGCTGACGAGATGAGGGCTTTTGTTGCTTTGCTACTGATGATGGGTGTAACGAAAAGATCGTCATTTGATTTGTATTGGTCAAATGACTGTTTCATTGAGATGCCAGGGTTCAGGACTCTTCGTTTGTTGGTTTTTTTTAAAATTTTTTTAAAATTTTTTTTATAATTTTTAAATATTTTTTTTCTTTTTTTTTCATCTTTCCATTCCTCTCTTCCTTTCACATCTAACATGTACACAAACAAAACTTATATCATCAGATTCATCATTCATTTATTTATATACATCCCTAAATTTATAGCAATTGACCAAGAAACAAAAAAACTATAGACGTTACAAGTCACCCACTATAAATACGGGGGCGTTGTGAAAAAGAATGCAGTGGCAGGGCAAATTTTTGGGATTTTAATGCAGCGTGCTGAAGGTTGCACAGCAACAGTACATTTTCTTGTGATATCTTTCCACAGGTCAGTAACCTCATCGTGTAGCACACATTGCTAGAGACACCACCACTGTAATAGCACAATAAGTGCTTGACACTGGCTTCTTGTTAGGGGACTAGCTGTAGTGGTTGGTCCACAGTCTGTAAGGAGCCAGTCATTGTTTTCTGTTATACGGGCATACTATCTGCCTTCATACTCTGATAGCATCTTTCACACTGTTTCTGTTTTTATTAATATTATTAAATAAAAACCATGCATAAACCATTGTACTCCATCAAGACTTGTCTGTGGTACATAACAAACCACTTACAGCTCAAATTGTGATATGCAGCTAGAATATTGTCTTCCTATATTGGAATGTGCAGCCTGAAAGAGATGAGTGCTTACATGGAATAGGGATTTGAGGTGTTGTGGACTAATTGATGAGACAGATGGCAGTGAAACAGAGGGTTGAGAGAGGATAGACATGCATTAAGATGGCATTAGAGGGCAGTCTCTATTCTGGAGTACCTCAAGTGAGAATCATGGAGGGAGACATGGAGAGGAGAGCTTGAGGAATACATGGAGAGGAGAGCTTGAGAAATACATGGAGAGAAGAGCTTGAGAAATACATGGAGAGGAGAGCTCGAAGACATGGAGAGGAGAGCTCAAGGAAGACATGGAGAGGAGAGCTTTAAGGAAGACATGGAGAGGAGAGCTTTAAGGAAGACATGGAGAGGAGAGCTCAAGGAAGACATGGAGAGGAGAGCTTTAAGGAAGACATGGAGAGGAGAGCTCAAGGAAGATATGGAGAGGAGAGCTCAATGAATACATGGAGGAGAGCTCAAGGAAGACATGGAGGAGAGCTCAAGGAAGACATGGAGAGGAGAGCTCAAGGAAGACATGGAGAAGAGAGCTCAAGGAAGACTCTAATCTAATGATTCTAATCCTCCTCCTGATGGGTAGGTTTTCTTCACTGCTGTCACTCATCTCTGGTCAAAGTTCAGGCGCCGCATGTTCCCAGAACGTCAAGGAGTAACGGCCAAGCTGGTCCTGCGTCTGTCTATAAGACCCTCTTATGATGGCGTCTCGCACAACGTCAGTCCACTTCTACCTTCACTTGGTTCCAGAGATAGTACTTTCTGCTGGTACGAACGAACGAACTTTATTTTCGAAGGGTAAAGAATTGGGCGCGCAGGCCCATCTAACATTCTGCCCTTCCACTCTCATTAATCTTGCATACTATATCCTTTCATTCCCACATGATGCTTTAAGCATTAATTTAAAGGCATGCAACATTATAAAGTTACCATAACAGCATTCATTTACAGTATGCAATCATAATAAAAAAATGAGTAGGTTTTTTTTTTTTTGAAACAAACAAGCTAGTAATTGGGGGAAAAAAGTAATAATAAAATAAAATAAATAAAACAATAAATAAAAATAAATAAATTCTGTATACCGACACTCACTCATGCGGTCAATCCATCTACAATTAATCTGTATTTTTGAATGTGTCATCAATCATCAATACAAAAATTACATAAACACATTCTCGCTTATGTCCATACATTCTTGGTGGAAAATGAAATAATAATAATAACACTTTCTTACGCGCTTCTGTGGCAGGAAAAGTCTTTTAGCAGTAGAAAAAAAAAAAAAAAAGTTCACATTTCTAAAGTACAGTGGTATGCAGGTACATTCTCACGACTCACATTTCTAAAGTACAGTATTATGTGGGTACATTCACACATACATTACATTATATAATAATATTTTAAAGTGAATATAATAATGATATTACAAGGATATAAAACAAATTATTCACACAAAAAAACGAGCGGAAGAGGAAAAGAAATGTTGACCTATGGATGAGATGTTGACAGGCACCAATAACTGGTAATAGAAATAGAAACGAATTGCTCTTCTGAGTATTGCGTTTTCCAACCCATAGTTATGGGTTCCTATCTTCCCATACCACCATCCCATGTCAGAATTTACCCTCGATGAGAATTAAATTTAATCCCTCAGGATAAAACTTTCTTTACATTTAAACTGAATAGCTTTAGCTTTACATTACATTTAAATGAAAAGGTTAAACGTACAGATATAATATGTTTTACATTTACATCTCCACTGTTTGAAAAGTGTTCACAATATAAATTCATTTATGTTTCATTTACATTTACACTTGTGGAAAAGTTTGAAACTTCTATTAGTTTTAACATGAATATGTTTTTTCGTTTACATTTACACTGAGTGAAAAGCTTTGAAACTGTAAGTATTATTCTTAGAATGTACATCATTTCTTTCATCTTTCCCTCCCTGCTCCATAGGAAACCTGGAACTACTTTATGCTTTTAGTTCTCTTTATGAAATTATCAATAAAGCAATCACCAGCCCATGCAGTGGTGGTTCATGACTCATCATTCTAGAAACTGAGGTTGCCAGCCTCAAATGACTGTGACATCCATTAGCGTGTTTTACACATTAAACTTCACACGGTAATATATACATATTTATGTTAGTTCACATGTTAGTAATAAAATATGAAATGTAAGTCACAACTTATGCCAATCTTGGCTACAGACTTGTTGCTCAGATGAATAAAAGAGACAAATCGTTCTCTTACACGCGTCTGGGATGTCTTTAATTTTACAATAGATTCCTCTCTGACTTTGTGTGTCTTCAGTTTCCAGGTGTTCCTTATTAAAATGTACAGATTTCCTGTGGTTTTATTTTTTTTTTTCCCTGGTGCTCCAATAAAAGGTCCGGTTAAAAAAATGAATTCTGAATCTATTCTTCACTCTGGCGAGGTCTGATGTTGTCTTGGTGAGCGTGAAATTCACAGTGATATAAAACTGTGAAATGGTCAGACTATATTCCCTGCCTTCGTTTGTTATGGAGTTAAATAAATGCTCCAATCAAATTGAAACATGTCGGGTGTGGTACTTTCAAAATATTTCCGACATGGAAAAATTTTGCAAAGGTCACATCTCCCATATATGGTAATATGCTGTCCGATGCCCTCATGTACAAACTTACAGACAGATCGGTAGACACACATGACAACATGCCCATATGTGTCACACAGACAGTAATGTTGGTTTCTCAAGGATGACCCGGAAGCGCTTATGTCATAAGTTCCGCCTCGTGCACAGGTTATCCTGTATTTCGCAAGACAAACAAATCTGCTTCTATTCAGCACTCCTGCCCAACCCAAGCTTGGATAAACAAGCACCATCGCTTGAAAAGATGGTCAGACAGATTGTGCAATAAAATACTGTTGCTGACCGTCTAATAACCTGGCGTAGCTTAACACGTCTTCTTGAAGCGTGAATGCGACACAATAAGATAAGAATTACTTCCGCAGCAAATACTGCCATAGGGGAGTGGCATGTTAGAGACTTTCCCCATGCTATGTCCAGCATAAAGAGTAAAATGTATGAAAGGGCAAAATGAAATGCCAAATAAAAGCAATCGAAGAGAAAAATGAAGAAGAAATGATACTGCTGGAGGGGTGAGAGATCACACTAAAGGACAGGGACAGACATTTTGTCACATATATTTATTCCCGTATGCTGGACAGTGTCTTGTTAATCCAGGAATTTCCTGACATAGGAACTTTCACATTCAGACCATATCTTCAAGTATTATGCTCACAATTTTACGTTCACATGTAAAGTCCATATGAAGACATCATTCCTTGACTATTAACACATGATGATAATACACAGTGTCAGATTCTGCTCAATTTTTCTGATGAACTGAAGCACGTGGATGACACACGGACCCAAAATACAATTTGCCTTGATTCTACAAATGAGGTTAGTCTATGCCTGTAGTGTTCTATGTCAAACATTCTTATGAGCATCTGAGCTATTACTAACAACACTACATTTTATTTTAATGCTAAGAATCATGCATTTGTGTAACTAAAGGGGGTGAGGGGAAGTTTTGTGTGTGAAAGACAACACATTTTAAAACAGGGGAAATCAGTTTCTGATGTAACAATGCTGTGTAACAAGAACATCAGCCATTAATGTTCATGAGATGTGCGCATGTTGTATTGTCTAGAGCAGAATGTGTGTGTGTCACTAGGGGCCATGAGGTGTGGCACAGAGGAGGAAGCAGTATCCTCACTTCCATTCCAAACATTTTCCACAACCTCAGTCTCCTCTAGTGTTATATTATCTTGTCCTGGGGTCTTGCCTTGTCTCAATACATTCCAGCTTTCCTCTGGTTAGTATTAAAATGTCCAACAGGATGCCTCACACAAAAGAATGCTGGGCGTTCAAACCATGGGGTTTAAGGCAACCCATAAGATGGATGAAGCATTGTTAAAGGCGAACCAACTGTTGGCGTCCGAGAAACAGGATCTGATAGCTGTCACCTGGATATCAGTGGCACCGTGGTGGTCAGGGCCATTGAAGTGGATGGCTACAGGTGTGGATCCCAACTGAGAGATGTCGTAGAGGTGTATGAGGAAGTGGTCCCCAATTCGTGTGCCCATTGGGCTGATGTAAGTAATTTTACAACGTTTGCATACAATGGCATAAATGATGTTACGTGACTTGCATGTAAAGCCATTGGTGATGGTGAACGTGGCTTTAGGAAATGACACTGTATGTATTTAGATTACATACTGGCATGTCTTGCATCATGTCCAGTTACATGGCTGGGTACCAAAATGGCCATTGTTGACAGTTTTCAGATGGCTGTGGTCTAGGAGGTCCCTCAAATTCTTATCACATCTATTTGCAAGCAAAGGTGGCTCACTGAACACTTCCCGCGTCACTGGGTCAGCTTGGAGAAGAGATAGGTGGCGATAAAGAGTCCTTTTAACAGCAGCGCTGTGGGGGTGATAGGTCAATATTAACTTGACTCTATCAGAGGAGGTTTAGTGGTGGAGGTTGAGGGCCTCTAGACGCGAGATAGGGAGAACACGCTCTAGGGCAGAAGTAAGAAGATCCTCCGGATACTGTCTCCTGCGGAAGAAGTCCAATATTTCCTTTGCTCGGCATAGAAAGTTGTCATCCTCTTGGCATAACAGAAGGAGGCAGAGAAGTTGCGAGAAAGGCAGGGAGTCACGAATAGCAGGGTGGAAGTTGTTGATGAAGTCAATGAACCTAGATAGGTCAGCTTCTGACATATTGGTGAGACCTATGTCATCATCATTGTATCTACAATACATAAATGGAAAAGGTCTAGGATACTGCTGCCACCCTGATACTCCAGGTAGCCCATGAAGAGGCAGGCATAGCTGGGACCCATCTTGGTGCCCATAGCCACTCCACTGACTTGGTCAAACTCAAAGGAATTGAGTCAAAGGACCAGTTCTGCAGGACGGAGGAGAGTCCTTGTAGCGATAGAGGGGTAGGTGCGCTTGTCCATGAAAAACTGGAGAGCTTGGAGACCATCAGAGTGAAGAATGGAAGTGTATAGAGAGCAGACATATAATATAAATAAACTGTAGGTGCAGTCTTGGGAAAGCTGGATAGAGGAAAAAGTAGTCAGGGGATGGTTGGTGTTCTTTAATGAGGAAGGAAGCTGCTCTATGATAGGCTGGAAGATGCTGTCTAGGAAGTCTGATATATGTTCGGTAGGGCACACACAGGCTGAAACAATGGGTCTCCCAGGGTTGGAGGGTTTATGAATTTTGGGAAGCATGTAGAACACAGGCTTGCCAAACAACTACCATGGATACGGAGATGAGAGGCACTAGAAGGTAAGGACTTGTTGGCGATAAGTCTTTTGATGATGTCAAGGACTAGACGATTGTTGAGGACTGTCGCATCATTATTGCTGCACTGGTAGAAGGAGCTGTTGGTGAGCTGCTTATTGCCTTCTTGTAGGTACAGGTCCTTGCGTCATACCACGATGGCGCCTTCTTTATCTGCAGTTTGATAACAATGTCATCTCTGTGGCGGAGCTTTGAGAGGGCATGGGACTCGTCAAAAGTAAGATTGGAATAATGCAGGCGTTGAGAGTGGAGGTGCTGAATGTCGTGGAGTGTATTCTGAATATACCCTCTTCTTACTGTAGTCCTCCTCATATACTCACTTCACTTGGCAAAGAGTACTTTGCTAGTATTGAATATTTAAGTCTGATCTTTTATTTTCTATTACATAACTATGTTATTATAATTGTTTTGTTTTGTTTTTTCAAATTTTAATAGTAACTTGCATTGTAACTAACTTTTTTTTGAGTAATTTGTTATTTTCCTGTTTTATTGATGGCATTATTAACTAAAGAACTTTTTTCTTATTTAGTTGATTGGTTACCATACTCGGCTACTGAGTTAGGGAAGGCAAAGACAGTGAGGAAAGGGAACTGGTCACACCACTATTTGAAGCTGGACCTAGTATAGTGAAGTCTGTAACACTCCCCTCCTCTATGGCAGTATTTGCTATATGATAACCTTTTATATTGACTTTGGGATTGAAACCTTGGGTCCAACCTACCTGAGCTGAAAAAAAGGAAAGTCACCTAGAAAATCAATGACTGCTTTGTTATTTGTTTTTTTTTTTCTGTTTTCAGACGGACACACCATGCAGCCAATCACCAGCCTTGATTTACAGCCATGTCGCCCCATTCATGCCATTTATGGTTACAGTATTATTCTTATTTGTGACCTGCCTCAGCCACTGACAGTAATTGTATTATGTTGTTTGTAATGTCAAATGGAGCTTCACAAATGCTGTATCAGTACTTCCTAGATTCTTTTCATAATGACCCTTTTGTCTTTCTTGGTTGAAAGTTTTCTTTATTACTTTTGAAAATGATGGTTCTGGCCATATAAATTATTGTTGAGACCCGTGACTAAATCAGGTTCCACAAAGTTTCGGGGGGGGGGGGGGGGGGGGGGGGGGGGCGGGGGGGATAAAGAAAGAACAGGACTGTTGTGACTAATATAAAAAATGTGGTGGTGGTTGGGGCTGGCACTGTCTCATCATCAAATAAAACAATTGTCACAGAAACCATCATCAAATAAAACAATTGTTACAGAAACCATCATCAAATAAAACAATTGTCACAGAAACCATCATTGTAAGAGCCATTAGTGACTGTGGTGCATGTTGTCAACCTGTAAGATCATTTTTGACAATATCTTTTATTGCAGAGAATCTGAAGTTTGGTGAAATATAAGCATCATCAAAGAAATTTAAATGAAGAAGAGATTAGGAATGGTCAAAGCTGCATTTAGCATCTAATACTGACATCTAAACAAATATCTCGGAAATAAAAACTGAGAAAAATCAAGTCAAGTGCTTTATATACTTTTCACTACTTTATGGTGTAGAAGATGCCATCACAAGAACAGCTATGCTTTGGACCCCTGAAGGAAAACGAAAGAGAGGCCGACCAAAAACAACCTGGCGGAGGACTGTGGAGGCTGAGATGCAGGGAATGAACCAGAGTTGGGGCACTGTACGAAGGATGGCCACCGACCGAGCAAAGTGGAATCAATTTGTTGTTGCCCTACAAGACGCCACTAGGCGTGATGGCCACTGACTGCTTTGACGGTCGGCGGCTAAGGATCAAAGAAGAAGAAGAAGAAGATGGTGTAGAAACGTGGACAATGAACAAGCAATTGAAGAAAGAATTGAGGCCCTTGAAACGTGTATAAATAGAATAATGGGGCATGTCTCATGGAAAGAGAAAACACCAAATAAAGAGATCCTACAAAAGCTAGGATTTAAAAAAAAATATTAATGGAGGAGAGCAGTGATGAACAGCTAAAATATTTTGGCCGTATAAAAAGACATAATGCCTCTCTGAAGACCGTAATAGAAGGAAGAGGTGAAGGAAAATGTGCAATAGAAAAACAGCACTCTCTAAGTGGGAAGATAACATCAAGTGATGGAATGGAAATAGTCTGTCAGAGTGCACAATCAAGACAAGAGACTGAGGACACTGGAGATCCATTACAGTGAACTTTCGCTGTGGCAATGGCATCTGATGATGATGATAGGAAATTTTCCTCCAATGTTGTTTTCTAATCATGTATGCAAATAAGTTAAAGATTTCGCAAGAGTACTGCAGATTTGGAAATTAACACACACACAGACAAATGTGTATAAAACAGATGCTAAACCATTGGAGTGACCAGCATGAGACAGGAGATAGAGACTGCTAAGGCAACCTTGAGGTGGCTGCCTGACATGGGAAGTTATTGTGTTGGACTATCAGCCGGGCTTCGGAATGTCCAAAGTGGATGTCTATGACATGAATGGAGAACATACATAGAGGCCTCAACCCTTCAGGAACTCATGTGGATCTACTGTGCTGGTCATGCAGGAGTACATGGCAATGAGAGAACTCACAAACTAGCCTCGAGAGCACTTGTAGTGAGAACATTGGATATATATATAAATGAGAGATAATAACAACAATTAACAATCGTCTGCTAGAGAACGACACTGTAATCGATGAATCAACTGAACTCTCTCAACCTCAACTCTCTCAACTCAACTCTCTCAACTCAACTATTGGAATGTAACATCAAACATCAATCTAGCAGGGATGGATGTATGAGAGGATGGGTCAACAAGCGTACGACAGAAACAATCAGAATTTGTACCCTTTGACATTGGCTAGGAGACTGAGCACCTCTGGGTTTGCCTGGAGTGTAATGAAGTCAATCCTGAACTACAGTAACAATAACAGTGACCATAACAAAATGAACCTAAGTCTATGATATTTTGGAGGCAGTGAAATTGTAGATAAATGATCAGAGAGAACAGGTTATAAATGATGAGTACAAGAAGGGCATAAATGAAATTTGTACTCCAGCAAAATACATTAAATAACTTAAAGACATTAAATAACTTAAAGACATTAAATAACTTAAAGACATTAAATAACTTAAAGACATTAAAGACATTAAATAACTTAAAGACATTAAATAACTTAAAGACATTAAAGACATTAAATAACTTAAAGACATTAAATAACTTAAAGACATTAAAGACATTAAAGACATTAAATAACTTAAAGACATTAAATAACTTAAAGACATTAAAGACATTAAATAACTTAAAGACATTAAATAACTTAAAGACATTAAAGACATTAAATAACTTAAAGACATTAAAGACATTAAAGACATTAAATAACTTAAAGACATTAAATAACTTAAAGACATTAAAGACATTAAAGACATTAAATAACTTAAAGACATTAAATAACTTAAAGACATTAAAGACATTAAAGACATTAAATAACTTAAAGACATTAAATAACTTAAAGACATTAAAGACATTAAAGACATTAAATAACTTAAAGACATTAAATAACTTAAAGACATTAAAGACATTAAAGACATTAAATAACTTAAAGACATTAAATAACTTAAAGACATTAAAGACATTAAATAACTTAAAGACATTAAATAACTTAAAGACATTAAAGACATTAAATAACTTAAAGACATTAAATAACATAAAGACAGCTGTCTAAAATTTTAAAGTCCAAGAAATATAAATTGAAACTTGTTCATCACTTTTTTTGTTAAACTTGTATTTTCTTCTTTATATACAATGCATGAATATCATTCATAAACTCCGCAAAATATAAATCCATGCTGATCATTGTAAACTTTTGTATAAACACTGTTTTATGATTTTAAAATATGCCAAGATGACAGAATCTCATAAAATTTGTGATGTGTCATCGCTATGAGATACTAATTTATCATGAATAATATCTTTCAAAGACCTTTAAATAAGGAAGATCTGTGACAAAGCAGACACATTGAAAGAGATATGTCCCAGATGTGGTTTAACTAGGGCTGCTTTTACAGCCAATACCTGTTTGACAAATCCTTGCATTATCTACATTATAGACTGCATTATGACACTACTTAGTCATTTCTCTTCTACCCTGGGGCATAGAGGTTTGCCAGAGTGCTATACTATCCTATTGGCTGTCTTCATCCTGGCCTGGTTCCAATCTATTCCTTGATCCTTCTGAGATTGTCTAATGTTGTCCTCTTGGTCATCCTGGAGGTTTGGATCCCTGGCTCTTAATTTCCCATACTTGTCATGGTAATCAATCTCCCATTCTGCAGACATGGCCAAACCATCTTAGTTGGGACTGTTCTACTTGTGTCTGCAGGAGCTGGGTTTTGAGGCCTTGCCATATCGTCTAGGTGCGGACCCTGTCTCTTCTTGTCACTTCAACCACCTTTCTCAGATACAGTTCTGACGTTTGGAGCTGGCTTTGTGGGTTGTAGTCATTGCCCATGACTTGCATCCATAGGTCAAGACTGGTACATAGCCATCTTTATCTCTTGCCAACTTCTCTTTTACTGAGGAATCCTTGATTTATGGCCTGAAAAAGTCTCCCTTCTGCTTCTACTCTTCTGGTAGCCAACTCTTCCTTGGTGTCTCTGTGACAACTCCAAGGTATTTAAAGTAGTTGACTTGCTCCAGGACCTGTTCTCCCAGCTTAATCTGATGCCTTCTTTCCTCTCGTGAAATCACCATGGTTTTTGTTTTGAAGCTGCTGATGACTATCCCTCTCTTCTCCCACTCTTCCTTCCACATTTGCTCTTCCTTGCCAGATTTATCAATCAGGGCAACATCATCGGCAAACGCCAGCTCTGAAATACAGACCAGTCTTATCTTCTAATACCCCAATGAATATTTTCTTGTCCTCTCCTTACATGATTTGATGACATCGTCCATAAGAAGTGTGAAAAGAAAATGTTACAGAATATCACTCTGTCTTGCACCAGTGGTGATCCTGAACTCTTCTGACTTACGGTTTGCCGTCCTCACATAATTTCTGCAAGTTTTGTAGAAGCTCTGTATAGCATGGATCAGAGGTAGTGGAATGTTTTTCTTGGGTTGTAGTGAAGATGTGCATATACATGGAGCTGTTGGTTATATCAGGACATGTTTCATTTATTGTAATATTTTCTTGTTTGTATTTATTTTATGCACTATGCTGTATTATTTCTCTTGCAGGTATTTTTACATTTCAGTTATAGTTCATATTGTTTTATTGTTCAGAAAAATGGTAGCCTATACTTGTATGCATTTAATATTGATTGGAGGTTTATTTATAATCAATCCATATTTATCTGGGGGGGGGGGAGGGGGGGGGGGGGGGGGGGGGGGGGGGGGGGGGGGGGGGGGGGGGGGGGGGGGGGGAGAGAGAATCTACCACTGTACACTACTGGCTAGCATCATTATTAATTTTTTTGTTTATTATATGTTAGCTTTTGTTTTTGTAATATAGTGTTTTATTAACTTTTGTATTTCTGTTGGGGTCTTAATGCCTATAAGATTTTCTATACTCATTTGTACCTTGTGATTATTGCAGTATGTCTTCATATTTTGCCTTTGCTGGTCATATTTTTTGCAGCTCACCAGAAAGTGTCTAATTATGTTTGGTTCTTCACACTCTTCACATGTGGTTTCCTCTATCATAAAATATGCAGTTCCAAGCTTGAGCCTCAGCAATTTTTTATTAATTGATATTTTTAGTTCATCTTGTATTTGACATTTTTTGCTTGGTTCTTTTAGGATTTTATATGAGTGTCTTCCTTTTTTGCTTTTGTCCCATGCTGTTATCCATTCTTTAGTTATTGCTTGTGCAATTAAGCTGTTAATTTAAAATTTCCCTAGGCCTAGGTCAATTTTGTTATAACTAGCTCTTCCCCATTTGGCTTCTTTGTTCGCAAGCTCATTTCCTGCTATCCCAACATGCAATGTTCTTCCTTGCCAAACAGTTCCAAAGTTTGCTCCAGGGGACCTTGTCAGATCCAAGAAACAAAGATGCATATCACCTTTATACTCAAGGGCCTTTTCACTCAGCTGTTTGAGTGTGAAGATTAGGTCTTGAGTACTTTGGTTTGCTTAGAAGCCACATTGGACCTCATCCATTTGTGGCTCAGCAATGCGTCTGAGTCTGCTTCAGGATTCTAGAGTAAATTTTTTCAGGGAAGCTGAGAAGAGACATGCCTGTATGATTTCCATATTGTCAGTTGTCACCCTTTAAGAATATGAGTGTTATAATGGCAATCTCCCAATCCTTTGGTAGGGTCTTGTGACACCATGCTGCCTGTAGGACCCTACGAGTAATAGGTTGCCTGCTATTCCCATGTACTTACTCATTTCTGGTGTTACACCATCTTGTCCTGCTGTAAGCAGTTAGTCTTGCTTTGTCCTTTAAGAATTTATGAGGGAACTATTTTCCCTTCCTCGTGTTCTTTAAGGTCTTGTAGAACAATTTCTGGTTTTCTTGAGCATCTTTTTATAGATTTTCTCTAAATTCTTCCTAGGATTTCTTTTTTGCTGTTAGCACCTTTTTCTTTGCTTCTGTTCTTAATATCACATATTTATATTTCTCTGTATTTCCTGCAGCGTTTTTAGCTTATATGTATTGTTTCCATGTCTTTTTCTTTTCTCTTATTTTCTCTTTAACTTCTTCTGTCCACCAAAGTGTCCTCTATCTGTTGTTCCCAAGTCAAAGTTCACCATATACTTCTGTCCACCAAAGTGTCCTCTATCTGTTCTTCCCAAGTCAAAGTTCACCATATACTTCTGTCCACCAAAGTGTCCTCTATCTGTTGTTCCCAAGTCAAAGTTCACCATATACTTCTGTCCACCAAAGTGTCCTCTATCTGTTCTTCCCAAGTCAAAGTTCACCATATACTTCTGTCCACCAAAGTGTCCTCTATCTGTTGTTCCCAGGTCAAAGTTCACCATATACTTCTGTCCACCAAAGTGTCCTCTATCTGTTGTTCCCAGGTCAAAGTTCACCATATACTTCTGTCCACCAAAGTGTCCTCTATCTGTTGTTCCCAGGTCAAAGTTCACCATATACTTCTGTCCACCAAAGTGTCTCTATCTGTTCTTCCAAGTCAAAGTTCACCATATACTTCTGTCCACCAAAGTGTCCTCTATCTGTTGTTCCCAAGTCAAAGTTCACCATATACTTCTGTCCACCAAAGTGTCCTCTATCTGTTGTTCCCAGGTCAAAGTTCACCATATACTTCTGTCCACCAAAGTGTCCTCTATCTGTTGTTCCCAGGTCAAAGTTCACCATATACTTCTGTCCACCAAAGTGTCCTCTATCTGTTCTTCCCAAGTCAAAGTTCACCATATACTTCTGTCCACCAAAGTGTCCTCTATCTGTTCTTCCCAGGTCAAAGTTCACCATACTTCTGTCCACCAAAGTGTCCTCTATCTGTTGTTCCCAGGTCAAAGTTCACCATATACTTCTGTCCACCAAAGTGTCCTCTATCTGTTCTTCCCAAGTCAAAGTTCACCATATACTTCTGTCCACCAAAGTGTCCTCTATCTGTTGTTCCCAGGTCAAAGTTCACCATATACTTCTGTCCACCAAAGTGTCCTCTATCTGTTGTTCCCAGGTCAAAGTTCACCATATACTTCTGTCCACCAAAGTGTCCTCTATCTGTTGTTCCCAGGTCAAAGTTCACCATATACTTCTGTCCACCAAAGTGTCCTCTATCTGTTGTTCCCAGGTCAAAGTTCACCATATACTTCTGTCCACCAAAGTGTCCTCTATCTGTTGTTCCCAGGTCAAAGTTCACCATATACTTCTGTCCACCAAACTTCTGTTGTTGTCAAAGTTCACCATATACTTCTGTCCACCAAAGTGTCCTCTATCTGTTGTTCCCAGGTCAAAGTTCACCATATACTTCTGTCCACCAAAGTGTCCTCTATCTGTTCTTCCCAAGTCAAAGTTCACCATATACTTCTGTCCACCAAAGTGTCCTCTATCTGTTGTTCCCAGGTCAAAGTTCACCATATACTTCTGTCCACCAAAGTGTCCTCTATCTGTTGTTCCCAGGTCAAAGTTCACCATATACTTCTGTCCACCAAAGTGTCCTCTATCTGTTCTTCCCAGGTCAAAGTTCACCATATACTTCTGTCCACCAAAGTGTCCTCTTTCTGTTGTTCCCAGGTCAAAGTTCACCATATACTTCTGCTGCAGCAGCTTTTACCATGTCCTTGAATTTAAGCCAGAAGGTTTCCAGGTCTTTCTTCAATGTTTCTCACACTGCTGTAGCACTAAGGCCCTGATATCTGGGTCCTAACTTCTGTGGCTTTCTTAGCTTGTATGTGTTAATGCTTATCTCTCTTGCTCGATTACTTAGTTTCTTAGATGGGCAATGCCTAGGCCGAGCAACTCTTTCATTTTTCCTTTTAAATGTCAGCAGTTAGTGATCAATTCCAATGTCTGGCTTTCTTCAGACTCTAGCATCCCACACACACACATACACATATACACACACATATACTTGAAGCTCTTCCTAATGATGGCTGACTTATCATTCTTAGTTTGTTCATATCTGGTGTATGTATGTATGTATGTATGTATGTCATGTCATGGCATGGCATGTATGCGCTTATGGAGGAATTTTGTGTTCGTAATGACAGGGTTTTGCTCAGTGCAGAATCTAAGGAGTCACTTCTCATTGTTATTTAGTGTATCTTCTCCATAACTCCACCCCCATCTAGCATATTCATTTCCAAGTAATGTTCCATGATTCATAACTGGTTTCCATAATTTGTGCCAGTTCATAACCTTTAAGATCAGTCCAGTTTTCTCTCTATTGTTTCTTGAAATCAGTTTTTTAAGGCAAACAGATGATTGGCCTGTTCAACAGTGTTGTGCTTTTGCAAGGTGGAGGGGTTTCCTCCTTACGGCCTCCATGTGTGCCATCCCTCTTGACTTTTTCAGCTGGGGTTGGGACCAGCTTAGGCGGAGATATAGATCCAGATATTTTCTGTAGCTTTCCTGACATTCCAAAATTTGTTGCGTTGGTGTCATGAGCTCCAGTTGCTTTCCAGAGTATTTCATCCTGGCCAGTATTTACAAGATCCTCACTTTTGGCTTTAATCTAGCAACAGGTAAAAAAGGGGAGGGGGTTTGCATTCTCCACCATTCAGGAGGGCTCTCTAAAAATGCAGGTGTAAAATATTATGCTGTGGTTGTCAGGGAATTGTCACAATCTGCACAGAGTGACTTCCCTGTCCCCTCACCTGTCATTTGTAGGATCCTCTTGCTTGTCATTAACCACATAAAAAACAGAGTTCATTCTGGTTCTCGAGTGGTTCCCTCAACTTTAGTGTGCACTCTTGGGTTCTCAGTATGTTTCACAACAGTGACAGTAGTAATATTGAGCTGCTGTGGTGCAAGTACTCTATCCCTGAGCATTGGTCAGGCAACTCTAGGGCGTGAAAGTTGCCTGTTTTCAGGATGCACCTCGTTGGAGTGCTTTAGGGTCTTGCTTAATGGTCCAGCCCTAGAATTTACTCAAGACTAATGTGAATTCCTTTCTATCCCCAGATGTCAAATTTGCAAAAATTTGGTGCCATACTGATATTTCTAAATGGACCAGTGCTTTCAAATGCATATTAAATGTATTTAAACTGTTTGGAGATGTTAGGAACCTTGAGCTTACTATTACCTTTATTAGAGTCATTAATGTAGAAGTTTGATGGTGAATAAGGAAGAAGAAGAAGAAATGTATATAAGTTTGAACCTATGACATGTTGGATGCATTGAAACTGGAGATTTATTTTGTTGAAATAGTATTTTTTATGTACTCTGGATAGTAATCCCTTTAAATGAAGTTCTCAGGAGCACACACTAAGAATGAACTGTTCATAAATCATTTTCCAGGATTAGGTAGGCAGGCAGTAGCAGAGAAGGTCTTGAAGTGGGCATAAGAAATTCTAAGGATTCTTGTCTTTGAAATCTTCATCATCATCATCAGTTGCCATCTCCACAACGAAGGTTGGCTGTAATGGATCTCCAACGTCTTCTGTCTCTTGTCTTGGTAGTGCACTCTGATAGACTCTTTCCTGTCCATCTTTTGATGTTATCTTCCCTCTTATAGCACTGTCTTCCCCTTGCAAGTTTGCCTTCAACTCTCCCTTCTGTTATGGTCTTCTGAAAGGTGTTATGCCTTTTTATGTGGCCAAAGTATTTTAGCTGCCGAACTTTGACCTCCCTCATTAGTTCTCTTTTCATACCTAGATTTTCTAGGACCTCCTTATTTGTTTTCATCTCTTTCCATGAGATACGCCCCATTCTTCTATATATCCACATTTCAAGAGCCTCAATTCTTTCTTCCAAATGCTTATTCATCGTCCATGTTTCTGCACCATACAGAAATGCAGAATATATATGACGCTTTATGATTCTCAGTTTTAATTTGTGAGATAACTGTTTGGATGTCAGTATATGTTTCATGTTGTTGAATGTAGCTTTGGCCATTCCTATTCTCTTCTTGATTTCTGTTTCACATCTGCCATCTTCTGTTATTATATGACCAAGATATACGTAGCTCTTGACTTGTTCCAGGATTTTCCCATTTACGCTTATCTTTAATGTGGGTTTATCGTCTGTTTTGCTAATTATCATAGTTTTTGTTTTCTCAATATTAATGTCGAGTCCATATTCATGACTTATACTGTTCACTTGCTTCACTAGTTCTTGTAACTCCTGTTCGCTTTCAGCTAACAACATGGTATCATCTGCATATCTAAGATTGTTTATTGACCTTCCACTGATGTTCAGTCCTGGTATTTCCTGTATCTGTTTGAAAATTTTTTCGGTGTATAAATTAAATAGGCAGGGGGACAGCACACAACCTTGTCTGACACCTCTTTTTATGTCTATGTATGGTGAATAATTCCTTCCCGATCTTACTGTGGCAGTTTGCTCCCAATAAAGGTTACTGAGTATTCTTATATCTTTTCCATCAATACCTATATCTTCGAGGCATTCAATTATTTTCTCATGATTTTGAAATCTTACCCAAGTCTAAAGGTTTTCCTCCTTAGTTGTTGTACCTAATACACCAATACCTCGCTCTTTCGACAGGTTAGGGACCAGAGCTATGACGAAAGTCGAAAATCGACGAAAGTCAAAGCATAGCCTTTATTTAGCTTACAAATGCATTAGGGCCGCCAAAAAACGAAAATAACTAACTATATAACACTTGCGAATGCGTGCAACACCTAGATAAACAGAAATAAACATAAGAGTAAAGAAAATACAGTAATAAATACAAAATACGTAAATAGCATCTTACCTTAACTCTTAGTATACGAGCGGCCTTTCATGACTACCATTACAGATTTTGCAATAAATAATTTATTTATAAAGATAACATAAGTGTTATATATCAAAATGTGAAGAAATGAAACCTCTATATCATGCACGTAACTAAATTGTTCAGTGGTTTTAAACATGCATTCAGCTATACATTTTCGCTATTGACGGGGATCGATCATCGGCCTCTCTAGAAGGCCGCTCGTATACTAAGAGTTAAAATCATTCTTGAGCAAGTAGACGATGAATATATACAGTATGTACAGTTTTGAATGCTGGTAATTTAGGGGGATTCTAGACTTAGAAAACCAGATGGAGAAAATTGAGGTGGCTCATCTTCAGAACTGGAGGATTTCAATCTAATTCTTTTAGGAGAAGGGCACTTTGAAGGAGATCTAACTGGGGCTGGGGCTGATGTTGATGGCTCGGAATCTGAAGGGTTAGAGGGAGGGGGTGACTGAAGTTGGTTGTGGCGGTTGCGTCTTGATAAAGGAGAGCAAAGACGTTTACCTCATTGATGTCTTCTTCCTTTCTGCAGCTGCGGTATCTGCGCTAGCTGATTCTCCCTTCACTGCTATATTATGCAAATTTGACCTTTTCTTAAATTTCTCAAACCAGCCCCTGCTAGCTCCAAATGTCTCTTCAGCTGATGTCTCTCCTTGTTCAGCCTTCATTGCATTAAATAAAGTTTGTGCTTTAGCCTGGATAAGATCTTGGCTTAGAGGAATGTTGTGGCTGACTTGGTCTTCAATCCACGCATTTAACACTTTCTCCATCTCACCAATTAAATTGTGCCGCTTTCTAATAAGTTTGGTATGCACTGGCGTAGCGTTTTTAATTTCCTCTAACACTTTAGCTCTGTTCTTTACAATTGTGCTAACTGTAGTGCTTGGTACACCTAGCCTGCGGCCTATTTCAGCATTTAAGATGCCTTGTTCATTAAGCTTGATTAGCTTAAGCTTTTCTTGCAAATTGAGAACCTTATGGGTTCTTTTAACTGTGTCACTACACTTAGGACCCATTATGAATATATTAAAGCAGAAAAATAAGTAGTACTGTATAAGGCCTAATCACACAAAAAAGTACAGTATGAAAACTGTACACGTGTCGTATAATCACGATATGAACACTGTCATTAGACTGTTATCACTAAAATAACTATGAACTGTTTACAGTATAATCACAAAAATAATATAGTATGAATAGTTTTGTTATTTTAATCACAAAAATAAGTAGTATTAATATGTTTAATGACAAATATAAGAGATTCAATGCGGACAACTTAAAAAAAAACTGCACACCGAACGATTTCTGTTCAAAGACTGAACGACGAAAGAATCAAGATGATGCGCAGTTGTGACCAAATGCGACGAAAGAATCAAGATGACGAGCAGTTGTGACCAAATGCGACGAAAGAGCGAAGCGAGCGACGAAATTTGGAAACGTGGTTAGAATTGAAAACCGACGAAAGAGCGAAGCGACGAAAGTCGAAGCGACGAAAGTCGAGGTATTGGTGTATTCACTTTATGACCAATATTGTCTCTGATTCTAATGTGTTTTTGTATTTCCCTTTAGGGAATGTTTCCGCTCTCTATGGTGAGGTGTACCCCATTCAACCTAGGTGTAAGAACCATTCCATTAATTATAATAGGCCATGTGTCCAAATATAAAAGATCTTCTTGTCTGGTAGAGCAGCTTATTTCTTAGTCATCATAGCTTGTAATGTGTTTGATTATATCCTATTATCATTCTTTTCTCTCTTATAACTCCTTATATAAGTAGTTTTTTTTAGGTGTTTACTACTTTTCTTTTTGGCACGCCTCTTTCAACCATCTACCATATACATGGAGCTGTTGGTTATATCATGACGCATTTCATTAATTATAATATTTTCTTGTTTGTATTTATTTTATGCTTTATACTATATTATATACTATATAAGTGTATGTTATAAACTGCCTTTTTTAATAGCCTCGTCACCCTTTTTTAATATACATAAATAATGGAGGGGGCTGCAGTAAAACTGATAATAAACAGTTAACTTGAGTTAACCCTTTCGCAACGACGGGTTTTTCATTCCAAATGACAACACCATTTTCAGCTTAGTTCGTTCCCCTGAACGACAGGATAATTGTAATTTTAGGGGTCATATTTTTAATATGACTGTAAGTAGTTTATCGTAAAAGGAAACCCATTAAAAGTATATTCTGAACCAGACTACACAAACTCTGAATCTGGGTAATCTTTATATTTAATGCCGTCGAGTATGTATAATATAGCCTAATATGTGTATTGAGTCGGCATTAGAATTAGGGTAACCCTAAACCTAACCTCAACCTTAACTCTAAATGGTACGCAAATACACATATTAAACATACTCGACAGCACTAAAGGTAAAGATTACCAGAATCTCAGTAAAAAGAGTTGTCAGAATTATTCAAGTTGAATAAATTCAACTCAAACAAGAATTTTCATGCTCTTTTTATGGTTCGGCGGTACGGCAGCGTCCATGATTGTGAACTTTCGCTTTTGTAAAATCACTATTATCAGTTCTACTGTATTCGCTAGCAGTAAAATATTTTGTTCGTTTCAAGCTTAGTGGCCAGATTTTTCAATGCTGAATCCGATTATGCCCAGCAATTGCCGATACGGTTGTAAACAGAAGAGTTCTGGTGCTTTTAAAATAGGACGTACGCCGTACGTCATATAGGTGAATGGGAACGAGGTATCGCGCTACTTCCGTGACGTACGCGGTACGGCACAGCGACAAAAATTGTGAAGATTTATGGCGTACGTCATACTGGTGCTGAAAGGGTTAAAAAGAAATTAATCATAAAATGGTCCAAGGCATAAAAGAGACACTACAGGCGGTTTCTAAATGGTGTGAGGAAAACGGATCAAAGGTCAATCCCAACAAGACCTGTGTGATGTGGTGCTCTTTGAACAACTCCATAGTGAAAGCAGACCTTCCAGACGTCACTTTCAATGGGCAGAACATTGAAAAGCAAGACAGGCTGAAGTATCTGGTAGTAAGTTTGATCGTGGGCTATCATTCAAGTATCATGTCGAACTGATCATACAGAAGTGCAAGCGAGGACTGGCAGCCTTAAAAACAATGGCTGCGCGCTTGGAACAGAGACTATTGTTTCTCCTGTATCATCAGCTCGTGATTTCAGTAATCGAGTATGGGCTAGGAATACTCACACTGTCATTGTCACAATGTGAATGACTGGAACGCATTCAAAATGAAGGGATGCGAGTAGTTTTGTGACAGTGAGATACATGCTCGGATTGCTGTCGATTAGATCCAGATATGCGATGGCCCAGGCAAAAGCATATATGCGGGTAACCACCTACAAAAGATACCCCCTACATGAGAATGTAGCTGACATCATGAAGGAGCAAGAATCATGAGGGGATGTCATGATGGCACAGGCAGAGGCTATGATTGGTCAGGTGACCAGGGTTGAAAATGTATCCAAAGGGGAAGAGTGGAGTAAGTCAGGGGAGAACTGGATAAACTATCAGCAGGTCATCATTAGCCTTGGCAGAGAGTGCAGATCTTGGGGCAATGGAAAAGCAGAGCTGGAGATTAATCAGCTGATAAGTGATCATGCTGGGGATGATGATGCCATTGTGTACACTGATGGGTCTGTAGTGCGTGGTGAGAAATCAGGATGGGGCTTCTCTGCAAGAACAAAGGGCAAGGTCGTCGCTGAACAGAGTGGAGCCTACATGACAACAACTTCCAGCATGAGAATGGAGGTAGAGGCAGTTACTGCAGCACTGAGGTGGCTGTCTGAAACTCCATCAAGCAGGGCAGTTATATTGTCAGACTCTCAAGCCATGCTTCGGAAAGTTCAGAATGGATGGCTGCAGCAGGAATGGAAAACATCAATAGAAGCCTCAAGTCTTCAAGAACTGGTGTGGATCTACTGTCCTGGTCATGCAGGGGTATGTGGCAATAAGACAGCTGACAGACTGGCCTTGAGAGCACCCATAGTGGGGACATTGGACATGGATAAGGGAGAGATACTAAAGGCTATTAATGATCGCCTGCTGGATAAATGACACTGCATTGGATGAATCAACAAGGCTGAGGCTGTTGGAGTTTGGCATCAAATGTGGGACTAGCAGAAATGGACGTGAGAGAGGATGCATCCGTCGTATGTACAACCAGCACGCTACATGTACAATTAGCATTCATACTCTTCAACGCGTGCTGAGGGAGACTGAGCACCTATGGGTTTGCCCGGAGTGCAGTGAGGTTGATTCTGATAAACAATATCGATAACAATAATCATAAACAATATCGGTAACAATAATGATAAACAGTTTTGAACTCAATTCTACAAATTAATAATGTGCTAAATACAATACATAACATTACCTTTTTTTTGCCCAGTTTAGCAGCTTGCTTTGTAAATGTCATTTATCAGTAACAATGATTGGTAAACTGTGAGCTTATGTATGACATTATGTTATATTATGTTCCTAAGTTAGGTTTCCACATAACATTCCTTTTTATAATATATGGTTTCCAAGAAACTATTACTATTGCTATATGTAACCCATATTAATCACAATTTGATGTCTATCTCAGTATGGAATTTGCTTTTTATCAATCTATTACCTCATGTAATTTTCAGATAATATGCTGCTGTAATAATACTAACAATAATGTGCTAGTATTTATGTGGCCTTGAGATAAAATGCCTACATCAAAAGCAGTAAACATGATTTAATGTCCTTCCATACATATTTCTTGACGTCACTCATATGTGAATTTTTGAATTTTGTTTGTTTTTGTTGGTAACGTCCTCAAACTCAGTGGTTTTTTCCCTTAGTTCCAGATATGTAAATTTATGACAAAAATTCATGATTTTTTTTCAGTATTCCCGTTTGCTTATCAAGGATGAAGACACCACAGCAGTTAGCATCCTTGTAGGATGCCTGTGATGGAGCATTTCAATCATGTTTACATTGGTGGTTTCTGTAGACATTGGTTTGTCAGTATGTCAGTTTGTCAGTATGTCAGTATACAAGTACTTAAAGCTTTGGTATGTCATCATCATCAAAATTTCTCACATTATAAAGCATGGAGCTACCACTGCCATTAGAAGAAGCTGACACCAAAAAACGTTTGACAGGTGGGTGATAGTTTCTGTAACAATTTATTTGACGTGATGAGGTTGCCAGCCGCCATGCAAAATCTCATATTGTCACGTCTTACAATAGAGCAGTAGTCTTGTCACGTCTTACAATAGAGCAGTAGTCTTGTCACGTCTTACAATAGAGCAGTAGTCTTGTCACGTCTTACAATAGAGCAGTAGTCTTGTCACGTCTTACAATAGAGCAGTAGTCTTGTCACGTCTTACAATAGAGCAGTAGTCTTGTCACGTCTTACAATAGAGCAGTAGTCTTGTCACCTGACAGATTCCCAGGAACTGCACGGGGCAGCCCTTCCAAATGTTCTTATTAAATGCCTGTTATGACATGCCAGATAAGGTAGACAACCTGCTCACACTTTGAATTCTCAAAGAACAAAGACTGGCTGATATTTTAATTCAGTAAACATCAAAGTTGATATCAGCAGAAATGTTACACAATATTGTTGCATTTTAAAAAAAATTGATGCCACATATTTTTATTTGATAAATGACAGTTGTTTAAATGTTTATTTATGCCACAACAGTTGTTTAAATGTTTATTTATGCCATGACAGTTGTTTAAATGTTTATTTATGCCACGACAGTTGTTTAAATGTATATTTATGCCATGACAGTTGTTTAAATGTTTATTTATGCCATCTGTTTTTGTGTGAAAAATAATCATTCTTTAATGTTTTTTATTGAAGCCATTTGTGTTTAATCAACATGTGATAATTGTTTTGTTTTTTTTTTAAAGTTGATGCTGTATGATTTTATTTCACATATGCTGAGTGATATTTTAAAACTAAGGAATGGCTTTTATGTAAATTTCACCATGCTGTTCTTTCTAAGTTCTTTAATATTTTCTCATTTTTTGCCTACATTATCCTTGTGTGTATGCCTTGGCAAATATAACAGTTTTGTTGTTTTTTTTTAATAACAAGGAGGAACATATGAAGAACAAAAATTGCATAATCCTGGCCACTTTTGCCTGTGTGTAATATTTAATTCCTCATGGTCATTTCATAAATTTTTCAAGTCCATATGTGTATTCCATAATGTAAATAAAATATATTTTATTCTTGTGAAATAACAAGTTAAATAATATATCTTGTGACTGAAACACAAGGCATTTGTAAACTTTGAATATCCATTGTCTAGCTTGCAGCTGTCATAAAATTTACTTGATAAATCTAGTGTTACCACATACTACAGCTATGCTGGAAGTGTCTTGTGTAAGTTGACTGCTTTGCCATTTTGTTTTGATGAAATTAGGGTTTTGTAATCCATTTTACATAGACCTCTATTAAGTCCATATCTTCAGGGTTAATATCCAAGCGTGAAATAGCCTTCCCCTAATGACATTCTTGTCCCTTGTGTTGAGGTAAACCTGCATTCCAGTAGCTTTGTAAGGTGACATCTATTTGCCAAAATAGACCCGTCTCATGTTTACGTTCTAAGTGAAAGAATTAGAAAACAAAACAGTTTCTTATTTTGCCTTCCCTGCACAAGTCAAAATGTTGAAGGTCAGTGTAAAGGTTTAGGAAGCTAGAAGACTATAAAAGTCACCATTACTGTTTTATGTTTTTCCCATGTGAAAAATATTAATACCTGCTCCATATGATCATTCACTTTCAAAGGTCACTTAATTTCATAGCCCAAATTGCCTATCACTGTTCATGCTTGTGTTACCTAATAGTTATTAATACCTACTCTATGTCACCATTCACTTTCAAAGGTCTTTTATTCTAATTTTCAGTGAGAAATTTGTACTTTATAACGCACACGTGTTTTAATATTTTAACAATGATTTACAAATTCTTGGGGTATAATAACCCACATTTTTTTTGGTACTTCAAAGAATTTTGCTGACTCCTAAGAAATGACAGTTGTGCTAGACTTATTGATTTAAGAATATATAAAAAATTATGCCTATCATCGGCTATCTAGGTGAGACCAGGTCATAATTTTCAGGCTACGCACTGGACACAGCATACTGAGGTACCATCTATACCACAAGTACAGGATTGGTACAAAAAATCTCTGCACCTGTGGCATCGGTCCCATGACTGCCAAACATCTGCTGCAGTCAAGCCCAACATACAGTAATGAATGGAGTAGTATATGGCAACAACCCACTTCTCTCCATGATAAACTGTTTGGAGATGTCAAGAACCTTGAACTGACCTTTATTAGAGTCATTAGTGTGGAAGTCTGAAGGTGAACAAGATGTCAAGAACCTTGAACTGACCTTTATTAGAGTCATTAGTGTGGAAGTCTGAAGGTGAACAAGATGTCAAGAACCTTGAACTGACCTTTATTAGAGTCATTAGTGTGGAAGTCTGAAGGTGAACAAGATGTCAAGAACCTTGAACTGACCTTTATTAGAGTCATTAGTGTGGAAGTCTGAAGGTGAACAAGATGTCAATAACCTTGAACTGACCTTTATTAGAGTCATTAGTGTGGAAGTCTGAAGGTGAACAAGATGTCAATAACCTTGAACTGACCTTTATTAGAGTCATTAGTGTGGAAGTCTGAAGGTGAACAAGGAAGAAATAGAAGAATGAAGCTACAACGAATGCGAACCCTTTCCATTTGCTGCTGGTAATATTAACTCTTTCTTGATATATAGAACTGTTCTGCCTTTGAAAACAGAGAAGCAAATGAACAAATAGATTGTGTTGATTTTGATATTCTATTAAACTTGTAATTTACTGGATTCCTTCTAATATAATTCACTTTTCATAGGATGACAGCCTTTGCTGTAGAACAGTTAGAGGCAGAGTAAGGATTCAGAGCTTTGATCATTTAACATTTCTGTCATGTAATGGACACTCAGTGGCCATCGTTTGGAGTGTGTAAATACTTCTTTGCCTTGTTTTAAATACATGTGCTACCCTTCTTCTTTTTTTTTTTACTTAACGGTAAATTAATTTTTTTTTACTTAATTCACAAGACGACAGCCATTTGCTGTATATAGATATATATATATGTATATATATCTATAATATCATCAACAAAAACCCCTAACTGTTTTTGGAAAATTAGTTGTGAGTGTACTGTCTCAGCAGACTGTAAAAGTTGTCAGTTATTGAGACACATGACTTAGGGCTTTTGACACTGAATGAAAGATGAAACATATTCCCAGCTTGACTACCACAAAACAGTCTAGGTACCCTGTCTGCTGATGCTTCCACCATGGCACCCCTACGACCCATGACGGGTTACAGGTTGAGATGATGATGTGAAGAAAGGTGAGCACCCTTTTTATATGTGCTCAGGGAGCATCATTATGATAAATTAGCAGACAACTCTGTCTCGACGGATAAGACGTTAGAAGAACGCAGCCAGGAGTCAATCCACAGTGCTGAGTACATTCAAGTTGATCTGCCAGATGATGATCTCACACACTTCTTGGATGGGAAGAGAGATGCAATCAAGTTTCCACCTGCCAGTGAAAAAGAGCTTTGGGAACAGCTGGATGAAGCCTTGGCAAAAGAGTTGGATAACAACCTGAAGCAGATAACTTTGGAGAAGAAGCTGGAAATCTTCTGCGACTTAATATATCTGCAGTGTCGCAAAGTGCCTCCACGGCTGGTGGAGTTGTGGATTAAAGTTGCTACCATAAGTGAAATGGGTTCATTTTCGATACAAGACAACAGGAGGCTGAGACGCTTAGGAGTCATGACCCAAGTGGCCCCCCCCTTAGAGTGTAAAGGAGTATATTGGGCCGAAACACTTGTCGGATGGGGGGGGGACTACTTCTGATGATCAGATTACTTCCTGTTGTATCGCTCTGTAAAGAGTTTCCTATCATAGTTACATGGTCAAACCAGTGACGATCGGGAAAAGACCGATTGACTTCTGGAAAGACAGATGACACTGGGAAAGACTAGAAACCGGCTGACTGGGTTAGCACCCCGTAAGCTGTATTCAATTGCAACAGGACCCAAAAATAATAGATGCCCCCAGGATTCACCGAAAAGGGGGGGGGGGGGGGGGGGGGGAGAATGATGAATCCACAGGCGCCTCATTGGAATCGACCAGACCCGTTACTCGGACTTCGAGCTCTGAACAACGGCTGGAATTTCCATGTGCCTGTGGTAGGGAATTCTCTACTCAGAGAGGAATGAAAATCCACCGAACAAAAAAGGAATGTGGGAGGTCATCTGGGGGAGATCAACAGCGCTCTGTCTCGACGGATAAGACGTTAGAAGAACGCAGCCAGGAGTCAATCCACAGTGCTGAGTACATTCAAGTTGATCTGCCTGATGATGATCTCAAACACTTCTTGGACGGGAAGAGAGATGCAATCAAGTTTCCACCTGCCAGTGCAAAAGGGCTTTGGGAACAGCTGGACGAAACCTTGGCAAAAGAGTTGGATAACAACCTGAAGCAGATAACTTTGGGGAAGAAGCTGGAAATCTTCGGCGACATAATATATCTGCACTGTCGCAAAGTGCCTCCACGGCTGGCGGAGTTGTGGATTAAAGTTGCTACCATAAGTGAAATGGGTCCATTTTCGATACAAGACAACAGGAGGTTGAGACGCTTGGGAGTCATGACCCATGTGGGCCCGCCCCCCTTAGAGTGTAAAGGAGTATATCGGATCGAAACACTTGTCGGACGGGGGGACTACTTCTGATGATTAGATTGCTTCCTGTTGTATCGCTCTGTAGAGAGTTTCCTATCATAGGTAGTTTACGGTTGAGAATCAATGCAAGATGTATTCTGATAAAAAAAAGTGTGTTCCACCACATGGTCAGTCTGGAAAACTAAGCCACTTTATTTCATTAGAGCTGTGTCCACTTAAAAATTATTCCAGCCATGGTGAGAGGAGAAGACATTACAAACTGATATAAAAATTTTTATTGGGAGAACACAAGAGTTTAGTCAAGCTTCCTGAAGAACACACTGGCTGTCCGTTAATACGTTTCACTGCATAATTCAAGCAGAGAGTTTGTATGCTAAATTCTGCAGTAATCTCTAAACTCAGTGATGTGTACTCCGTCAGTGTTGTTATTGTGTACTAAACTCTGCAGTAATCTCTTAACTCAGTGATGTGTACTCTGTCAGTGTTGTGATTATCATTGTTTCTTGATCGGCACTAACTCACAGACCATTGAGTTTCGTGCTGGAGGTAGTAGAGGGACATACTGATATCCACCATTACAGTAATGTCTGCTGGAGTAGTTGAGGCTAAATAGTGCATACATTTACAGCATGTTAAGATAGGCCTGTGCTTTAAATTAAAGTGAAAAATATCAACTAAGATAATTATGAGCTTGTTGGAGTCAGAGATTAATGAATACAGTGTTTGTTGTCAACTTTATCAGCTTTTTTATTAATCCTGTCAGTGAATACACCCGTGTGTTACCGGGGCCCGAAAGGGGAGCAAAGAATAGTAACACTGTCCCCTGCCAAGCATGTCGTAGAAGGCGACTAAGGAGGGTTGGGCATGGGGCCGGTTACCCCATCCTGTAAAAAAAATTTAAACCACAAAAAACTTCAACAAATATGGACAAGTCAAATAAAGAAAATAAAACACAGCCATCCAAGACAGGGGAAGGTCCTCTCGCGGGGAGGCGTATGATGCAACACAGAGAAAGCCGAAAGGAGTCTGTGTTGCTGACTAACCTTCTTTCTTCTAGGAGAACTTCCAGATTTGGCACCTGGAATGTTCGGACATTGAACGAACAAGGGAAAGTGGCACAAGTAGCAGCAGAAATGAGGGAATACAAAATCAAGGTTCTGGGAATGTGTGAAACAAAGTGGAAGGGGGTAGACAGGAAGAAACTCATCACAGGTGAATTGGTGCTGTCCTCAGGACACGAAGACGAAAGTTCACACCACAGTGAAGGGGTAGCTCTTATGTTATCTAAAGAAGCACAGAAAGCACTCATTGAATGGGAAGCTGTGGGACCCAGAATAATAACAGCTATTTTCAAAACAGCTAAAAAGAAAATTCATGTCAATGTCATCCAATGTTATGCACCAACTAATGACAAAGAAGAGTCTGTGAAAGAAGCATTTTATACTAAACTACAGGAAATTATGGATAAAGTAAAAAGAAGAGACATCACAATTTTGATGGGTGACATGAATGCAAAGATAGGTACAGTCAATACTGGATTTGAAGAAGTCATGGGAAAACATGGGCTAGGCGTAATGAATGAAAATGGAGAACTATTCGCAAACTTCTGTGCTTCAAATCAACTGGCTATAGGAGGAAGCATGTTTCCACATAAGAGAATACACAAGGCAACATGGATATCACCAGACCATAGAACAGAAAATCAGATCAATCATATATGCATAAAGAAGAAGTTTAGATCATCATTGCAGGATGTAAAGGTATATAGAGGAGCAGATGTGGCATCAGATCACCATCTTCTGATAGCCAAAGTAAAAATGAAACTCAAGAGATATGCAACAATGCAAAATTATAGACAACAGTTTAATGTAGGACAGCTAAGAAATCAAGAAACAAGAGACAAATTTGCGGTCACAGTATCCAACAAATTCCAAGTGCTCCAACAGTTGGAAGATGTAGAGAATACAGAAGACTATTGGCAGCAGGTCAAAACGGTATGGAAGGAGACATGTGAAGAAATACTGGGGAAAAGGGAAAGACAACAAAAAGCATGGATAACAACAGAAACCATCAATAAGATAAAAGATAGAAAAAACAAGAAAGCAGAGTTAAACACAAGCAAAACCAGAAGTTCCAAAGCCAAGGCTCAAGAAGTGTACACAGAAGCAAACAAAGAAGTAAAAAGAAGTATCAAAAGAGACAAGAGGAAGTATATTGAGGAGTTGGCAAGAGAGGCAGAAGATGCTGCAGCCAAAGGAAATATGAGAGAACTGTATAGCAGCACAAAGAAGCTAACAGGGAAATACAAGCAAACAAGTTGCCTCATAAAAGATAAGAATGGGAAACTGCTCAGCAATATACAAGAGCAAATGAAGAGGTGGACAGAATATTTTGGGGACCTTCTCAATAGACCAGCTCCACAAAACCCGCCGGACATCCAGCCAGCAGAAGAAGAGCTACAAATTAACGGTGAAAGACCAACGAAGGAAGAAATAAAGAAAGCCATAAAGCTTCTAAGAGATGGAAAAGCGTCTGGACCTGATGGCACTCCAGCAGAGGCCATCAAAGCAGATATCGACACGGCTACAGAGATGTTATATAAATTACTTGGTAAAGTCTGGGAAAAAGAAGAGATACCAGCAGAATGGAAGGAAGGATATCTGGTTAAGTTGCCTAAGAAGGGAAATCTACAAGAGTGCACAAATTATAGAGGAATAATGTTACTATCAGTGCCAGGAAAGGTATTGAACAGGATTATCCTTGAGAGATTAAAGGAGTCCATAGACAAGAAATTGAGAGATGAACAAGCAGGTTTTCGACAAAACAGATCATGTACAGACCAGATAGCCACTTTGAGAATAATAGTTGAACAAAGTCTGGAATGGAATTCACCACTATACATCGGATTTGTGGACTACGAAAAAGCATTTGACAGTGTGGACAGAGAATCACTTTGGAAATTGATGAGGCATTATGGAGTTCCCCTGAAAATCATTAATTTAATAAAGAAAACCTATGAAGACATGACGTGCAGAGTTCTTCATGAAGGACAGCTTACAGAACCATTTGGGATAAGAACAGGAGTGCGACAGGGATGCCTCTTGTCTCCATTTCTTTTCTTGCTGGCAATAGATTGGGTTATGAGATCATCGACAACACACAACAGAAATGGAATCCAGTGGACTCTGACTAAGCAGTTGGATGATCTGGATTTTGCTGATGATTTGGCTCTCCTGTCCCATAACCGTAATCAGATGCAGGACAAATTGAAAACACTCGATGAGAGGTCACAGCAATTGGGTCTGAAAATACACAGGGAAAAGACAAAAATAATGCGAATAAATGCAGGTAATGAAAACAGGGTTGAACTTGAAGAAACGCCAATACAAGATGTAGAATCATACACATATCTTGGCAGTAATATAGACAAAGTTGGAGGGACAGACAGCGATATCAAAATAAGAATACAAAAAGCAAGAGGAGCTTTCATTGCATTGGGAAATATATGGAGATCAAGAGAAATAGGATCCAACACGAAAATAAGAATCTTCAACTCAAATGTGAAGTCAGTCCTATTGTATGGCTCGGAGACATGGAGAACAACAAAGACAACAACCAAAAAGCTACAGACTTTCATAAATGGGTGCTTGCGTAGAATAGAGGGATTAAAATGGTATGACAAGGTTACCAATGTGGAACTGATGACAAGAACTGGACAAGTGCCAGTGGAACAAGAGATGAGAAGAAGACGATGGCGATGGATAGGACACACACTGAGGAAACCTGTTGATAGCATTACAAGGCAGTCCTTGTTCTGGAACCCCCAGGGCAAGAGAGGCAGAGGAAGACCAAGAAGTACATGGAGAAGAGAGTTGGAAACAGAGGTGAAAATGATGAGGAGAACATGGAAAGAACTTGAGATGATGGCACGTGACAGGAGGACTTGGCATGTGTTTGTTGAAGGCCTATGCTCCTTTGGGAGTGGAGGGTTATGAATGAATGTCAGTGAATAACTTCACTTCATTTTATTTTTTCCAGTGATGCTATCCACGTTACATAGATGCTATCCACGTTACATAGATGCTATCCATGTTACATAGATGGTGTGTGTGATCTGTCTGTGTTTTAAAACTTCCTGCATTATGAGCTTTCCTGTTTTAAAAAAAGAGAAGCAAATGAAGGACAAGACAGACAGGTTTTACTTTGCAAGCAATTGACCAGATTTCTTAGACTGTAACTGTCCACAGGCTTATAGCCATTGCTGTATAACAGTTGTTCCCAAACTGGGGTATGAGAAAGATGTCAGGGGGGGCGGGTATGGAGACCCAAAAAATATAGGGAACCACTACTGTAGAACAATAAGGAAGCAGAGTTAGGATTTAGAGCCAATATCAGTGGTAAACATTGACTTGACATTAATAGCAATATGTAAATATTTGTTTGGCTTTCACGAAGAAAGAGACTATGACTGAGAACACATGGGTCATTGAGTGGAAAATGTGTTGACACAGAAGTCATGAACCATTGAGCAGAAAATATGTTGACACAGAAGTCATGAACCATTGAGTAGAAAATGTATTGACACAGAAGTCATGAACCATTGAGCAGAAAATATGTTGACACAGAAGTCATGAACCATTGAGTAGAAAATGTGTTGACACAGAAGTCATGAACCATTGAGCAGAAAATATGTTGACACAGAAGTCATGAACCATTGAGTAGAAAGTGTGTTGACACAGAAGTCATGAACCATTGAGCAGAAAATATGTTGACACAGAAGTCATGGACCATTGAGTAGAATATGTGTTGACACAGAAGTCATGTACCATTGAGTAAAAAATGTGTTGAGACAGAAGTCATGGATCATTGAGTAGAAAATGTGTTGACACAGAACTCATCGGCCATCAAAATGGAAAATGTGTTGACACAGAAGTCATGGACCATTGAGTAGAAAAAGTGTTGACACAGAAGTCATGGACCATTGAGTAGAAAATGTATTGACACAGAAGTCATGGACCATTGAGTAGAAAATGTGTTGACACAGAAGTCATGGGCCATCAAAATGGAAAATGTGTTGACACAGAAGTCATGGACCATTGAGTAGAAAAAGTGTTGACACAGAAGTCATGGACCATTGAGTAGAAAATGTATTGACACAGAAGTCATGGACCATTGAGTAGAAAATGTGTTGACACAGAACTCATCGGCCATCAAAATGGAAAATGTATTGACACAGAAGTCATCGACCATCAAAATGGAAAATGTTCTGACACAGAAGTCATGGACCACTGAGTAGGAAATTTGTTGACACAGAAGTCATGGACCATTGAGAAGAAAATATGTTGACACAGAAATCATCAAAATGGAAAATGTGTTGACACAGAAGTCATCGACCATCAAAATGGAAAGTGCTCTGACAGAGAAGTCATGGACCACTGAGTAGAAAATTTGTTGACACAGAAGTCATGGACCATTGAGAAGAAAATATGTTGACACAGAAGTCATGGGCCATCAACATGGAAAATGTGTTGACACAGAAGTCATCAGCCATCAAAATGGAAAATGTGTTGACACAGAAGTCATCAGCCATCAAAATGGAAAATGTGTTGACACAGAAATCATCGGCCATCAAAATGGAAAATGTGTTGACACAGAAGTCATGGACCATTGAGTAGAAAATGTGTTGACACAGAAGTCATGGACCATCAAAATAGAAAATGTGTATTTGGCTGTTCAGAGCAGGACATTACTGGCAACTTTGTTACAGGTGATTTACTTCCTGTTGGATTTCCTCTCGAAGCAAAATCTGGTAATGTCATGCTCCAGTCTATGCAACTTTAAAATGTGTAGCTGACTCTGCTCTTGTCTTAGGCAAGGGCAGCAAGGAAAGGAATTGGTCACCCCACCTCATAAAGCTAAACATAGAATAATGAAGTCTCCAACACCACTCCCCTACAGCATTATCCACTGTGAGACTACCTATATCTTTTTTTTACTTGATTATTAGAGCAACATAACAGAGCAGACCAAGACACAGACACAAAAACGCACAAACACCTTGTATGTCTGAACTGTAATTACTTTGACAACGTATTTTTAAAATGTGTTGTTTCATGATGTCACATTTTGATTGAGATAATATTATAAAACTGAACTCTGTAATAATTAAAAAATTGTGTTTTAAATGAATATTAACGTATTTTTCTTCCTCCATTCAAAATGATCCTCATATCTTTCACGTGACCAGATTTTGATGCTCAGGACAAATCAGGTGCTCATTTGTGCTACAGTTCTGGTATAAATATTTATCTGGAGTTTTTGTCTTTATTCTGCCCAACTGTGCATGACATATTTTTGTCAACATTTTTGTCAAGTTAGATGTTTGCTTGTATCCTTTTGAAATTTAATGTAAACAAAAAACATGTTAGTGCTATCGTCAAGTTATTATGTTAACCAAGGCAGCTCTAGATTAGTCCGTAATTTTTTCAGTGTTGCTTTTTCTTCCGTTTTTTGTTTTTTGGAGCTGCCAAGCCTCAGTACATCTACCAAAGCCTCAGTACATCTACCACTAAATACAAACAAAACATCTACATGTCATACTATGTTCTGAAAATACTAATACAAATGTTAACAATTATCTGTGATCAGACTTATGTCATGTAACGCCTATTGCTAACTTTTGTTTTTTTTTAACTATTTGTTTTTCTGTGTTGTTCCTGGAGGTCTGTGATGTGTGTGTGGGGAGGGGGGGGGTGGTGGGGAGAGAATGAATTTTTAAAAACCGCAAAAAGGGTATGACTAGGACAAAAGAGAAAGAAAAAAATGACCTTCATTGCAGCCACTTGGCCATGTTCGTCGCATGGAAGATGGTCGCATCCCCAAAGATATTTTCTACTGGCAGATGGCAAAAGAGCAACTGGGCAACCGTAGCTGAGGTTCAAAGATGTGTTCAAGAGGCATGAAAGCTCTGGACATAAATCCAGCAACCTGGAAGGATGAAGCTGCCGGGCGCACCACGTGGTTATGCTCATTACGGCGCCACCTCAGCTCATGTTAAAAAAAAAGCTCTTACAGCAAGCAGAAGACAAGTGAACACGCCGTAAGGAATACAAGTAGGCAAAATAAAGCAGCCGGGAGCTATTACCTCAAGTGTGCATCATCCCCCCGTTATGACTAATGTTGTTCTTTTTATCGTTATTCTGAATTTTAGTTAGGGCCCTTTGTTTAGAGATATCCGTTGTTACTGTCCTTTTTCTCTGCACTTTCTTACGATAGCATATCAAAAATTGTTGTCTTTTTAGTTTTCTGCTGTTAGTGACATCACTAACTGACCAAAGCAACTTAGGCATAAGGTTGTTGTTGTTTAACTACGGCTGCTCAGCTTCTCGCTCTTTTTCAGCCAATACCAAGGTGAAAACTTTGGTATTATCTACACTTTAGATCTAGGCTTTTTTTGTGGCTATTCCGAAATATGCTGAGTTGAGGTCATGAGCTGCAGTTTCTCCAGCTTGGCTTACATAGGATCATCACATCTGGTCCTAGTCTAAGTGGAAGAAATTCGTGATATACTTTGCATTCCCCGCCATCCAGTGTGGCTCTACAAATATGCAGAGCTAAAATACTGTACTCTGGTTCTGGGCTGTCCCAAAGAATTATCACATCCTACACAGAGCCACTTCTCAGCTCCCCCTGCCTATCACATGGTCCACAGTGAGATCCTCCTACATGCAGCCAACCAGATAAAAGCCAGATTTACGTCTGGGGCACAAGTGACTCCTCCAAGTTTAGTGTGCAATGCTGGGTTCTCAACATGTTTCATCACAGGGGAAATCCTTGAAAGTGTGTGGATGATTTCAAGAGTCAATGAGGGCGTAATGTCCCTCACAACAGAGGTTCAGTTTGACAAATGTATATTATAGCATGATGCTTAGCTGGTGGTCCTATAAGGATGACTCCAGAAGTGCCTCCATACACTAGCAATAAGGTAACTTTCAAGTCATATTCCTTGTACATTTGTAATTGACCTCATGATATTTTTGCAATATAGAAAAAAATAGAGCAGGTAACAGAACACATCTCTGCCTTGCTCTCTGCTTTACTGGTTGAAATCTGCCCAACTTATTCTCGACCCTTGCAGTCACTTTTTGTTTCCGATACATGTTTTTAATCATTCCCAGATCTTTCCCATCTTACGTTCTAGCACTTTGATGGTCTCTTGATACTTCATCTTGTCAAATGCCTTGGCACAGTCTATGATGAACTATATGTATAGATCTCTTTGTACAGATATACTTTCAGAAACAATTAGTTCTGGGGATACCCTTTGTACAGATATGCTTTCAGACAAACCACAGATGAAAATATATTCAGAGGCGAAGAGTGGAGTAAGTCAGATGAGAACTTGATTAACTACCAGCAAGTCATCATCAGCCTTGGCAGAGAGTGTAGAATGTGGGGCAATGGGAAATGGAAATTAATCAACTGATACTTGATCATGCCGAATGATAATGATGTCATTGCGTATACAAATGGGTCTGCGATCCGTGATGAGACATCAGGTTGGGGCTTCTTTGCTAGAGTAAAGGACAGAATCGTCGCCAAACAGCGGTGCGTACAAGATAACAACTTCCCGCATGAGAATGGAGGTAGAGGCAGCTACTGCAGCCTTAAGGTGGCTATCTGAGACTTCAGTAACAATCGCAGTCATTGTGTCAGATTCTCAGTCCATGCTTCGAAAGGCTCATAATGGTTGGCTAAGGCATGAATGGAAAACCTCCAGAGAAGCTTCGAATCTGTAAGAGCTGGTGTGGATCTACTGTCCTGGTCATGCAGGGGTATGCGGTAATGAGAGAGCTGACAGACTAGCATCAAGAGCACCCATAGTGGGGACACTAGATATGGATAAGGGAGAGATACTGAGAACAATTAATGATCGCCTGTTAGAGAATGACACTGCAATAGATGAATCATCAAGGCTAAGACTGTTAGAATTTGGCATCAAACGTCAGGCTTGCAGAGATGGACGTATGAGAGGATGCATCCGTCGTGTTTATAACCAGCGAGCTACAGGAGTAGTTAGCATTCACACTCTTCGACATATACTGAGGGAGACTTAGTACCTATAGGTTTGCCTGGAGTGTAATGATGTCGATTCTGTTCAACGATAACAATAGCAATGCTTTAAGAAATAATGTTCTCTCTGGAACTTACTTGTGCCTAGTTAACGATTGTTTTTGATTACCTACTGGCATTTTCTTTATGGAGATCTTCAGTTGCCTTTGGAGCAACTCTTACATGCATGGCAGCGGAGGCTTTGGAATTTTGAAGTATCTTGTGACTCAACTGACAGTCATTTTGTTAAAGTGTTAAGAAATGTTCAAGGAAGGACAGAACTAAACACAATATGAGAAGATATGCATAGATTAACATAATACGCGGAAGGACAGAACTAAACACAATATGAGAAGATATGCATAGATTAACATAATATGCGGAAGGACAGAACTAAACACAATATGAGAAGATATGCATAGGTTAACATAATACGCGGAAGGATAGAACTAAACACAATATGAGAAGATATGCATAGATTAACATAATACGCGGAAGGACAGAACTAAACACAATATGAGAAGATAAGCATAGGTTAAGATAATACGCGGAAGGATAGAACTAAACACAATATGAGAAGATATGCATAGATTAACATAATACGTGGAAGGATAGAACTAAACACAATATGAGAAGATATGCATAGATTAACATAATACGCGGAAGGACAGAACTAAACACAATATGAGAAGATATGCATAGGTTAACATAATACGCAGAAGGATAGAACTAAACACAATATGAGAAGATATGCATAGATTAACATAATACGCGGAAGGACAGAACTAAACACAATATGAGAAGATATGCATAGATTAACATAATACGCGGAAGGACAGAACTAAACACAATATGAGAAGATATGCATAGATTAACATAATACGCGGAAGGACAGAACTAAACACAATATGAGAAGATATGCATAGATTAACATAATACGCGGAAGGACAGAACTAAACACAATATGAGAAGATATGCATAGGTTAACATAATACGCGGAAGGATAGAACTAAACACAATATGAGAAGATATGCATAGATTAACATAATACGCGGAAGGACAGAACTAAACACAATATGAGAAGATATGCATAGGTTAACATAATACGCGGAAGGATAGAACTAAACACAATATGAGAAGATATGCATAGATTAACATAATACGCGGAAGGATAGAACTAAACACAATATGAGAAGATATGCATAGTTTAACATAATACGCGGAAGGATAGAACTAAACACAATATGAGAAGATATGCATAGATTAACATAATACGTGGAAGGATAGAACTAAACACAATATGAGAAGATATGCATAGATTAACATAATACGCGGAAGGATAGAACTAAACACAATATGAGAAGATATGCATAGATTAACATAATACGCGGAAGGATAGAACTAAACACAATATGAGAAGATATGCATAGATTAACATAATACGCGGAAGGATAGAACTAAACACAATATGAGAAGATATGCATAGATTAACATAATACGCGGAAGGATAGAAATGAACAAAAGAATGATATAAAAAACGGGTGAACAGAGTTTATATAACTAAATTTATATAACTAAATTTATATAACTAAATGATGAAGATTAGAACCACAACAGAAGAGGATATCAATATTCGATTTAGCAGAAAATAACCATAAACCTCTGTCTGTGGTATTTTGGCCAGAGCTCAATTATAAATAATAGAAGAGAAAATTATAAATAGACACTTTTAAAGAATGAGCAAATGGACAGAACTAAATTATGAACGTTGTTCTGGAAGAGTGAGAAATAAAAATGAACCTAACTCATCGATGAGATTGGAGTAGGCATGTTATTTTGTTTCAATTTATCAAACTGTTCACATGCTCAATAAGGAGGGAGACTACAACATCAAAATATGTCATATTCCTCAAATCGTTATTGCTAATAAATGTCAAACATACACAACAAAAGAAATAAGAAATCTATTGGTCCGTATATTAAAACTGTTATTTATTAAACTTGAACAAAGAAGATCTCAGTGATCGACGTACATGCAGTCCCATAGCAGACACTGCCGGTGGGGAGTGAAGCGTTAGATTCTTCACTAGGTCCAGCTTCGAATAGTGGGGTTCCCTTCCTCCCTCATTTTTGCCTTTCCCCAACTTAAGAACAGAGTCAGGAACCCATTTACAGCTGCGTAGACTAAAGCGTAACGACACGGTATTTCTAAGCCAGCACATGTGCCGTAATAGGTAATGTAATTCCGCTCTAACCACTCTGCCAATCGTACTCTGATCAAGAATATTGAATATAAAATTATTCAGTAGCATTTACATATTATTTGTCTGGTAAATTATTATAAAGCTTTTTTTCTGTTTTTAATTTGTAAAATGATACTACCGGTATCTGATAAAAAACCAGAAACAAAAATGGTCTCAAATGTCCTCTAAGCTGTGGATTCTCATTATTGATTATTACAACCCGCTGCCTTGTTGATACTTTTGTTTAGTCCGTGTTTAGTTGACAAGATGATGATGTTTTCTGAACACTTCACAAATAAAAGGTTTTGTTCAATCACTCTAATCACGCTGTTAACTACAGGGTTTCCCGAAAGTCCGTTCTCATAAGTAACACAAATATTTATGTCACGATATGTATATAGAAGCGTCCGATTGACAGAGTGGTTAGAGTGCTGATCTCTCGCGGCAAAGATGCCGGTTCGAATCACGGTACTGACATGCTCCAGTCTATCCAGCTGTAAATGGGTACCTGCCTACTTGTAACCGTTAGGTTGGTTAAGAGAAAAAGTCTTTTAGATTTATTTTTACGAGATTGATTGATATTAGCTGAGTTTGCTTTATAGTTAAAGTGAAGGAATACATAGAATGTAAATGGGGGACAAAATACGTCTTACATCCCTTCTTTAGTCACAGGCATATGCCTTTGTTTATGTCGTGAGATGGGCTAGGTGGTTGTAATTCACGTGTTTTGTATTGGGGGGTGATTTGTTTGTCAGAGAAAGTTGTTCTGCAGTGTTCGAAATTAGTCGTCGTTGTAAATCGACGTTTTAGATTAAATAATTTTGCTCCCAGATGTGATAGAGTTAGCTTCTAAATGTGGTAGCGAGTGGAGGTTTTCGACGTGTGATAAGCGAATGTATATTGGTTGCTTCTGCGGTGGTAGAAAAGCTGTAATTATCATCTGAACATCCATCTCGATATTTGCCACGGTTGTTATATGACAGTGTTTATGTATTCTGAGGACAATATGTCAGTGTTCCAAGTGAGAGACATGTGTGTATTCGATTTCTCGGGTATGTTGAGTTTTGCCAAATTATTGATGAACTATGGGTAAAGTGAATTATAGTAGACAGTCAAGAATAAAGTGAACTATAGTAGACAGTCAAGAATAAAGTGAACTATAGTTGACAGTCAAGAATAAAGTGAACTATAGTAGACAGTCAAGAATAAAGTGAACTATAGTAGACAGGCAAGGAATTATAGTAGACAGCATATAGAAAGAACAGCAGAGTTGGTAAATGTACATCCCTGACGGTCAGGCCAGTGCCTATATCTAGATACGCCAAATGTTAGCTGCTGTTTACCAGAAGAAGAAGAGTCGAATTAAACATCTTTAGTATATAACAGATGGGAAGCAGACGTGTCAACAAGGGTTCTCAAATGACTAGATAAAACAACCACATTAGAGCAGTCTGATAGAGAGAGAGAGACATAACTGAAGAAAAATGTTGCTGTTGAAAGTTGAAAGTGTTTACGTTAAGATACAAGTAGCATCTCATGCACCTCTCTTGTAAATAAACATCACCATCATCTGTTCAAAGTCGTTTTGGTGTTAAGCGTACTACAGTATGATAGAAATAATAGAGAGAGAGAGAGAGAGTATGATGTTTAAGATATAAGAAAAACAACCGTGGGTCTGCTGTAGGGTTTTGATCTACGATCGACAAGATTTCAAACCATCAACGGCCACATACTCTTGAGTTACGGAAGGAGAAGACAGCAAGGAATGGAACTAGTCACCCCATCTCTTGAAGCTGGACCTGGTGTGGTCTCAAGTTTAGACACTTGACTCCCCTATGGTAGTATCTGTTATGTGACAACCTATATAGATGTTCAAATTGAGCTCTTTGTGCATTTAAATAACTATTTTTCTGCCTTCGTCACTTTATGATTCGGTACATGTTGTCATGATTTTCTGCATTCGTTTATAATTATAAGTGAAAAATAGTATTAATTTAGGGACACCGTGTTTACTAGCAAGCTATCATATCAGTGGTCTGATGCTCTCCTCTACTGCTTTTTGTTGTTACCGCTGACCTCAGCGACAGCAGCAGCGAATGGGTTGGTGGAAGGGGCGGTGTAGCTGTAAGGTGGAGGAGGTTGGTTGTTGGCCGCATACTGGGGTAGCCCCGAGGGGTAGGTAGGGTAGTAGTGACTCGAGTACCCAGGAGGTAAAGGTTTGACCGATGCGTAACTGGGTGGTTCAACTGTTGAATGGTTTTGAGCTGAAAAAGGGAGATAATGCAGGTAAGATAACTTTGTCAGTTGAAGTAACTTCGACTGAATTCTTCTACATTCGTCGTTATCAATTATGAAAATTAATTTAAAAAATATAAGGCACAAATGAGCATGCATTTACTTGTCAGTAACCGTTCAACCATCGACTCATATCCAGAGCTGGCCGTTGGGAGGTGGTACGAGGTATATTTCTGGCTCCTCCCCCAAACCAAATAGGTCTTTCCAAAATTTTAATTTGAAAAATAGTTTTGATACATTTTGGCACCCCGTCCCAAAATGACACTGGGTGAGATTTACTGGTGCAACGTTCACATCCTGGCCCAACACATTTGTTTTTCTTTTAGACTTATTGTGAGGCCAAATCTTTGTATGCATGAGAGGAGATAAATAGAGTGAGAGAGAAAATTACACGCTTGAGAGAAGTTAAATAGAGGGAGACAGAAGATAAATAGTGGGAGAGAGAAGGTAGAGGGAAAGAGAAGCTAAATAGAAGGAGAGAGAAGATAAATAGTGGGAGAGAGAAGATAAATAGTGGGAGAGAGAAGGTAGAGGGAGAGAGAAGATAAATAGTGGGAGAGAAAGTAGAGGGAGAGAGAAGATAAATAGAGGGAACGAACAAACTTTATTTTCGAAGGGTTAAGAATTGGGCGCATTCTTCCCTTCCACTCTCATTTATCTTGCATACTATATCCTTTCATTCCCACATGTTACTTTATGCATTAATTTAAAGGCATGCAACATTATAAAGTTAACATAACAGCATTCATCTACAGTATGCAATCATAATAAAAAATGAGTAGGTTTTTTGTTTTTAACAAACAAGATAATAATTGGGGAAAAAAGTAATAATAAAATAAATAAAACAATAAATAAAAATAAATAATTCTGTATACCGACACTAACTCATGCGGTCAATCCGTCTACAATTAATCTGTATTTTTGAATGTGTCATCAATCATCAATACAAAAATTACATAAACACATTCTCGCTTATATCCATACATTCTTGGTGGAAAATAAAATAATAATAATAACAATTTCTTACTCACTTCTGTGGCAGGTAAAGTCTTTGAGCAGTTAAAAAAAAAACTTATGTAATATCTGCTGATTCTCATATACATCATCCAATTTAGGCAATCGAAAACATTCACATTTCTAAAGTACAGTGGTATGTGGGTACATTCTCACATACATTACATTATATAATAATATTTTAAAGTGAATATAATAATATTACATGGATATTGAACAAATTATTCACAAAAAACGAGCGGAAGAGGAACAGAAATGTTGACCTATAGATGAGATGTTGACAGGCAAATGTTGTTTCTATGGGGGTAGATAATCAGTGTTGAGTAGGTGTTTGAAAAGTGCTTTGTTAAAAGAATATTGTGTAGGTAGGCTTTTTAGGTGGTGTGGAAGGCTGTTCCATAAGTAGGCTCCAGAGTAGGCTAGACTCTTTTTGAACAGGTCGATCCTAGGTTTGGGCAGACGTAACTGATGTAATTGTTGTCCCTCTCTTCTACTGGTTTGAAACAATGATCGTAGGTACGACGGGGCATTGTTAGATAGAATAGGGGGAGAGAAGGTAGAGGGAGAGAAGATAAATATAGTGAGAGAGGGGGAAGGGAATAGGAGACAAAACAGACAAGAAATATGTAGAAAAACTTTGAACAGCGTCACAGTATTAGAAGGCTCGTTGAAAGCCTATACTCTATAGGGATCTCATGGGTAATGAGCTAACCAACCTTCATAGTAGCAGTATATATTTATATCAACAAATAAAACGGTATTGAACCAGTTTGACAAATTAACGGTTGACAGGAAACAAGGGACGTTTCCGGTTTCACCCTTCGTCAGCCACAGTTACAAACAGGCAACGAGGACAAAAAATATAGATTATAGACAGCAACTACGTGATACATGTAAACACAGATGAAGAGCAATAACAAAGCAAGGAAACTACACAATCGATAATAATATATCAATATAAGAAATTCACAAATCAACTAAAATCAAAAGCAGAAAATGGAAGACGCTTCTATCTCAAGGGACTAACCATAAGATATTTCCGAAGTCAAGAACAATGCGGCATTGGCAGGGCAATTGTTAACTTATTATAATTATCGTTCGGCCGCCTTTTATGAAGAGTTAAGCAATGGTTATAGCCCGTTCATGCCCCCAGCTCGTGTAAATCCAACGAAATTCCCTTTTATAACAATTAGCTCTATAGATGTAAATCTATGTATAGATGTTTTTATATATGTATATATATGTATATATATATATATATATATATATATATATATATATATATATATATATATATATATATATATATATATATATATATATATATATATATATATATATATATATATATACAGTACTTTGCAAAAAAAATGGCAGTCATATTGCTCAGCTAAATAAGCTGAAATCTAATTAAATATGCATGTTCTGCCCCAAATTTGCACTCCACTTAAGTGAGCAAACACTACCAAAAGTTAAAAAAAAATTAGCGTAGAGTAACGTCCCTTGATATAAGAGCAGACGACAATTTCTAATGCTAGTGGCAGAAAATGGATACAAAGTCAAAGTGTATGTTAATTTCACAGCTTTGGAATGAACGAAATCAAACATGTTCCAACATTTCTAAAACCTTGAACATTCCTGAGCGGACTGTCTACAGAGTTGTGAGTAAATTAAAAGCAGGTAATTTAATCGAGCGAAAAGAAGGTAGTGGGAGGCCAAGAGTTTTGGTCACAAAGGACCATCGGTGTCTCGCCCAAATCGTTCGGGCTGGGCCAATGAAGAGTGTAGAAAACATACGGCAGCGCATGATCGAGTTGGGAAGCCCAGAGGTATCTAATGCTATTGTCAACCGGGAGCTACACAGAATGAATTACACAAAAAAGCGGGTAATTTCGTCACCATTGCTCACAGAGACTCACAAACAGATGCGCTTGAACTGGTGCCACGAACACCAAAATTTGTCATGGGACAATGTGATTTTTTCAGATGAATGTTCTCTTTGGTCTTATCCTGCTCAAATAAATATTTGGACGAAAGGCTCTGTAACGCATGTGTACCAGCGACCGAAACATACCTAGAAATTCCATCTTTGGGGAGGGGTGTCAGCAAGAGGTGCCACCCCACTGTGTGTTTTCACAGGAATTCTCACGAAAGAAAGGTACATCGACATACTAGAGGGACACCTTCTGCCATTTATATAGGTCATGTACCCCGATGGGTGCACATTTCAACATGACAATGACCCAAATCATACAGCTCATACCCCCAAAGCATGGCTGCAAGAGAAAAATGTGATAGTGCTGAAGTGGCCCAGCAACAGTCCCGATCAAAACCCAATTGAAAACGTTTGGGCACTACTCAAGAATCATTTAAAAAAGAGTGGACTCAGAGACGTTGAACAATTGAAGAAGGTAGCTGAAAAATACTGGGACAGTCTGACTCACAATTACCTACAAACATTTGTGGGAAGTATGCCTCGCCGCATCCAGGCTTGCCTTGCTGGAGAAGGCAACATTATATTGTACTGAAACCACTGTTAATAGATAGGGGAGATACCAATCTTCCTCTGGACATACAGTTTTTATTATTATTTGCTTCTATGAGTGTGCTGCGTTGCGAAAATATGACTGCCATTTTTTTTGCAAAGTACTGTATATATATATATATATATATATATATATATATATATATATATATATATATATATATATATATATATATATATATATATATATATATATATATATATATATATATATATATATATATATATATGTCTTGCTCATGCGTATGCTTTCATACTTATAATAACGGAATCAACTATGATTGTTATGTTTTAAAATAACATGCATCAAATTTAATAATCAATTAGTTTTAACAAGTTAAAAAAGTGATGAAATGATGGCGAATTTTAGAGTTAAATAAAATTTCTAGTCATTTGAGACTTGGTTTGAGGATTTAAAATTCAAATTTAATGTCCGTTTGCTGGTGCTTTTTACAAGCACTTAACTGGCATACGTGAGTCCTGCAGCCTTGGTTTCGTCATCTCTTTTGTGATGATGACACTTCACAGTCTGATAGCTTCGTTCCTTGAACGGTCTGATAGCTCAGTACCACGATCGTTTAGACAAAATAAAAATAATGTCTCTGCTAAGTACATTTGTTGACTGCAAATTAACAGGCGCATTGTCTCGCTGTCCACCCACCAATGTTATTCTCTCTGAATAATTAAATTCTTTTTTGAGTATACACAGCGTAACTCATGGCAGATGATTAGAAATCACCAATATTATCCTGGCTATTAAAATGGGGAAAATGTGTCTGGACAGCGGGAACTGCAATGATTTTCCTGAATTATAAGTTACAAAGTACATGTATCTCACAAAATAATATGAAACACTTGATGCACATGTGGTGTAATCATCACTCATCACTGCTCCAGTCGGAGTCTGGGGTCACCTCTGCTGTCGGTTTTCAGTACGACTAGCAAGAAGCGATCACCAGCGCTTGCTGTAGTGGTTTATGAATATACTATTTTCATTTGTTGAGGTTGCCAGCCTCATATATAACCACCTAGCAAGAAAAACATGTCAAATTCACATTTGTAAAATAAATGTTTACACTTACCCTAAAGTAACTTTTGGGAACACAATCTCCTCGCACAGTTTAGAATGGACACAGCACTTTATTAGGTGCTTCGAATCACTTGGTCTAGGAAATTATAGTAATCCTCTTATCGCGGGTGTTCTGTGAATCACTTGGTCTGGGAAATGTTAGTAGTCCTCTTATGCCGGGTGTTCTGCGAATCACTTGGCCTGGGACATGTTAGTAATCCTCTTATGACGGGTTTTCTGCAAATCACTTGGTCTGGGAAATGTTAATAATCCTATTATGACGGGTGTTCTGAGAATCACATGGCCTGGGAAACTTTAGTAATCCTCTTATGACGGGGGATCTGATTCCTTAGGTATCCAGACTTTGTATTTACATGCAGGTTTACTTTTAAGTTTCAGAGTTGCCCAAATACTGTCCTAGTCCCTTAAGTTTCCAGTCTTTGTATTTATAAATGCGGGCTTACTTTTAAGTTTTAAAGTTGCCCTAATACATCTGATCTGTTACTTATAATATAAGAATTCTTAGTCCGATCCTTCTCTCTCTGGCTTCTGGGAGTTGCTAGTTTGACGTTGCGATGTAGTCTGATTTGCGACTCCTATTTTGCAAGATTATATATCTCAGTTCAAATCCCAGATTGTACTTCCGACGAATTTTCCAATGAAAACCATTGTGTCCCGTCTCTCAAATCAATCCAATCGAAAGAAATGGGGGTGTTCAATTTAATTTCCCCCGCGTATTTTAAAATATTACATTTTAAAATTCCCTCGCGTGACCTCTATCTAATAATGCTGTAATACTTCCGCAACTCACACAAAAATCTGTGAACTTGTTTGATGTCTAGATGCTACCTTCCAATATTGTCTCCCCCAGACAGGTTATCTGTAACAATTACACAGGGATGGTCCCGTGAAAACGATTATCTCCTTATCACCGGTGTCTTCGCCCATCTGAGACGGCTTTCCCAGACAGACAACATTGGCTTCCTTTGAATCGATCGTGCGCGACCAGCTTGCGCATACAAGGATCGTCTCTGTCAAAGGTTGGCTAGACTGACTTACGTGATAACCGTATTACCGCTGACCGGTCTAATTACCCTGGTATTGTTGCGATTTCCCTGGCGGAACGTAAACACGTCTGGTGTGGTAACATCAAAAAGAATGAAGGTGCATGAAATGTGCCAAATAAAAAGTGATGAGTGAGAAAAATGAAGAAATTCTTCCGGAGTGGATGAGAGTTATAAAAAGTGCAAGATTGATTTCGTCACATGCATGAGGCTAGCAACCTCATCATATGAAACAGACTGCGACATAAACTAGCACTACAAGAGCACATGAAGTCCTTGTACAAACTTCCTGCAAGAAGCTGCAGTTGATCAAAAGAAAGAGATGGAGTGAAAACGGGAATGATGATGATGATTAAGTTAACGACACCATCTCCGTCAACATAATAAACAAGAGCAACACACTAAAACATTACTTACTGCTAACAACCATCACTCTTGTAGGCTGTGCTAGTACTTGACCGCTTCTCTTCTTCTGGCGCATAATACAGAATATGATGGAAGCTATGGAGCATACAGCAGCTATACAGCCAAACACTATCCCAATGATCATGTACGTGCTGTAGAGAAAGTACGCAGATAATACAGATTTCGTTTCTCTAGTCTAATAAAGGACATCTCACATTTACTCCGTGAACGTTATCTTCTTTGATGTCACAATGTTGATTTTTTAATTCTGCTCGTATCGTACAGAGATTACTATGTAGTTATAAAGGCACCAGGAGGAGGCCACGAACAGACACATACATACATAGACACAAGAAAAACAAGAAAAAAAGGATGCAATGCAGTAGATTTCACAGGACAACGGCAACTGGTTGCACGCCTATGCTCCACATGAGTTTAAAGGTTTAAAAATAATGTTTCGTTCTATTATGGTGTACCCATAGGAGGTTATTTCAGAAAAGGTTTAACAATTCTGTGCTGATAACTTTATTATTTGTAACCCAACAGTAGTATCAGGTTCAAATTAGAGATTGTAGCTTCACGCGCCAGTCTGCCCCAGCTGTAAATCGGTACCTAAATATGCTCTTGAGTTAGGAAATGCAAAGACAACGAGGAAGGACACTGGACCTAGATAGTGAAGTCTTTAACACTACTCCCCTACGGTAGTATTTGCTATGGGACTGCGTTTACCTTATACTTAGATCCGTATAACGAATAATATTGCACTCTAATAATGACAAAATTATTGCACTCTAATGACAAATATATTGCACTCTAATAATGACAAATATATTGCACTCTAATAATGACACAAATATTGCCCTCTAATAATGACACAAATATTGCCCTCTAATAATGACACAAATATTGCACTCTAATAATGACAAAATTATTGCACTCTAATAATGACAAAATTATTGCACTCTAATAATGACAAAAATATTGCACTCTAATAATGACAAAAACAATGCACTCTAGTAATGACAAAATGATTGCACTCTAGTAATGACCAAATGATTGCACTCTAATAATGACAAAAATATTGCACTCTAATAATGACTAAATTATTGCACACTCATAATGACAAAATTATTGCACTCCAATAATGACAAAATTACTGCACTATCATAATGACATAATTATTGCACTCTCATAATGACAAAATTACTATTGCACTCTCATGATGGCAACATTATTGCACTCTGATAGTGGCAACATTATTGCACTCCAATAATGACGTAGGTATTGCACGGAGTTAACTTTGTAATTAAAACTGAATGACAAGGTGATTAGAGTGCTTGCTTCTCCTGGTAAAATTATCGGGTTAAAAAACTGGTAGCGTCTCGCTCCAGCCTACCAAGCTTTAAAATGGGCGCCTGACTCTGTCCTTGAGCTCGAGAAAGCAAAGGCAACAAGGAAGAGAACTGGTCACTCCAGTGACAGTTTTAGGCATAGACAACCTGGCTTTAGCCTAGAACCTCGCGCCTTACCGCATACATTTATGATTGTCGATACAACAGGAATTTATTTAAAAGGGGTCTCCCACGCTAACGTTTGTATGCAGTCTCGCACAGCCTAAACTATCCCCGAGTCACCCCACTGTTGCAGGTGGAACTTATGGAAGGGGAAGTAATCTTTAGAATGTTTTGAACATATTAAATTTCGAGTTGCAACGCTTGATTAAGCGGATACTTGTTTGACTTTAGGATAGAATTATCTTTTCCTATTTTCGGGTGACAGAGTACAGATAAGCGTGTGAACGCTGTTTAATGTATTTATTCTGTACTGTTTTGAGTCATGTGAATAGCTCGCTAGTCTGCATGTGTTATCGAGAACGGTGTTCAAGACAACCGAATCTCGTGACGGGTTTTTTGGCGGGACTAGTGTGTGATTGAGGGAGTTGTGTTTTGGGCGTGGACCGTGTAGGTCGAGTCCCAGTGTTTTTGGATAATGTATGCCTACGTAGGATTTGAGAAAATGTCGACTTATATATTTCGCTGTGTGTACAGCCTATGTGATACACTGCAGTGAAGATTTGTTTAGGCCATATGAACCTTATTATAGCTGCCGTGTGATGCAGGCTTTGCTATGTATTGAAGTACTTTTGTAGGCCATATTTTGAAGATTAATGAAGCTGCCGGGTGATGCAGGCTTCGCTGTGTATTAAGGTACTTTTGTAGGCCATATTATGTTTAGCTGCAGTATGAAGATTTGTGAAGCTGTTAAGCTATTATAAGTCCAGGATTAGGACAGGCCATATTATATATTAACTGCAGTGTGGAGATGTATGAAGCTATTAAGCTATTATCAGTCCAGGATTAGGACAGGCCATATTATATATTAACTGCAGTGTGGAGATGTATGAAGCTATTAAGCTATTATCAGTCCAGGATTAGGACAGGCCATATTATATATATTTAATGCAATGTGGAAATTATATGATTCGTGTTTTGCTGTCGAATGTGTGTCATTTATGTCATCGTGTCTGTGTTGTACGGAATAAACAGTATCGAACTGTTCTAGACGTTTGCAACCCTTTTTGACTCCTGCATGTACCCTTATGTACGTACTGTGGTGTGCGAACATATCAACACACACCCAGGTCAACATTCCAGACACAGTGACAGGTCAGCAGCACACATATATTGAATTAGCCTGTGTGGCGATGATATAGACCAAACCACTACACTCGCAACAGTGGGTGTAAACAGACTAATAACATTAACGTTTAATTACATTCAGTGAGAAACAACCAAATCTAGTCGGTATCAGTTGGTGGTTTTCAGTTAACAGGATCTGACATCTACGACTATTCGCGTCGATAGCCTAAGTGGCGTAGTTTTCGTATCATTGGATATGATTTAAGATGTGCCTGAGTGGCGTATACAATTAAGAAATTGTTACCTCTACAGTGATATGTACTTGAAGCAAGAGGATAAAGTGAATCAAATTTTGTCCACCAGACCATAACATATCTAGAGGATCAGTCACTACAAGTTGGAAATAATACATATGACTTTCACGTGACAAGAGTGTAGAACACTTGACTTTGTTATACTTAGCCTTATGTAGGCGTGGCTTGAATCTCCTGTACTTCAGAACTGTGACCTAGTTATTATCTGCGTGGGTGGCGCATTTGAGAAACAACACACGCTTTATTTGGTAGAAGGCAACTTTACACCAGTAGCAATTGACGTCCTATTTCGTGCCTATAGACTACAACAGCGTCTGCAGTGGTCAAGAGCGTTCAATTAGACTTGGACAGTATTTGTACCAGCATTTGTACGGGTTGTGACAGATTTCTGCAATATTCGGGTTACCTGTACCAGTTGTCACCATCACAAGTTCGAGATGTTATGATACACGGAGTTGCCGTGTACATTTCAGACTACAGAAGAGTCAAGAGAGGCAGTGTGTGCTGTATTATGGTTCCTGTCAACTTGTGCATTGTTAAGCACATATCATATTGACGAAATTACCTGAAGAGAAACGAATCAAGTTGCAGTGCTTTCCCGCAGTGGAGGTTTTAGCAGTCTATGTGATATCCAGTGTCGTGGCGGAAAAGAAGCGGGATCATTGACAGATAAGTGATTGTGTCTTGTGTAAATTGTGTCACTTCATATATGTCGCTAGGCCTCCCTAATTGCTCATTTTGTTATTATTGTTGTTTATGTCTAATTTGACATATGAAAGATTTGATGCATAGGTGTTAATGGCTGTTGACATATGTAAGATTTTCCTGATAATGATGTGACTTGATAAAGGTGCTATAAAAAGGAATTGGTGATACAGAATTGAGGAATAAGCTCATTTCTTGACAAATAGTTAACTTTGTGAGCTGGAGGGGTAATTGTCAAACTTTTTGCGACCGTAATTTGTCATAACTATAAGTGATTACTATATATAGTTGATTAAGTAAGTGAATCACCATGGATCGTGATAGGTACCCTACAGATATAAGGCCTATGTTGGAGTCTGCATTGGTGGTAGGTAGAGATGGTAAGGGATTGAGAGGTGCACGACTTGGAGTATGGATCATGGACGATTTTTTGGTTAATGTATCGGCATCTCTAGAGTTATTTGCTGAACATAACTTTAAGCTTCTGTGTAATTCAATAATGGCTAAGGATTTGGTGAATTTGCTACGGCACCTTCGTGTGTTTGTGCAACAGTATATTGAACTTGAACACGGACATATAATGCAAAGCATGTTCAAAATAATCCACAACCATACATCTGATGAGCAGGAAAGGGAATTGAGAATTGAGAAACAAGCAAAAGTAAACAAACAGAGTGCTCTACAGCAAAGGGAGAATTTCCTAGAAGGTGTTGCTAAAGAGAGCGAACTACAGGCAACTGTGTATAAGCTTAAAAGTGAGATACTTGAATCAAACTCAGAACTTTCTAGTGCACAAGCTACATTAAACTCAGCTTTAAGCAAAGTCCAAGACTTGGAAGCTCAGATAGGTAATCTCACGCGGGAACTTCAAGAACAGAAAGAGATGTATGAGAAATTGAAGGTTGAGAGAAATGTCTGTGAGAAGACTTATAAAGATATGCTTCAGGATGTGTTGGATGACAATGATAGTCTCAGTCGCCAACTGAAAGAAAAGAGTAATGTATCCTCGGAGAATATGAATGAGTTAAAGGCACAAGCTGCTCAAATCCAAGGACTTCAGGCTCAAGTGGCTCGACTTCAGCCACAGATAGAAGAGGTTCAAAAGATGAGATTGAGGAAACTAGCGCGACAGAGGAGAGCAAGCAAAGAAAAGGATGAAAAGGTGAAATTAGAAGAGTTAACTATGGAGAAAGAGAAGGTCGCTAAAATTGAAAATTTACTAGCAGAAGAAAGCGACAAAGTTTTGGCTGTTAAGGAGTTAAATAAAAGGTTAAGTGAAGAGATTTCACTTAAAAATAATGAAATTACAGAAGCAAGGGACAGAATATATGGCTTACTAGATATGGTTTTGAAAAACAAAAGGTGCTCTTCTGTCAATGTTGACAATGATAGACAGAAAGTAGCTCAGAGAGAGGTCATACATAGTAAATATAGATCTTATCGTGGGAAATACAACTTTCCTAGTTCTAATATTACTGATAGTTCCAGTGATAATTCTTGGCGTCAGAACAACAAAGATTCTTGTGTAACAGCCAGTTCTGTTGGTCAGGAAAAGATAGGTGATAAATTTCAGGTCAAGATTCATAAGAACAAATATTTCTCTACTACTGGAAATACTCAGAAATTAATAGCGGGTGTTGAGACTATTACTACTTGTTCCAAAGATGAAACCCATATGCGGAACAATAGAGATACTATTTGATGCGTGATGCCATATGATGATGGATGGTATCCGCATGTCTGGTTTTGTGTAGTGTGCAGATGTGTTCAGTCAAAACAATGTTCATACAAAAATAACAGGGCAATCCACATAGGACGTCAGTAAACTCACGACGTATAAAGTCAATGATTCTTGAAACAGCCGTTGACGTTTTTCTTCATTATTTATTGTGGACGCCACAGTGACAAAATGGTTACGCGAATATGTAGACACATCAAACAGTCATTATCACAGCAACATTCAATACAGCAATAGACGGTAGACAGCATTACAATGATGAGTCAGATGCATGTTATATTTCATAGTGCTGTAAATGTAGTCAGGTGGAAAACTCCATCCTTTTCTATAACAGCCAGGAGATAACCAGATGTATGAGATCAGTTCACTCTCCTTAGTTTTACTTCAGCAAGACAGACACGTCTGCCGAAGTATAAATAATGTCCTCAAAAATATCCTCTAGATAATAAAGGTTTTTCAAACCTAGTTCATTTAACAAAGTAGCAAGTAATGGTCCTTGGTACCTGCATCAACCGATGCAGTACAATGCAGCGACATGTGAGCTGGGAAAAAACATCTCGTGACGACGACTTTCGAAGACAGGCTATGAATCGAATCGCTCACGACCCAAAATCGATAGAGTTAATGAAAAAAGTCAATTTACCTTGCTTTCAAGAAATACAGAAATATCACGCCTCCCGGCATGTGCAAACACACTAGAGGTATTATCCCGAATAAACGAAATATCCATAAGAGGACTACACATCCCTGACAGAACCAAAAATAGCGGAGATCCCCTCTTCAACGAGGCATCTCTTTCGCCATTCCAAATCGCTCACTCCACTAGTGGTGGGCGGAAACCGATCGACCCAGAAGCAAGACAAGTCATGCGCAGTCCAGCGCAAAATGACCACAGCTCAAACTTAACTGCATTCGATACCAACGCGAGAAGACAAATGCTTACCGAGAAAAGTGACAATAAATTTCAAGCAGTTGTTGCCCTTGCGTTATAAAATAGATATTGAAATAAAACGATGTTGCGAGAATTTATCACGCAACATATCACCACCTCCTCCCGATAAAAAAAAAATGTGGAACATATTTTTTTTTTAAATATCAAAGAGCATGCGATAAGCGGCTCAAAACGCACGAATTATGCGCTGATAATTAACTAAATTGCCAAACAATAGGCTAATTATAGAGTGTCTGGTGAGGATATACCTCAACAGAAAAATACATATGTCTCAAAAAATATTCACATCGGGGAGGTGTCACCAACACACATCACGTTAGCATGTAAACACAATATACGTATGCAAGTTACTATAATCATCATTAAACAGCATACTCTAATATTGTCTTTAAAAATGGATGTACAAATCTGATAGGAAAATTTAAATAGTACATTCTTTGACATGTAATGACATAAGTACATAGTAAAGTTAAACTACATGACGATCCAGGACATATGCTCTGGTATTCCGAGGGTAAGTACACAATCTAGAACTCGTCATGCTTGATACTAGTAAGGTAAGTCCTCAGCTCAACAATGACATTCTGAGAAAGTACAAGCAATATAATGCTAATTAATAACTAATATGCTTCATAAGGTACAATACATTATTAATAATTGTGGCTGTTTAGTAAACTAACGGCCCTTATATTAACTACTCAGTCCTCCTCTATCATCTTAAAAAACGAACAGAAGAAGATGACAACAAAGCACGATAGTGTGTACATATAAAGTAAGTACAGATGTGCTAATCTATTGTAGAAATATAGGTGTGTTATGACTCTGTAATATATGGAAATATAGGACAGAAGTATTAGTTGGAGTCATGTGGGCATCTAGACAAAATGTCAGCCATCACATTATCCGCACCACGGATAGCTCGTACCGTGAAGTGAAAAGGTTGAAGAGCTATAGCATATCGAGTGGATCTCGAACTCTTCAAATTCTTAGTCTGAATAGCTGTAAGAGCTTTCTGATCAGTCTCTAGAATGAAATGTGCGCCCAGGGGGAATCTTTGTAGCTTTAGAATTGACCAAACCATCGCTAACAACTCACGGTCTAAAACCGAGTAGTTCCTCTCTGCCGCATTTAGTTTTCTAGAAATGTACATAACAGGATGCAGAGTATTTGCATATTCTTGCATCAGTGCTGCTCCAATCCCAGTGGATGAAGCATCACTCCGAAGAACAAAAGTCCTATCAAGAGTAGGTAATCTTAAGATGGGAGGAGAAGAAAATATATTCTTGATTTGGTCTAGTGAAGATTGGCATTCTTCAGACCAACGGACCAGATTAGGCGAACCTTTCTTCAACAATGTTGATAGAGGTGCCATGATCGAAGATAAATTTGGAATAAATCTCCCATAAAATTGAATTAAACCTAAGAGACTCCTAACTTGTTTCTTCGTTTTAGGAACAGAGATGTTCAGTATTTTGGAAGTATTGTGGTCTTCTGTCTTCAAGAGACCATGACCAACACGATGACCCAGGAAAGAGATTTCACCAAAACCAACAAAAGCTTTAGAAGGTTTTGCTGTCAAATTATTCTCACGTAGAGTGGACAGTAAGTCATATAACCCTAAATAGTGATCTTCCCAGGTATCACTGAAGAGACAGATGTCATCTAAGTATGCGATGACATCCGAACGATGTGACAGAATTCGACGCATCATGCGAACGAAAGTGGCAGGGGCGTTCATGAGACCAAAAGGCATAACATTCCATTGAAATAGACCCCTAGGTGTAGAAAAAGCAGTAAGAGGTTTGGCATGCTCTGCTAAAGGCACTTGCCAATAACCTTTAGACAAGTCAAGTTTAGTGAAGAATCTAGAATTAGAAAGTCTAATCAGTAGATCTTCTAACAAAGGCATCGGTTCAGCGTCGAACTTTGTGACCTGATTCAATTTGCGATAATCAACACAAATTCGTATGTTCTTATCCTTCTTCCGGACAATAACCATGGAAGAAGAATATGGTGAAGTCGATGGTTCAATTATATTTAATTGAATCATTTCATCCAATTCCTTTTCCACCTGCGACTGAAAGTGTATAGGAATAGGATAAGGCCTAACCCTAATTGGATTATTGTCGGTAAGAATTATGTCATGTTTTATGACATCTGTGTGTCCAGGAATGTCAGTGAGAACATCCTGAAATGTTTGTAACATCGACGAGACTTGTCGATGTTCGTCACCAGAAAGATTAGGAGAAACAGAAACGTTTTTCCAAGATTCCGTGGAATGTAATGGAACCACTGGAAGGGGAAGGTTGACATCAGAGAAGGTAGCTTCCTCATCCTGTATGACAGACAGGGATGAATAATGACCGTGAGGTGCAGGAGCATCATCCGTTGCCTGGAAAATAGGCAGCAAATAGCCCGGACGTTCGTGAAATTCCGAAAGCATGTTTATGTGGAAAGTTTTATGCTTTCCATCAATATCGACCACATAGTCAACATCGGAAATCCGAGAGACTATTGCATACGGACCTTTCCATGCAATAAGAAGTCTATTTTCCCTACTGGGGAGTAGGACGAATGCTTTGTCACCTGGACAAAGTTGTCGTAGACATCTATTCTTGTTAGCAAACTGCCTTGCCTTCTCTTTAGCAATTTCTGATGAAGCAGTTGCTAGCTTACACGCCTCAATGATCTTTTGTCTAAGAGCAATGACATACTCATATGAGGATTGAGTTTCATCGCTAATATCATCGGCAGTGATGAGATCGTGTAATAAAGACATAGGGCCGCGTGGACGCGCGCCAAAGACAAGTTCGAAGGGAGAAAATCCTGTGTGTTCATTAGGGACATCTCTATAGGCAAAGAGAGCCGCGGGTAAAACCCTGTCCCAATCTTGAGGATGATCTTCAGTTATCTTACCAAGCAAAGTCTTGAGCGTTCTATTCAGACGCTCAACTAACCCATTAGACATAGGATGGTAGATACTACTGAAAGATCGTTCAATATGTAAGGTAGACATTACCTGTGACATAGTGTCAGATATGAGTTGAGTGCCATGGTCTGACGATATTTCTCTGGGGAACCCCAAGCGAGAAAATATCAACCAAAGAGCATCTGCGATATCTGTAGTAGATATGCTCTTAAGAGGAATAGCCTCTGGCCAACGTGGGCACATATCGACACATGTAAGGATAAACTGATGTCCTCTGGCCGACTTGACCTTAAAAGGGCCAATAATATCTATGGCCATTTTCTGAAACGGCCGAATAGGAATGTCAGCAGCCTGGATAGGCGCAGCATGTCGTGGTCCTCTAGATTTGACCTCCTGACATACCTTGCATGATCGGCAGTAAATACGAATGTCCTTATTGACAAAAGGCCAAAAGAAAGCCGCAAGGACTCTCGACTTCGTACGGGAAAAACCCATATGTCCAGCACATTGCGAGTCATGAGCATGTTGAAATATTTGCACTCTCATGCTCTTGGGAACAAGAATTTGCGAATGTGCCGACGTAGTCGAATCTTGTACCATACGTACAAGTACGCCGTTTCTCATTGCAATCCAAGATTTTCTATTTGTATCCTGATTCGGATCACCTTTCTTCGCAAGAACGAAGAATTTTTTTAAAGAAGGATCTTCTTCTTGCAATTTTATGAAAGAGTCACGAGTGATTACTAAGTGACTATCTTGGCTATCAACTTCATTATCACTATTCAGTGAAGTTTCGGGTGTTTGTAGAGCTTGTGCTCTTGTAACTACTGCATTTGTAGCTTGCATGTTATTATCTTCCCAAGCAGCAATCTGCTGTGGGGTACACTCCCTAACTCCGTGAATACGACCAATAATAAGGTCCGCAATAGGATTAGGTAAGAGACAAGCATGCACATCTCCAGTAAAGAAAGGAGTGGCAATGCGAATTACAGCAGTAGGATATTTTTCTAGAGTGCCGCCAAATGTGACACATTTAATAACCCTTCCTGTAGCACAAGATGGATCTACAAGCGATTGTCTAACACCAATAGTGGTGCATCCGGAATCGAAAAGTAGTGAGACCGGAGTATCATTAACAAGACCCTTATGTAGGATTAAAGAACCCCTCCCGTCATGCGCAACAGCAGCAGGAAGAGCGGGAAGTGGGTGACCACAACTCAAAGTAGTTATGGTACCCGGTTCGAATAAAGTACTGCATTGGGGGCATTTGTTTGCTTTCTCAAAGTCAAAAGCAGAACCAGTGACAGCGTCAAAGTTTTTACTATCAACAACATGATTACAGGCTCCCTCAGTTTCCTGTTGTACAGCATTAGCCTGCTGATATCTCTTTTTTTGTGTTGAGATCTACCCCGACTATTATTACCTCTGAAGTTATCAGAGTTATTATTATCTCTGCAGTTATTATTGTCTCTATTGTAATTGTTATCCTGGTTCGAATTCCAGTTTCCACGATTACTATCATGTTCACATTGATGCGAACATCTATTTGTTTGGTTCTGAGGTCTTCGGCAGGAATAACCTCTATTACCATATCCTCTTTTGAAATGCTTATAATTATTAGGGTGATAGTAACGAGTACTATCAGGTTGTCTCCAATTCTTCGAAGAAGAATCACTATGAAATTGGTTTCCATGATTTTGACAGAAATTACCGCTACTCTTTCTATCAAAATTTTGTTGGAATCTACGAGCAAAGTTTTGACCATACGGAGCTGCCGAAGCAACTGGTAAACCTTCTTTCACCTTAGAGTTACCCATGGTTATGTGTGGGTGCGCAGTTACGTATTGGCAACAGAAATCTTCCATTTCTTTTATTGTTTTAGGTTTACGTTCATGAAGGAAAGCAAGGAAAGACTCATTGACAGACGACATGACTTTGTCTCTAAGTATTAAGTCCATAAGTCCTTCATAAGTTTTTTCCGTCTTAGATAGTTCAACCCATCGTGAGAAAGTAATGCGTATTCTTGCAATAAACTCGGAGAATTCAACTCCATTTTCAGGTAACATGTTTTTAAATTGTAGACGATAGCCGTCTTCGTTAAGCTGATATTTGTTTAACAAAGCGGCCCTGACAACCTCATAATTGTTCTTGTCAGGTTCATCCACCATATTTAATATACTTAGAGCTTTACCTGTCAGTATCCCTGATAACTGATAAACATATTTTGCTTTGTCTATGTTATGAGCTGTACATGCTTGTTCAAATCTGTCCAGACAGAACATTATGTCATCACTGGAAGGACTAAATGTTGGTAACTTAATCTTAAAAGTATCATTATTAGCCTTACCAGAAGATGAACCCTTGTTTGAATCATTACCATTACTCATGCTCGTCAATTTCAATTTTTCCAACTCTAAAGCTAAGACCTTTTCTTCATGTTCCATTTTTGCTTTCTCTTTCCTCTCATCAGACTCTCTCTGTAATCTTCTTTCCTCAGCCTGAGCCTCTTTTTGAAGTCTTTCATTTTCAGCTTTTTTTTCAAGTCTTTTATTTTCAGCCTCTTTTTCAAGTCTTTTATTCTCAGCTTCTAGCTGGAGTTTTCTTTCCTCAGCTTCTGATTCCCTTTTTTGTTTTTCCATTTCCATTTGGAATCTCTTTTCATCCACCTGCATCTGCAATTTCTTTTGTTCAGCTTCCATTGCTTTATCATATCGAGCAGTTGCAAATTCTTCTAACTTATCACCAGTCTTCCCAAGCAATTTACCCTGCTCAATAAAGTGCTCAAATGTAGACATGTTGTCTAACATATGAGTCCAAAACCTGAAATAATTAACTAATTTATTTCAAACCTAAGTGTAACAAGTCTTAATTAAGCACTTGTATATTCACATCACCTTATATTATCCCAGTCTCTGTGTGAAACAAGTCTCCAATCAAAGAACTTGTATATGAAATATCAACAATCAATTCTTGATCATAAGTGCACTTCTCATTCAATAGTGCACGACACTATTCATCATTCATTTATCATCAGTGTAGTAGTAACAGTGCATTAGCATAGCCCATTAACTAATTACTATAACTGTAAACAATGACTATGTAAACACATGCAGAATGTAAACATTGAAAATGTAAACAATGCAAACAATGTAAACAATAACAATGTAAACAATAACAAAGATCAGCAACAATACAAAAACTTTCGCAGAAATCAACTAAAAATAAAGCAGAAATTAATGAAATATCACAAAAAATGTGACGATATCTGCGCTATAATTAAACAAAATACATGACACCACAGTGTATAAACAAAAATGTTGTATGAAACTAAATTATAGACAAGAGTAGGCTAACAAATACAAACAAATCAAAACAAAACTAAAGAATGCGAAATAATAACGAAAACAATATTAAAACATGTCATCACAGCTAACATAAATAGCAACAGAAGTCGCTTAGCAAATTCCAGTATTGGAAATTTGCAAACCCTACAGAAAACGCTCACAATAGACGACCTCTATGACGTGGCATAATCTAACGGAGACACCACCCAACCGAGAACCCGCTGAAATATAAACATATAAATATACGAATAACATATAAACATATAACATATAGAATGAGATGATACACAGAAGACTCAGCAGAAGTATAAGGGCACAGTTTACATACAAACAGGCCACTTAACTTATAGGCTTCCAATCGTAGAACAGCAGAAAAACGGATGTCAATCAACGTCCTAAAGAGCGAAGCTCCAACGATGATGGCACATCTGAACTGCTTCCACTGCTAACACGATGGTACAAGAGCTTCTGAAATACTGTGTGTTGAGTTGTTTCGGCACTTGACCTTCTAATCCAAAAGTAAGTTGATGGAAATCGGTACTTGGCCTTCTTCAGAAAACAACCCGTTTCAACCGGCACTTGACCTTCTCAAAAAACGACAGCACTGGAACCTTGACAGCAGCAACTTGCTTGACTTGCGTAAAAGATAACAGCAGTCCGAGTTATCCGGCAACATGTAACAACGCCGGGTACTGTCAAATTCTTGTTTTCCGTCAAAAAGTTGAAATTTTGACTTTTACCGGGCAACGCCGAGTACTTTGAAAATTTTGAAGATGTTGACTGTATTGAAGAATGTTAATTTCTTGAAGGATGCTGATGAATTCTTGTTGAAAATGAAGTGGGTAAGGGACCCCGTGTTTGCTGGTACCAGAATCAAACCAGCTTATGGCCACCAAATGATGCGTGATGCCATATGATGATGGATGGTATCCGCATGTCTGGTTTTGTGTAGTGTGCAGATGTGTTCAGTCAAAACAATGTTCATACAAAAATAACAGGGCAATCCACATAGGACGTCAGTAAACTCACGACGTATAAAGTCAATGATTCTTGAAACAGCCGTTGACGTTTTTCTTCATTATTTATTGTGGACGCCACAGTGACAAAATGGTTACGCGAATATGTAGACACATCAAACAGTCATTATCACAGCAACATTCAATACAGCAATAGACGGTAGACAGCATTACAATGATGAGTCAGATGCATGTTATATTTCATAGTGCTGTAAATGTAGTCAGGTGGAAAACTCCATCCTTTTCTATAACAGCCAGGAGATAACCAGATGTATGAGATCAGTTCACTCTCCTTAGTTTTACTTCAGCAAGACAGACACGTCTGCCGAAGTATAAATAATGTCCTCAAAAATATCCTCTAGATAATAAAGGTTTTTCAAACCTAGTTCATTTAACAAAGTAGCAAGTAATGGTCCTTGGTACCTGCATCAACCGATGCAGTACAATGCAGCGACATGTGAGCTGGGAAAAAACATCTCGTGACGACGACTTTCGAAGACAGGCTATGAATCGAATCGCTCACGACCCAAAATCGATAGAGTTAATGAAAAAAGTCAATTTACCTTGCTTTCAAGAAATACAGAAATATCACGCCTCCCGGCATGTGCAAACACACTAGAGGTATTATCCCGAATAAACGAAATATCCATAAGAGGACTACACATCCCTGACAGAACCAAAAATAGCGGAGATCCCCTCTTCAACGAGGCATCTCTTTCGCCATTCCAAATCGCTCACTCCACTAGTGGTGGGCGGAAACCGATCGACCCAGAAGCAAGACAAGTCATGCGCAGTCCAGCGCAAAATGACCACAGCTCAAACTTAACTGCATTCGATACCAACGCGAGAAGACAAATGCTTACCGAGAAAAGTGACAATAAATTTCAAGCAGTTGTTGCCCTTGCGTTATAAAATAGATATTGAAATAAAACGATGTTGCGAGAATTTATCACGCAACACTATTGTTTCTGGCAGTTGTCAAACTCAGCACAGTCAGTTTGAAACTATTGGTAAATATATTCCCATAAGGGAAAAGAAAAACAGTTCTAGAAAGAGAGATAACCCCAAGAGTAAACAGTACCAAGGGAGATCAGAAAATAATAATTTTATCTCTCGTAGATACTGTAGACAATTTAACAAATCTCAAAGTTTTGATTGTAAGAATGTTGGAAAGTATGATAGAGATAATAGCTTTTCAAATGTTGCTTTACATCACCAGAGTAATGTTCCTAAACAAAAGACTAAAGCCATTTTTTGTAAACAAGACAACGGTAATAATAAGTATTGTGATCATAGAACAAATAATAAGCGCAATTGTGCTAATTTTGTTCAACATGAGCCCAGAGTCATTTATAATCAAGGTAAACAGAGTAAAAATAACAGTGGATGCTTGAATACTATTGCCTGCTCTGGTTGTTGTTGTGAATATAACACTTTGTTTCAGCGTAAGGCAGCGGCGACATTCAAGGTCAGTCATGTTGTCCCCAAGAATTCTATGATATCTACATGTGATAGAGAGAGCTAGTGACATCGTGAAGAGACCGGGTTTTTACACAAGCCGGTGTTGGGTAATTGTAAACGTGATTTCTACGTTTTTCTCATTAAATTTCACTATTGAGTAAAATGGAAATTTTATTTGTATTTGTTGACAGAAGCTACGTTGCGATAAGAGTCAAGGCTTCTGCGACATATTGACGGTCAGAAATGTGAGTCAACTTTCCGCTCGAGTAGTCAACCGAAACCTGTCAGCGTCAAACTAAATCTGAGGTGTTGCTTACTGAAGGTCAAGCATGTTTACAAGAGAGTGGGAAATTTTACGGCGTATTTTTTTTTTTCCTTAGATAGTAAATATTTTTGTATTCTATATTAGTACATGACATGTTGTTGTTTTGAAATAACATATAATTTTGTTGTCATGATTATTTCTATGCATCATTTGATTGCCATAATTTTTTTTATTGTTATTTATATGTCTGTATTTTGATGATGTATTGATACATTTTTATGCTATTTATATATTATTGTGTTGATAATGTGTAGTATGTAATTATTATCCTTTATACTACTCTGTTCAACTTAGAATTTTTGCAACTGTGTTGTTTAGGATAGTTTTGTACATGATGAGATTGCACAAACTCATTTATTGTGTTGATGTAGTGGTTACTTTTAGATAGTCCTGAGTGTTCGTTATTCACTTAATTTATATTTTTCTCATGTTTTGATGTCATGATTAATTAATATATAGAACATACAGAGAAGATGTGTATTATCTGGTATGTTGTGAAATGTAATTTTGAAAATAGCTTGCATGTATCATACATGATCTTGTATTTGGATTTGTTAACTTTTTGTGAAACTTCGATTTTTCCAAAACTTGATTTCTTGCCAGTCAGACATGCAGATTATTTTCCTAGCAGATTATTTAAAAAAAAAAAAAAAACTTATTTTTTGTAGATATGTTTATAGAACCTTTTTTATATTTCATATTAGCATCAAAGGGTAGATTTATTTATAATGTATATCTTATCGATTTGAGTAAGAGATAGAGTTATAGCTAAATAGCATTTTACTGAGCTGAACGTAATTGTCAGCAGAAAGAACTTAAAGGATAAATTAAATTTACATGTGTTGATTTAAAGGTTTCTTCGAGATAGGATTTTTGTTTTATATTTCACTCATTTTGTTAAAATATTGATTTCATTATTAGGCTTTACTTAAAGTATTACTGAATTACTTAAAAATTAAATACTGTTTTTATGTAACTTATCGAGAAAAAAAATATGTTTGTACGGTACTGTTGAAAAAAATGATTTTTTTTTTTTTGGCATTGTAATTTTTTGTTGTGTGTGCCCAGCATTTGACTGCGTGCTATCATTGATATGTAGTTTGATTAGTTCTTGTAAAAAGTTGTTTTTTATTATGATGTATTTTTTATTTTTAGCGCTTGATTGTGCGTTGGTTGTATTAGTTATAGTAATGCTATTACTTGTTTGTTCGATGCCTATAATTTATTTATGTTAGTTTTGTATAACTCTTATAACTTAGTTAAATTACTTATTAGGTTTTGTTTAGTTGTAAATTATTTTTTGGTGGTGTTAGTATAGATATACTTTGATATTTTGTGTTGTGCTTTTCGATCATGTTTATATATTTATTTATGAATAGGTTATCTGATCAAAACAGTTTTTAGTATGTACTGTTATTGACTTTCTCTGTGTTCGTGCCTTTGCTTTCTATCTGTCTTTGGTAACTATTCTTCATTTCATTCCTTCTTTTCTGTTGTCTTTTCGGTATGGATTTCATATCTTGTTTATACTTTCGTACCTCATCTTCGTTTTACTTGATTCTATTTGTATACTTTGTCTTCTTTCAACACTTATACCTCTATTCTTTGTATTGTTGGAGTGGTTATATGACTTGATATAACATATCTATTTATGATAGTTGTATTTATTTTACATGTAATTGTCCAACTTAATTATGAGTATATAGTATTGTTGAGTTCTTACTTTCATTTTTTACAGATCATTCTTCTTTTGATTGATCTTGTGTTTTCTTTTTCGATCGGTTGTTGTCGGTTTGGTTTGTTTTACACTTTAATGCTGATATTTGTTGTAGATATAATTTGATTTAAAATAAGATGATTTTTGTAAGCATATGTTAGAGCTTCATTTTCTTCTAAATTTTTCGTTTTTGGGAGTTAATTTTTTCAAAAAAAATGATAGAATCATTTTTTTCCCCGGAGCGGGTGGTAACTGTTGCAGGTGGAACTTATGGAAGGGGAAGTAATCTTTAGAATGTTTTGAACATATTAAATTTCGAGTTGCAACGCTTGATTAAGCGGATACTTGTTTGACTTTAGGATAGAATTATCTTTTCCTATTTTCGGGTGACAGAGTACAGATAAGCGTGTGAACGCTGTTTAATGTATTTATTCTGTACTGTTTTGAGTCATGTGAATAGCTCGCTAGTCTGCATGTGTTATTGAGAACGGTGTTCAAGACAACCGAATCTCGTGACGGGTTTTTGGCGGGACTAGTGTGTGATTGAGGGAGTTGTGTTTTGGGCGTGGACCGTGTAGGTCGAGTCCCAGTGTTTTTGGATAATGTATGCCTACGTAGGATTTGAGAAAATGTCGACTTATATATTTCGCTGTGTGTACAGCCTATGTGATACACTGCAGTGAAGATTTGTTTAGGCCATATGAACCTTATTATAGCTGCCGTGTGATGCAGGCTTTGCTATGTATTGAAGTACTTTTGTAGGCCATATTTTGAAGATTAATGAAGCTGCCGGGTGATGCAGGCTTCGCTGTGTATTAAGGTACTTTTGTAGGCCATATTATGTTTAGCTGCAGTATGAAGATTTGTGAAGCTGTTAAGATATTGTAAGTCCAGGATTAGGACAGGCCATATTATATATTAACTGCAGTGTGGAGATGTATGAAGCTATTAAGCTATTATCAGTCCAGGATTAGGACAGGCCATATTATATATTAACTGCAGTGTGGAGATGTATGAAGCTATTAAGCTATTATCAGTCCAGGATTAGGACAGGCCATATTATATATATTTAATGCAATGTGGAAATTATATGATTCGTGTTTTGCTGTCGAATGTGTGTCATTTATGTCATCGTGTCTGTGTTGTACGGAATAAACAGTATCGAACTGTTCTAGACGTTTGCAACCCTTTTTGACTCCTGCATGTACCCTTATGTACGTACTGTGGTGTGCGAACATATCAACACACACCCAGGTCAACATTCCAGACACAGTGACAGGTCAGCAGCACACATATATTGAATTAGCCTGTGTGGCGATTATATAGACCAAACCACTACACTCGCAACAGTGGGTGTAAACAGACTAATAACATTAACGTTTAATTACATTCAGTGAGAAACAACCAAATCTAGTCGGTATCACCCACCTCATAAAGCTAGACATTGTACATGTATAGTGAAGTCTATAACGTTTTACTGCCCGCGGCAGTATTTGCTATGGTACTACCGTGACCTTTTATTGTATTATCAATAGGTCAACACCAAGAATGACACAGAGAAGACAACTGGTGACCAAATCAACAAGAAAGAAAAACAGGAGAAAAAAATATATACGCAAATTAAGGGACGCATTGGAACAGATTAGACAGGAACAGGTTAGACAGAAAGAGATTAGACAGGATAGAGACAACTGTTTACACGGGTATGGTCCACACGAGTTATGCTGTAGCCATAGCGAGTTACTTCATGCGAAATGTAACAAATCTGTGTCAATATGAAGGCAACATTTTGATTGATGCTCAAATATAATAAATCAATTATTACTTATCGATCTAATGAATGCTTCATGTCTTCATGCCTCTTTTTTAAGAAATAGAAGATGGTGGGGAAATGGAGCACATAAATCTCCTACGTCATCATCATAATCTTATCCTTAAACTCTGTGTGAGGCGTAGACTTTTAATGAGCTTACGCCAAGTCCACCGATTCTACGTCATCCGGTCAAGTCCACTAATCCTACGTCATCCGGTCAAGTCCACATATCCTACGTCATCCGGTCAAGTCCACACATCCTACGTCATCCGGTCAAGTCCACATATCCTACGTCATCCGGTCAAGTCCACATATCCTACGTCATCCGGTCAAGTCCACATATCCTACGTCATCCGGTCAAGTTCTCGCTTTGTTTTTAACTTTGTTTCTCCGGTTCCATTACCCATGTAACTTTGGATCCACTTCCGTTTGTTTTCCCTTGGGAATTTCAAAACATGGACTGATTTGTAATGCTCTCAGCTGGTCTCATCAATTCGTATCATGTACATCCTCTCAGCTGGTCTCATCAATTCGTATCATGTACATCCTATATGAACTTAACGTCTTTTCCTTGCCTTATGTTCTGCTGGCATTTGTCTGCTTCTTTCAATACATTTTAGACTGATGACCTTGTCATACAAAACTACATATAGAAGAGCAAGATCATTGGCTGAATCTTGCTACACAAAAAGACAAACAAACAATAAACCGGCTCGACTGTTAAATAAAAGGAGAGCATGATGACTTTAGCTTGCCTTTTTTCAGTCAGCCATTTTAATTAAAAACAGAGACGGTAACAGCAGTCCCATAGCACATACTGCCGTAGAGGAGTGAATTGTTAGAGGCTACACTATACTAGGTCCAGCATCGAGAGGTGGAGTCAACAGTTGCCTTCCTCGTTGCCTTCTCCTTCCGTAACTCAAGAGAGGCAGGTACCCATTTACAGCTGGGTAGACGAGCGTGACTCCACCGTGTTTCGAACTCTGCACCTTTGCCGCGAGAAGCCCGCACTTTAACCACTCTGCCAATCGGACGTTCGCCATCTTAATAGAGACATTAAATCTTCGCCGGAGAGAACTTTGAAATTAGTTCATACTTTTCTCTGAGTTTAAAGAACAAATTATTTGCTGTGTGTTACACATAAGAATTATGCAACGTTAACAGTGTACGCTAATTTTTCCTTATGCAAGGGATAGAACTCGGTAAATGAACTCACTGTTTTACTTTGTGTAGTTATCTTTCGTGTGACCGAAGGTTGCCGGTGTAATGTCATACCGATCTCGGTTCATGTCCTTTTAAGGAGCGTACAGATCTACTTTTCTTAGAAGTGGTTGGCAACCTGCAATGTTGATATTTCTTTCCTTATAAGGCTCGATTTTATTTGTCGTTCTCAGTATAGAATCATAGCTATGTACTTTTCTGAATTGTTCTCACGGGAATGGTTCTCTGCGCATGTCTGTCTTTTTGGTTGTTGATTGAACAAGCTTCCGCCCAGTTAGTTTGTGGCAGAACTCGGTCGAGATATGATCTGTGTCGGGGCAAGATAGGCTCTTGTGTCCCCGAGTGTTCTTTCATCATGGGAAAGGACCTTCTGTGATTTTGATGGCAAGTTTATTCATATTAATCCCATGTGTGTAATTCTAACGTTTGGAGACGGTTGGAATTGTGGTGTTTTTCGAACATAAAGGTAAAACTGCTCTTCCTATTTTGTCCTGTAGTCTGTGAGGTTAGACACCATTGTTCGACTCGTTTCGCACTGTCAGGCGGGGGAGAGACTTTATTACTAGAAGCACACCAGATATCTCGATGCCTAATATATCTATGGTTCAGGCTACTTATGCCCACAGAACAATTAATATTACGTTCCTCGAACTTCGTTATGCCAGCGAAGACGCCTTTACGAAGGTTAGACTTATAAAATATGTCCACAGAAGGTCAACGTGAACTGAGTTCATAGTCCGCCATGCTCTTGCGGCTGGTACTTAAACATGCCTACATACCTGATCTACTTGTATCAGGAAAGAGTTAATTAACTCGCATATTTTTTGATGAATAAGCTGAATCTGCTGAAGCTATCATATCCATGAGATCAGCTTATTGGAATGCTCATTTATTGAGGGAACCTTACCTTATACTGATTGATATGATTTACGTTGCTTGTGATTGATCGTCAATGTCATCGTAACTATTGTGGCGTCTCAATAAATGTTTGGAAACGTAACCAGCTGTTACCAGATTAATTGACTTCCACGTCGTGGGTTTACGTGACGTCCTGTGTGGACTGTCCTGCTAACTGTTTAGCTACACACTTACAACATGTATACACAAACCAGACCAAAGACACCATATTACTACGCCTCCATCATCTCTGGTGTCTGAGGGTGATACTCTACACTTCAAGTGCCAGTATTTGAATACCTCTACATCTTCTACAACAAAGACATCACCTTCAACATTATGATACAACATTTGATGACCATTGCAACACTCTACATACTTTGGCAAGAAGTTAGATAAACTTTCACCTTCAGCATTTGGTGGCCATAAGCTGTTTTGGTCTGGTGCCAGCATACACGGGGTCCCTTACCCGCTACATTCTACAAGACACCTACTAACAGAAGTCTGATACTACTCGGCGTTGCACGGTATCTTTTTGGACTTGGAATTTTTGGCTGATCGTAAATCAAGAAAATGACAGTACCCGGCGTTGCCGCATATATTTACAACTGTAACGTCCCTTCAAGAATCAAGTTGCTGCTGTCCATTTATCAAGTTGCTGCTGTGCTTGAATCAGTTGCTGCTGTGCTTGAATCACTTGCTGCTATCTAGGCATCAAGTTACTGTTCTACGAGAAGGTCAAGTGCCGATACTTACGAGTTCTTGTATTGAGAAGGACAAGCTCCGTATTAGATCAAGTTATTGTTGGATAAGAAGGCCAAGTACCGTAACAACTCTACTTGTACGACATAACGCTGTATGATTATCAGAAGCTCAAGTTCTACCATCGTCCTGGCAGTTACCACGCAAGATCAACATGTCCGATCAACGTTGGATCTTCTGTCCATAGAATGCTGATCTTCACATGTTCTTTGCTCTGCTAACGTTTAAATGTCCATAAGTTAAGTGACCTGTTTTGTTTGTGAACTGTGCCCTTATACTTCTACTGAGCCTTCTGTTTCTTCACATTCTTTTCTCATATTTTCCACCATATGACCAAACAATCTATCATTGTTTCCGTAATATAGGTTTATATGCTAATATATAAAGGTTGTTGAAGGATTTGGAGTACGACCCTTTTCTCATATTGGTATATGTTATATGTTTATATGTCATTTGTATATTTGTATGTTTATGTTTAGCGGGCTGGTTGGGTAGGTGACTATCATAAGAGATACCACGTCATAGAGGTCTTATGATAGCGTTCTGTAGGAGCAATTTTCTTAATTGAAAATTTGCATGCAACATCTGTTGCTATTATTGTTAGTTGTGACGACATGTGCAGTATTGTTTTCGGTATTTTTTCGCATTCTTTAGTTTTGTTTTGATTTGTTTGTATATGTAGGTCTCCTCTTTTCTATTATTCAGTTCTTTACACCATTTATGTTTATACACTGTGGTGTCATGTATTTTGTTTAATTCTATCGCAGATATCATCACATTTTTTGTGATAATTTCTTTACTTTTCGCTGTTTATTTAGTTGATTTCTGCGGATGTTTTCGTATTGTTTCTGATCATTGTTATTGTTTACATTGTTATTGTTTACATTGTGACTTTGTTTACATTGTGATTAGTTACACTTATGGTAATTAATTAATGGATTAAGTTGATGCACTATTATTAATACACTGATGATAAATAAATGATGAATAGTGTTGTGCACTACTGAATGGGAAGTCTACCTATGATTAAGAATTGACTGATGATATTTTCATAAAAGTTCATATACAAGTTCTTTGCCAAAGACTTGTTTCCCACAGAGATTGGGGTAATATAATATGATGTGAATATTCAAGTGCTTAATTTAAGACTTGTTATTATTAAAATTGAAATAAGATAGTTAATTATTTCAGGTGTTGTGACTCATAATATTAGACAATATGTCTACACTTGAGTACTTTATTGAGCAGGGTAAATCCCTGGGAAAGACTGGTGATAAATTGGAGGAATATGCGACTGCTCAATATGACAAAGCATTAAAGTTGGAAGAAAAGAGAATGGAAAGGGAAGCTGAACAAAAGAAAATAGAAGCTGAGAATTTAAAATTGCAGATGCAGGTGGATGAAAGGAGATTCCAGATGGAAATGGAAAAACAAAAAAGAATAGAAGAGGCTGAAAATAAAAGACTAGAGAAAGAGGCTGAAAATAAAAGACTTGAAATGGAGGCTGAAAATAAAAGACTTGAAAAAGAGGCTGAAAATAAAAGACTTGAAAAAGAGGCTGAAAATAAAAGACTTGAGGCTGAAGACAGGAAGTTACAAAGAGAGGCTGATGAGAGAAAAGAAAAAGCAAAAATGGAGCATGAGGAAAAACTCTTAGCTTTAGAGGTAGAGAAATTGAAAGTGATGAACATGGGTAATGCTAATGATGCAAATAAGGGGTCATCTACTGATAAGGCTAATGCTAACACCTTTAAGATTAAGCTACCAGCATTTAGTCCTTCCAGTGATGACATAACGTTCTATCTAGACAGATTTGAACGATCATGTAAAACACATAACATAGACAAATCACTATATGTTGATCAATTGTCAAATATACTAAAAGGTGAAGCTCTAAGTATGTTAAGCATGGTAGATGAGCCTGACAAGAACAATTACGAAGTTGTCAGGGCAGCTTTGTTAAAGAAGTACCAACTTAACGAAGACGGCTATCGTCTGCAATTTAAAAATATGTTGCCAGAAACTGGAGTAGAATTCTCCGAGTTTATTGCAAAAATACGTCTTACTTTTTCACGTTGGGTTGAGCTGTCAAAGACAGAACATACTTATAAAGCACTTATGGACTTAATACTTAGGGACAAAGTCATGTCTTCTGTCAATGAGTCTTTTCTTGCTTTCCTTCATGAGCGTAAACCTAAAACCATAAAGGAAATGGAAGAATTCTGTTGCCAGTATGTAACTGCGCACCCTCACATAACCATTAGTAACTCTAAAGTAAAAGAAGGTTTGCCTGTTGCTTCGGCAGCACCATATGGCACAAACTTTGTTCGTAAATTCCAGGGCACTAAGCAAAATTTCGATAGGAAGAGTAACCATAATTATGCTCAGAATTATGGCAATCAATCTCATGGTGATTCTTCTTCGAAGAATTGGAGACGAGCTGACAGTCCTCGTTACTTTCATCCTAATAATTTTAGGCATTTCAGAAGAGGATATAATAATAGAGGATATTCCTCGCGAAAACCTCAAAACCAAACTAATAGATGTTCGCATCAATGTGGACATGATAATAATCATGGAAACTGGTGTTCAAACCAGGATAATAATTACAATAGGGAACACAATAACTTCAGAGATAATAATAACTCTGATAACTTCAGAGGTAATAATAGTCGCGGTAGATCTCAATACAAAAAAAAAAGAGATATCAGCAGGCTAACTCTGTACAACAAGAATCTCAAGGAGCCTGTAATCAGGTTGTTGATGATAAAAACTCTAGCGCTGTCACATGTTCTGCATTTGATTTTGGGAGAGCAAACAAGTGCCCCCAATGCAGTACTTTGTTCGAACCGACCACCGTAACTACTTTGAGTTGTGGTCACCCTCTTCCCGCTCTTCCTGCTGCAGTTGCGCATGACGGGAGAGGTTCTCTAATCCTACATAAGGGTCTTGTAAATAATAATCCGGTCTCAGTCCTTTTCGATTCCGGATGCACCACTATTGGTGTTAGACAAACTCTTGTAGATCCCTCTTGTGCTACGGGAAAAGTAATTAAATGTGTCACATTTGGCGGCACTCTAGAGAAATATCCTACTGCCGTAATTCACATTGCCACTCCTTTCTTTACTGGAGATGTGCACGCTTGTCTCTTACCTAATCCTATTGCGGACCTTATTATCGGTCGTATTCACGGAGTTAGGGAATGTACCCCACAGCAGATTGCTGCTTGGGAGGATCATAATATGCAAGCTACCAATGCAGTGGTCACAAGAGCACAAGCTCTACAGACACCTTCAACACCTCAAACTTCATTGACTAGTAATAATGAAGTGCATAGCCAAGACAGTCACTTGGTTATTTCTCGTGACTCATTCATAAAACTACAAGAAGAAGATCCTTCTCTAAAAAAATTCTTCATTCTTGCGGAAAAAGGTGATCCAAATCAGGATACAAATAGAAAATCTTGGATTGCCATGAAAAACGGCGTACTTGTACGTATGGTACAAGACTCGACAACGTCTGCACATTCGCAAATTCTTGTTCCTAAGAGCATGAGAGTGCAAATATTGCAACATGCTCATGATTCGCAATGTGCTGGACATATGGGTTTTTCCCGTACAAAGTCGAGAGTCCTTGCGGCTTTCTTTTGGCCTTTTGTGAACAAGGACATTCGTCTTTATTGCCGATCTTGTAAGGTGTGTCAGGAGGTCAAGTCTAGAGGACCACGACATGCTGCGCCTATCCAGGCTGCTGACATCCCTATTCGGCCATTTCAGAAAATGGCTATAGATATTATTGGCCCTTTTAAGATCAAGTCGGCCAGAGGACATCAGTTTATCCTTACTTGTGTTGATATGTGCACACGTTGGCCAGAGGCTATCCCTCTTAAGAGCATATCTACTGCCGATATCGCAGATGCTCTTTGGCTGATATTTTCTCGTTTGGGTTTCCCAGGAGAAATATTGTCAGACCATGGCACACAACTTATATCTGACACTATGTCTCAAGTAATGTCTACCTTACATATTAAAAGATCTCTTAGTAGTATCTATCACCCAATGTCAAATGGGTTAGTTGAGCGTTTAAATAGAACGCTCAAGACTTTGCTTGGGAAGATAACTGAAGATCATCCTCAAGATTGGGACAGGGTTTTACCCGCAGCTCTCTTTGCTTATAGAGAGGTCCCTAACGAACACACAGGATTTTCTCCCTTTGAACTTGTCTTTGGCGCGCGTCCGCGCGGCCCTATGTCTTTACTACACGATCTTATCACTGCCGATGATATTAGTGATGACACTCAATCCTCATATGAGTATGTCATTGCTCTGAGGCAAAAGATCATTGAGGCATGCAAACTAGCTACTTCGTCATCTGAAATTGCTAAAGAAAAGGCAAGGCAGTTTGCTAATAAGAATAGATGTCTACGACAACTTTGTCCAGGCGACAAAGCATTCGTCCTACTCCCCAGTAGGGAAAATAGACTTCTTATTGCATGGAAAGGTCCGTATGCAATAGTCTCTAGAATTTCCGATGTTGACTATGTGGTCGATATTGATGGGAAACATAAAACTTTCCATATCAACATGCTGACGGAATTTCATGAACGTCCAGACTATTTGCTGCCTATTTTCCAGGCAACGGATGATTCTCCTGTACCTCATGGTCATTACTCATCTCTGTCAGTAATACAGGATGAGGAAACTACTTTTTCTGATGTCAATCTTCCTCTTCCAGTGGTTCCACTACATTCCACGGAATCCTGGAAAAACGTTTCTATTTCTCCTAATCTTTCAGTTGAGGAACATCGACAAGTCTCGTCGATGTTACAAACATTCCAGGATGTCCTCACTGATATCCCTGGACACACACATGTCATAGAACATGACATAATTCTTACTGACAATAATCCTATTAGGGTTAGACCTTATCCTATCCCTATACACTTTCAGTCACAAGTCGAGAAAGAATTAGATGAAATGATTCGATTAAACATAATTGAACCATCGACTTCACCATATTCTTCTTCCATGGTTATTGTCCGGAAGAAAGACAAGAACATACGAATTTGTGTTGACTATCGCAAATTGAATCAAGTCACAAAATTCGATGCTGAACCGATGCCTTTACTAGAAGATCTACTTATTAGGCTTTCTAATTCTAGATTCTTCACTAAACTTGACTTGTCCAAAGGTTATTGGCAAGTGCCTTTAGCAGATCGTGCCAAACCTCTTACTGCTTTCTCAACACCTAGGGGTCTGTTTCAATGGAATGTTATGCCTTTTGGCCTTATGAACGCCCCTGCTACTTTCGTACGCATGATGCGGCGAATTCTTTCCCATCGTTCAGATGTCATTGCATATTTAGATGATATCTGTCTCTTCAGTGATTCATGGGAAGATCACTACTTGGGTTTATACGAATTACTATCGACTCTACGTGAGTATAATTTGACAGCAAAACCATCTAAAGCCTATGTTGGGTTTGGTAAAATATCTTTCTTGGGTCATCGTGTTGGTCATGGTCTTTTGAAGACAGAAGACCACAATACTTCGAAGATATTGAACATCTCTGTACCCAAGACGAAGAAACAAATTCGTAGTCTCTTGGGGTTAATTCAATTTTATGGGAGATTCATTCCGAATCTATCCTCAATTATGGCACCTCTCTCAACGTTGTTGAAGAAAGGATCGCCTAATCTGGTTCGTTGGTCTCAGGAATGCCAATCTTCCCTGGACCAGATTAAGAATATATTCTCATCTCCTCCCATCTTAAGATTACCTACTCTTGATAGGACTTTTGTTCTTCGAAGTGATGCTTCATCCACTGGGATCGGAGCAGCACTTATGCAGGAATATTCTGAAACTCTGCATCCTGTTATGTACATTTCTAGAAAACTAAATGCGGCAGAGAGGAACTACTCGGTTCTAGACCGTGAATTGTTGGCTATGGTTTGGTCAATTCTCAAACTACAAAGATTCCTCCTGGGCGCACATTTCATTCTAGAAACTGATCAAAAAGCTCTTACAGCTATTCAAACTAAGAACTTGAAGAGTTCGAGATCCACTCGATATGCCATTGCTCTTCAACCTTTTCATTTCACGGTACGAGCTATCCGTGGTTCGGATAATGTGATGGCTGACATTCTGTCAAGATGCCCACATGATTCCTAACTAATATTTCTGTCCTATATTTCCAGATATACTTTGAACATATAACACTCTTATATTATTATAATACATTAGCACACCTGCCCTCACTTTATGTGAACTCATACTATTGTGCTTTGTTATCATCTTCTTCTGTTACCATCTTTAGTATAACAGAAGAAGGCTACGTAGACAATATAAGGGCCGAAAGTTTACTCGGCCACAATTGTTTATAATAATGTATTGTATATTAGGAATCCTAATGGTTGTTAAATAGAATTATATTGATTGTATTTTCTCAGCAAGTCATTGATGATCTGAGAAGTTACCTTACTCCTTGTCAAGCATGTAGAATTATGGAGGATGTACTTACCTAGGACAAGACAGAAGCTGTATCCATTACGCCTTGTCCTGGATCTTCATATATTTTTTAACTTATTTCATTATGTAGTGTAATATTATTATATGTTTAAATAATGTAATATTTACTATCACATGTGTCCATCCTTTTGAAGCGGTATTAGAGTATGACACCGCTATTTGATAATGATTATTATTACACTTGCATATGTATATTATGTTTACATGCTAGCGTGATGTGTGTTGGTGGCACCTCCCCCATATATGTATATATTTTTTTAAGACAGATTTTTTCTGTTGAGATATATTTTCACATGACACTCCATGTGTCGATTTAGCCTCAGGTTGGGCAGTTTGTCTATTTATCCGCGCATCATTCGTGCGTTTTGAGCCGCTTCTAGCTTGCTCTTGGATATTAAAAAAAAAAATGAAACATTTTTTTTTTATCGGGAGGTTGCGGTAATATGTTACACATAAGAATTATGCAACGTTAACAGTGTACGCTAATTTTTCCTTATGCAAGGGATAGAACTCGGTAAATGAACTCACTGTTTTACTTTGTGTAGTTATCTTTCGTGTGACCGAAGGTTGCCGGTGTAATGTCATACCGATCTCGGTTCATGTCCTTTTAAGGAGCGTACAGGTCTACTTTTCTTAGAAGTGGTTGGCAACCTGCAATGTTGCTATTTCTTTCCTTATAAGGCTCGATTTTATATGTCGTTCTCAGTATAGAATCATAGCTACGTACTTTTCTGAATTGTTCTCACGGGAATGGTTCTCTGCGCATGTCTGTCTTTTTGGTTGTAGATTGAACAAGCTTCCGCCCAGTTAGTTTGTGGCAGAACTCGGTCGAGATGTGATCTGTGTCGGGGCAAGATAGGCTCTTGTGTCCCCGAGTGTTCTTTCATCATGGGAAAGGACCTTCTGTGATTTTGATGGCAAGTTTATTCATATTAATCCCATGTGTGTAATTCTAACGTCTGGAGACGGTTGGAATTGTGGTGTTTTTCGAACATAAAGGTAAAACTGCTCTTCCTATTTTGTCCTGTAGTCTGTGAGGTTAGACACCATTGTTCGACTCGTTTCGCACTGTCAGGCGGGGGAGAGACTTTATTACTAGAAGCACACCAGATATCTCGATGCCTAATATATCTATGGTTCAGGCTACTTATGCCCACAGAACAATTAATATTACGTTCCTCGAACTTCGTTATGCCAGCGAAGACGCCTTTACGAAGGTTAGACTTATAAAATATGTCCACAGAAGGTCAACGTGAACTGAGTTCATAGTCCGCCATGCTCGTGCGGCTGGTACTTAAACATGCCTACATACCTGATCTACTTGTATCAGGAAAGAGTTAATTAACTCGCATATTTTTTGATGAATAAGCTGAATCTGCGACGTCCTGTGTGGACTGTCCTGCTAACTGTTTAGCTACACACTTACAACATGTATACACAAACCAGACCAAAGACACCATATTACTACGCCTCCATCATCTCTGGTGTCTGAGGGTGATACTCTACACTTCAAGTGCCAGTATTTGAATACCTCTACATCTTCTACAACAAAGACATCACCTTCAACATTATGATACAACATTTGATGACCATTGCAACACTCTACATACTTTGGCAAGAAGTTAGATAAACTTTCACCTTCAACACTGTGTTATTGTTGTTAATTTCTCCGCTCTGACATTTCTTTCTTCTTTAGTTTTCTCTAGTCCAATACCATAATTCTCGCCGTAAAGTACTTTCGTTGGTCGGTCTGTCACACTTTGCACACCGTCATTTGCGCACTTTTTCTATTTTCGAAAGAGTGCATTAACTTTCGAGCACAGCTAAGGGGGTGCAACTGTGGTTGAAAGTTAGACAATAGTATTGTTTCCATTTAAATGTACTCTCGCGAAAATAGCAGTTTGACGGTGTGCATTAAATCAACAGACAATAAAGATACTCTTCTGTCCAGTTTCATTCTGGAAACGAGTTTAACTCATCATTTTCTTAAAAATAATCTTAAAATGTAAGTTTCTGATTGTTTTTTCAAGACAAAATTTTAATTGAAAGTATTGCAGACTTATTATTATGGATCAAAATGATAAGATGGCTCGCGTCATTCACAGCGAGCAAGCGAGACTATAGAATAAGCAGCAATGTAATACGTGTAACAGAAACAACACACTATAATTAAAAACCTGCCAATTTTGGCGGGTTGTTGCTAGTTAATAATAATTTTGATTGTTTCCACGTCTTTATTTTGTCTTTCGTCATTTTATCACAACTTGTATTTAGTTATCGCTCCTTTGTTTCATGTTCGTGTCCGCGGCTGACAAAGGTGTTAACGTCCCGTGTTACTAGTCTTTTGTTCATTAAATTTAAAAAATGTCTTTTTCAGCAAACGAACATAAGTGTTGAGCCGAATAGGGCAGTGCTAGCTGCACTGGTCGCAAACATGGCAATGGCGCCGATATGTGTTAAACAATAATAACATTGTTACAATTCTAAAAGAACACGAGAAATCAAACATCCAGTTTTACAGTACATTATTGTTTGCTTATATGAATGTTGTAGCCATCACGTGATCTCGAACCTGCAGTGTTGCTTCCATGGTCCATTAGGAACAATCTATATACTGTTCAAAAAAAGAAACGCAACTTTTTTGGTGTTACTTTTATAAAAGATATTCGCTGATTGGACATCAGTCAACCTATCGACTGTGTCCACCTAGTCATTAACTTCTCGTGGCTACCTGAATTGTACTCACCTCATGATTCGTGAGGTCATGAAAGAGGTCAAGGTCAAAACAACATTTTTGACAATAACTCGTGACAGGTTCACGAGAATCCTGTAAAACTTACTGAACACAAAACTCTCTGAACATATTATTGAATGCTTATAAAAGATTGACGCTCCTCGAATAAATTCAGTTGAAAATTCAATGCGCAAGTATGGCTCATCTCACTACAGAACAACGACTCATCATCATTGGACGTTTACAGACTGGACAGTCACAAAGTGTAGTGGCCAGACAATTTAATGTGGTTAGAAGCACCATTAGTCGCCTTTGGAGGCGATTTCAAGAAACTGGCTCAGTGGCAGACCGGCCGCGCAGTGGAAGACCCAGAGTCACAACTCCTGCCGAAGACCGCTTCATACGGCTGCGTCACCTCAGGAATCAACTTGCATCTGCGTCCTCCACAGTCCAGTCAATGTCAGCAGCTCGTCGAATTTCAGATCAAACGGTCAGGAACCGGCTGCACGACTCTGGTCTTTGGGCTAGAAGACCCTACAGAGGTCCTGTTCTTACGGACTGGCATCGCCAGAACCGACTGCAGGGGGCGAACCAGCATCGTCAATGGACCATTGGGAATGACTGGAGACGGGTTTGGTTTAGTGATGAATCATTTTTTGTGCTCCAGCGACACGATAGACGGAGAAGAGTTTACCGCAGAGTCCATGAGCGCTACGCCCAGAACAGCGTTGATGAGGCTCCTCCACATGGTGATGGAGGTGTACTGATGTAGGGGGCGATCAACTTCATGGGAAGAAGTGACCTGGTGCAAATTGAAGGACGCCTGAATGCCCAACGATATGTCGCTGAAATCCTTCTTCATCACGTCCTTCCACTTCTGACTGCACGAGGGTCGATTTTTCAGCAGGATAACGCTCGACCTCATGTGGCACAACTCACCACCCAGTTCCTCGCTGACAACAACGTCCAGACCATTCCGTGGCCAGCCATGTCATCAGATATGAATCCCATAGAACACTTGTGGGATGAACTCGACAGACGACTCCGCCAGCGAGACGTGGCTCCAGCCAATCTCCGACAGTTGTCTCTTACACTGCGTGAAGAGTGGGCAGCCATCCCACAACAACAGATCCTACGGCTAATCGGATCCATGTAAAGGAGATGTCGTTCTCTGATAGAGGCCAGAGGAGGCCATACACCTTACTGAAACGGAGGCCTCAGTCGCAAAGAATAAAAGTCCAAACCAAATTTAATGAACATCATTTCATTGTTAAAGTCTGAAAGTTTCTTCATGCCAAGATTGAAACATTAATTCCGTAAAATAAAATTTTGGTAAAAGTTTGAAATTTGGTGTCCATTACCACTGCAATAATGTTGCGTTTCTTTTTTTGAACAGTATAATATCTATCTATCTATCTATCTATCTATCTATCTATCTATCTATCTATCTATCTATCTATCTATCTGTCTGTCTGTCTGTCTGTCTGTCTGTCTGTCTGTCTGTCTGTCTGTCTGTCTGTCTGTCTGTCTGTCTGTCTGTCTGTCTGTCTGTCTGTCTGTCTGTCTGTCTGCCTGCCTGCCTGCCTGCCTGCCTGCCTGCCTGCCTGCCTGCCTGCCTGCCTATCTATCTATCTATCTATCTATCTATCTATCTATCTATCTATCTATCTATCTATCTATCTATCTATCTATCTATCTATCTATCTATCTATCTATCTATCTATCTGTCTATCCGTCTGTCTGTCAGCCTGCCTACCTGCCTACCTGCATGTCTGTCTGTCTATATGTCTGTGTGTTTATATGTATGGCCAAAATATTGTCCCCTCCCTTCAGACTAGCTATAATTTGTGTGAATATCGCATAAATGTATGAGACATAGACAATCTCAAGGACATGACTCACGTCAAACAGCAGAAGTTGGCATCACCAACCGAGCAGCAGCCATTTTCGCAGTAGCGTCTCTGGTGTCCTATAACACACGTCTCGTAGCCAGCAACAACTGTAATGTTAATACACGAAACACGATGGTTGACAACCATTTATGTTTAGTTCAAATTAATATTGCAAATCGTTTAAAACAAGATGGTTGACATCGTTTACAACAAGATGGTTGACAACTCTTAAAACAAGATGGTTGACATCGCTTAAAACAAGATTGTTGACATCGCTTAAAACAAGATGGTTGACATCGGTTAAAACAAGATGGTTGACATCGCTTAAAACAAGATGGTTGGCATCGCTTAAAACAAGTTGGTTGACATCGCTTAAAACAAGATGGTTTACATCGCTTAAAACAAGATAGTTGACATCGCTTAAAACAAGAAGGTTGACATCGCTTAAAACAAGATGGTTGGCATCGCTTAAAACAAGTTGGTTGACAACGCTTAAAACAAGATGGTTGACAACGCTTAAAACAAGATGGTTGACATAGCTTAAAACAAGATGTTTGACAACGCTTAAAACAAGAAGGTTGACAACGCTTAAAACAAGATGGTTGACAACGCTTAAAACAAGATGGTTGACAACGCTTAAAACAAGATGGTTGACAACGCTTAAAACAAGATAGTTGACAACGCTTAAAACAAGATGGTTGACAACGCTTAAAACAAGATGGTTGACAACGTTCAAAACAGGTTACAAAATATTTTACTGTGATTTTTCAAACCTTTCCTCTTCTTCTTTGGTTCTTGACCACTGACTGACAAAGTAATCAGTGACCATCACGCCTTGTGTCGTCTTGTAGGGCAGCAACAAACTATCTCCACTTTGGTCCTTGGCCACTGACTGGCAAAGTAATCAGTGACCATCACGCCTTGTGTCGTCTTGTAGGGCAGCAACAAACTATCTCCACTTTGGTCCTTGGCCACTGACTGGCAAAGTAATCAGTGACCATCACGCCTCGTGGCGTCTTGTAGGGCAGCAACATACTATCTCCACTTTGCTCGGTTTGTAGCCATCCTTCGTGCGGTGATCCAGCCATCCTTCGTGCGGTGATCTTTCCTTTCCTCTGGTTTTCAACCATGTCTCATATACTGTTTATGCATTTAGCAAAGTTTTCAATTTCTTTACTCTATTGTTTTCGTTCTTGTGTCCCTGACGAATATATTGAGGACGTAAAGTTAGCATGCGAGGGGCGGGAGCAGGAGTAAAATGAGGCTGCATGCGGTCAAAACATCTACAATTAATCTGTATTTTTGAATGTGTCTTCAATCATCAATACAAAAATTACATAAATACATTCTCGCTTATATCCATACAAGGTGGAAAATGAAATAATAATAATAACACTTTCTTACGCACTTCTGTGGCAGGTAAAGTCTTTGAGCAGTTTAAAAAAACAACAAACATCATCCCATTTAAGCAAACGAAAACATTCACATTTCTAAAGTACAGTGGTATGCGGGTACATTCTCACATATATTACATTGTATAATAATATTACATGGATATAAAACAAATTATTCACATTTAAAAAAAAAAATTTAAAAAAATGAGCGGAAGAGGAAAAGAAATGTTGACCTATGGATGAGATGTGGACAGGCAAATGTTGTTTCTATGGGGGTAGATAATCAGTGTTGAGGAAGTGTTTGAAAAGTGCTTTGTTAAAAGAATATTGTGTAGGTAGGCTTTTTAGGTGGTGTGGAAGGCTGTTCCATAAGTAGGCACCAGAGTAGGCTAGACTCTTTTTGAACAGGTCGATCCTAGGTTTGGGCAGACATAACTGAAGTAATTGTTGTTCCTCTCTTCTACTGGTTTGAAACAATGATCGTAGGTACGGCGGGGAATTGTTAGATAGAATTGCGTGAGTCAGCTTGGCATTGTTGTAGAGAAGACGTTATTTTAGGGACAGTATTTTGGGTTCTTTTCGTGTCCTTGTGTGTGGTATTGTTCGATTATCGGTGATAAGACGTACTGCTCTCTTATGAGAGAGGCAGAGTCAGTGAAATAGAATCAGAGAGAGATTGAGAGTCAGAGGAGAGTCAGAGAAATAGTCAGAGAAAGAAAGAGAGAGAGAGAGAGAGAGAGAGAGAGTAAGTGAGAGAGTCAGACAGAGAAAGTCAGATAGAGAGTCAGAGAGTCAAAAGAGAGCCTGAGAAAAATTGGAAAAGTACGTGATGAAGGAGCAGAGCGCTTCTCAACAATAAGTCACCAGTGTTCTGAGTTCTGGTTCCAAGCTTTGCTCTGCTGTTACACGATTGGTGGGTATTTGGTCTGCACAGGTTCTGGTTTGTCCAAAACCTGCTTGTGCATGTCTTAATTGTTTGTTTATGGCGCATTTTAATTTCTCAATGAAAAGATTTTACTATAGTAAATGGTAACTAATCTGAACGTAGAGCGATCCTTCTTGTCATATTAATATACCAGCATCAACATACCGGAATTAGATTGATTTTCTAACATTGTATCTCATTTGTACGAATGTCAAATGGCAAAAGGTAGTAACACTGCAATGGCGTAAAAAGCGACTAAGGATAGTTGGACAATGATCCGCTGCCCCATCCAGTAGAATAGAAACCTCAAAAACCTCAACAACAATATGGACAAGTCACCTAAAGAAAATAATTGAACTCCATTATCAAATATAGAAGAAGCTTCTATAGTGAGGAGGCGTTTGACGCAACTCAGAGACAGCCAAAAGAAGTCTGAGTTGTTTATTCATCATTCTGTGTCTAAGAAAATGTTCTGGAATGTTCGTACAAGACACGAACAAGGGAAAGCTGTACATATATATATATATATATATATATATATATATATATATATATATATATATATATATATATATATATATATATATATATATATATATATATATATATATATATATATATATATATATATATATATATATATATATATATATACTGAAGCACATTAAAAACGCACCACTATTATATATACTGATGTCGAGAAGCTGGCAAAAAAAAAGTGTGGGAATGGATTTTCCCCGTGTTTGCCATGCGGTAGAGAGCGAATGGCTGCTGGAATGAAAAGTGCAAGATTCAACCCATGGGTGTGTGTACAGACTACATGAAAACGATGAAAGTTACACGTGCAACACGATTCTCAACAGCTATGACCCTGAAAATGTGTACGCGTTGTGGCAGTATACTCGGTATAAAAAGGCCGTTGAGACAAAAACACCCAGTACATGTGCTTGAAATGCCACGACTATCTGAAAACGACCGCCAACGAGCCATTGGTATGTTGGAGACCGGAATGAGCTCGCGGGCCATTGCCAGAAGGATGAATTGCCACCACAGCACTATTGTACGTCTCAATGAACGTTACGGAACCACTGGCAGTGCCCGGGATAGACTTCGGAGTGGCCAACCACGAGTTACTACCCCTGCGCAAGATCGTCATATTGTGCTGAGTCACCTAAGGAATTGACTCTCCCGGCAAGTCAAACAGCAAGAGCAATAGTGGGTAGACATGGGCAAGTCTCTCGAATGACAGTCATACGACGACTCAGAGATACAGGCCTTACTGCAAGACGACCTTATGTTGGGCCAAACTTGACTCACAGACATCGTTAGCAGCGCCTGCAATGGGCAGAGCAACATATCAGATGGACTAGACTGCAGTTGAATGCTGTCCTATTCACAGACGAGAACAGATTCAACATATCCTTTGCAGATGGACGTATGCGGATTTAGCGACGGTGTGAAGAGCGCTTTGCAGATTGCTGTGTCAACCGATTTCGAGGTGGCAGTATTCACATTTGGGGAGGATTCAGTTTTCACCATCGCTTGCCTCTTCACGTCTTCCGTGGAAATGTTAATGCTGTGACATATCGAGATGAGGTTCTGGATGCACTGGTTGCTCCTGCGTTCACAATTTATCCAGACTTGCAGCTTCTCCAGCAGGATAACGCACGTGCATTTTTTTGTATTTTTGGTTTTCTCCCTTGCCTGCACAGAATGCAATGAATTTCATAACAATCAAATGTACAAATTAATGACCAGCATGGATTCATAGGAAAATGAATAAAGATTCCAAATATGTAAACTTGTACACACTTATATTTACATTTCACACTCTGTTCCTGGATTATACAGGTGGTGCGTTTTTAATGTGCTTCAGTATATATATATATATATATATATATATATATATATATATATATATATATATATATATATATATATATATATATATATATATATATATATATATATATATATATATATATATATATATATATATATATATATATATATATGTCACGAAATTGGACCGTTCAATTTTTCTTCCATTTTCCTCTCTCTCTCTCCCCCCCTTTGTATTATTTCTCATTTTCGCTGCACATAACTCTCTGCTAGAGTCATTGTTTCCATTTGTCACACTTCACTTTGTATGTCCAGACAAGCGTATCGCCCATCCCAGAGAGATTAATTGAATCACTAAACTTGTTAATACTACATTGACTCCAGGTAGATGCGAGCATGAAGTGTTTGCTTAAGATTGCATAATCACTTCCGACTCGACTGTTTGGGACAGGTGATTATAGATAAACGCAATCTTGGAAAACATTTGGAAGAGTGTCACATAATTGGGTTCGCTCTCTTTTCCTCTCTGGCAGTATTGGTATTTTCGAGTCATTGTTTACACTTCTTCCTGTAATAATTCGCCATGTTTGTTTATCTGTTCACCCCTGCTGAAAGAGTAGACAGGTGATGCAATATCTACCGACAGTCATGTTTGTAAAATTCTCGTGTACCAAACATTGGGCGCGCAGGATTAACACGACGTACGCCCCAACAAGTTTATTTAGCACTGATATGACTATTGTGATTCCCTAATTTCTCTCGTGGAGAGAACACAACCTAGCTGATCACACGATGAATGTTTGTTTGCAAAAGTACGGGGCGATAGATTATCAGTCTGCGGACATATTACAGACATGCACCTGAAAGATGGAAGGTTGTAATCGCTTCCGGACAGGATTGTTACGAAGATATTATTTGTGATAATGTAAGAAATTGTAATGGTAATCATTACCGCGAATCGATGGATATAACATATCCATATTTGGAAAGTGACCTTTCAAATAACACGCAGAATTTTCCTAAGAGGACATGTTTTTAAATATACCCCATCAAACCACGCATGATTTAAACTACTGGCCGGCATTCGAGATGTAAAATAACAATAATTTATGATTGGAGCCTAGTCTAAAAGTAAACAACAGCGTGCGTGGGACAAAATTTGACATATAACCTGACATTTTAGTCGGTTGAAAGCACTGTGAAATTAAACTCGTCAAGAGACCAGCCAGAGAGCCAGAGTAAAGAATAGGATAAGAATTCCATTTATCGGACCGGACCTTGTTTGAGCATCTTGAGGACTTAAATACCAGGAAAACTCTATCTTTATTAACACGGAAAACCGGAATCCTAGGAATCTGAACACGAGGTCAGAGTGGGAACTTATTGTAATGTAACACCCCAGAACACGTGTAAGAGGCCTCTTAAACAAGTTGCCTGAACTATTTCTCTGAGTCATACGTCTGTGATCCCCAAAACGATTTTGGAGTAAGTTGTACATTTATAGTTCTATATTTTGTATTATTATCACGTGAAATTTGGAGAAAAGCTAGAAAAAGATGCACAAGAAAACCAGAAATTGTTCAATAAGACCCTAAAGAACATGAGGAAGGAAAAACAATGCCCTCTCAAATTTATAAAGGACAAGCAAGGCAAATTGCTTACTGCCCCGAAGGAAGTAATGGGAAGATGGAAAGAAGAATATTTCTCAGAACTCCTGGATGGTGAGCATGGTGAAGCATCAGAAATGATAAACACTAGCACAGAAGAGAAAACCAATGATGGTAAAGATGACATAAAGATGGAAGAACTGAAGGCAGCACTGGAGAAAATCAAGATGGGCAAAGCAGCAGGGCATGATGGTATAACACCAGAAATGGTTAAGTTCATGGGAGCATCAGGAGACCTATTACTCTTAAGGGTTTTACAGGCAGCGTGGTACAACAAGACCATACCAAAGGATTGGGAGATTGCCATCATAACACCAATTTTCAAAAATGGTGACAATCGACAGTGTGGAAACCATAGAGGCATATCCCTTCTCAGTGTCCCTGGTAAAATCTACTCTAGAATCCTAGAGCAGAGACTCCGACGCCTAGCTGAGCCACAATTGGATGAGGTCCAGTGCGGATTCCGAGCAAACCGAAGTACTCAAGACCTAATCTTCACACTCAGACAGCTGAGTGAAAAGGCCCTTGAGTATAAGAGTGAGATGCATCTTTGTTTCATAAATCTGGAAAAGGCGTTTTACAGGGTCCCCTGGAGCAAACTTTGGGACTGTTTGGCAAGGAAGGATATTTCAGCACCTCTGATTCATGCTATACAGAGCTTCTACAAGTCTTGCAGAAATTATGTGAGGACAGCAAACCATAAGTCGGAAGAGTTCAGGACCACCACTGGTGTAAGACAAGGTGATATCCTATCACCTTACCTCTTCATACTCCTTATGGACGATGTCATCAAGGCATGTAAGGAGAGAACAAGAAAGTATTCAGTGGGGAACTGGAAGATGAGACAGGTCTATATTTCGGAGCTGGCATTTGCTGATGATGTTGCCCTGATTGCTAAATCAGAGGCACATCTCCAATCCAACCTGCAAGTCTGGAAGGAAGAGCTGGAGAAGAGAGGGATGGTCATAAGCAGCTCTAAAACAAAATCCATGGTGATATCACGAGAAGAAAGAAAACATCAGATTAAGCTGGGAGAACAGGTCCTGGAGCAGGTCGACCACTTTAAATACCTCGGAGCTATTATAGACCGAAAGGGAGGCATCAAAGAAGAGTTGGCCACTCGAAAAGCAGCAGCTGGGAGACTTTTTCAGGCCATAAATCGAGGATTCCTCAGCAAGAGAGAGGTTGGTAAGAAAACGAAGATGGCTGTATACCGCTCCACCTATGTCCCAGTCTTGACATACGGATGCGAGTCATGGGCAATGACTACAACCCATAAAAGCCAGATCCAAACCTCAGAAATGAGGTATCTGAGGAAGGTGGTTGAAGTAACAAGAAGAGACATGGTACGCAACCAGACGATACGTCAAGGCCTTAAATCCTACCCCCTGCAGACTCAAGTAGAACAGTCCCAATTAAGATGGTTTGGCCATGTCTGCAGAATGGGAGAAGATCGGATACCACGACAAGCATGGGAAACAAAGAGCCAAGGATCCAGACCCCGAGGACGACCTAGAGTCCGCTGGGAGGACAACATTAGACAATCTTTGAAGGATCGAGGACTAGAATGGAACCAGGCCAGGAGGAAGACAGCCGATAGGATAGTCTGACGCTCTCTCTTCCAAACCTCTACACCTCACGGTAGAAGGGGAACGACTAAGTAAGTAAGAAATAATATGTATATATTGACATGTGAATATTAATATGTGAAAATTGCTAGTGGATGTCAAAGTCATACAAAGTTGGCAACCTCAGCGTATAGAATGATGATTTCACGAACCACCACTGCAAGGGCTGGTGACTGCTTTATGCGAGTTTCTTATAGAGAACCAAAAGCAAAGGTAGTCCCAAGTTCTATATGGAGCAGGAAGGGAATGATGAGAGAAATGATGTGCATACTTATTATATTGTTAACGTTTTCAACCAATGTAGAGGTAAATGTATCCCTATTCAATCTAAATATTATGAAAGTTTTCCGCTCACTGGGATTAAGCTTAATTCTCAGAGAGGGTAAAGTTCAAATGTAGATGGGGTGATGGAATGAAAATAGGGGGGGGGGGGGGCCACATGAGTGTGTGTCAGGAAAACTAAATACTCAAGAGGGTATTTGTTCTCTTCTTGTGTGACACTAGTCAGTGAGACCAATTAAGTGTACTATCTCTAGAACAAGTGAGGATATAAGTGGTCTGAAGTGGAGGTTAAACACCATCATCAGACAGGTTTTAGAGACGCTAGTCCAGCTTTGTGATTACTTCACCCGTATGTCTCAGTTATCTTAAATACACTTAAAACAGAGCTACTAAATTAAGATTTCGCTGAATTAAATCAGCTGGGGGTTTGAAAGAGCAAATCATTTATATCCATCTCCACAACAGGCGGTGGGTCAGACACCAAAGTTAACGTGCTAAGACTCATTCAGGATTGTTCTTGCTCTCTAACTATCTTGTAAATACTCCCTCGAGGCAGAAGCATCATTATCCTTCTATCTACTACTCTGCCAAGAGTAATCTTGTGAGAAGGTAGACACCTTTGAAGACCCACATTAGATACTCTAGGTTTTGGCCACTGTTGGACCACTACTGCAAAGCAGGGGAGGCAACCTGTGACAAGGAGTGAGCAGGAAGTGTGATATAAATGAACTTTGACAACATTTTACGGATATCACAACTCCATATATGGACGATGAGTCATGGAAAATATTGCTTAAGGAAACGTTATCATAACATGTACTTTGAATGTATTGGCTGGCATTTGAGGAGTGTATAAACTATCGCTATGATTTGGAGTTTTTCGAAAACGCCAGGAGGAAGTGTGGGCCGGGAACCTACGATATAACGTAGAAAACGTTTGACATACGGCACTGCATTCCAGAAATTTTCAACGTAGCTGGGACCTTGCCACAGGAAAGAATAGAGCTGTATTCTGAATTTATAGAACCGGACAAAAAGTATTAACAGCATCTCTGTACATCAGTAGAAAACTCGTTAATATTAATACGGAACCCGGAATTATACTGGACCACTCACAAGTCACAGAGGAATTCTGAAATAGAAATAATACCCCAGATGTGTGTTCGAGGCATCTGTGTTAAGTTGCCAAGACTATTCTACTGAGCAAGAAGTCTACGATTTCTCAATTAATGAGGTAAGTGTAACATATTTTTATGCTGTGAATTTGACATGTTAGTGGTGTTAAAGATTTATACTAGGCTGGCAACCTGTAGTGAAATTGACAGAGATACAACGGTAAAATACCTCCAAAGATAACATGTAAGGATAAAAACATAATGCGTAGGCTGCTGATAGTACATGATCGCCCAGACCGCGGGTCATCACCCTCCATAAAAATTGACTTGCTAGACAGGAGGGGAACGGCGGATAAAAAGGAAAAAAATATGACTGGAAAGATTGCGTGAGACTAGAAAGGCTAAGGAGACGCAATTGGGGGGGAAACGGAGAAAAGTCACGTTTCCCAAGTTGACATGAAGTAAGGAACTCGACAGAAGGGACCTTGGATATGTTACGCCACAGTCATTTATTGGTCGCTTTTGCGATACCAAGCCTTTGATTGAATTCAGCGGCAGAACGCGGATGTTTGGAATATTACAAAAATTAAAAAGTAACTTTTTCGTAATATTAATGTTAGGAATATAAAAATTAGCTGGCCGGATGGCCCATTCTGAGCAGTGAACTAATATGTTCTTAATTTTACAGACGGATAGATAATATTGAAGATAATGACAAAAGACAGTGTTGTTCACATCAACGACAGACTGTATGGAATAAAAAGTGTCGCTATTTGCACAAAAAAAACACGACCTTGAGAAGCAGGTGTTCAAATCAACTTAGTAGGGAAGCGAAGGGACATTGGTGGGAGCTGTGTCTAAATATAACTTTTAACGACAAAATTTTGGAGGGGAGAGAAAGGTTGGTTCAAAAATCAAGTACATTTTTGTAAAAACGCAAGTAGAGACGGACAGACTAACAGATAAAAATCCATACTTGACTGAAGCATGACTGAAATGACTTTAGTGTAGGAAATTTGAAATTCAAAAAAACCTAGGCAGTGATTGGCCACAGACAAGCATATTGTCGGCGCTTAGACGCGGATTTGGGGTCATTTCTCAATAGTTGTTCAGTGATAGACACAGAAAACGCAAGTGTGGTGATTTCCAAATGAAATAAAGTGAAATAAGTTCAGGGACGCCATACTATAGCCAGCAGCTCAGCTGAGTTTTGCTAGCATTTCTGTGTTCTTTATTCATAATCTGGTAAGATTGAAATTATTTCTTTGTATATTTTGAATATTGTTTAATGTTCGAGTGATTTGATACTGCCATATCGAAATCTAGCCTTACAAACAAGTAGGGATTTGCTCTAGACCCCCCGCCCCAGTTCAGGGTCTAGGGACCAACAATATACATAAACTCCAACAAGGGTTAGGAAAGACAGATCAAGTGTTGTGAATAATGAAACATATTACCTATCCACTTTTAGGGAAGGAAACTAATAAATATTTTTCAGAATCTATAGTCTGGGAGGACCTATCTGATGTAAAACCACCATGGTAAATGTGCTGTTTGGTCAGAGAGATCTGACCTGTCTGTATGATGTGGTTGTTGTGTCAGTGTTGTGTCCAGACGTGGGTAGAGAATAGAATTTTGACACATAGCCAATACTTTGATTGCAGAGCTGTGAGTTTCAGCTGTCAACAAGGCGGTGTCTATCCAGTTGGTGATTTTACTCGAGTGTATCTGTGCAGTACGTTGTGACAGAGACCACTATTATTGCCCGCCAGCACGGAGAGGTGGGACCACCAGATTTCAGCACCAGAGCTACTTCTTCAAGATGAGTGAGCCTCTGGTCTGCTGGAAGTTCACCAACGCCTTTTAGTTGCTAATACCCCATAAAATTCCTGCAATTTACTGGACACTGTGTAGTCAATATAGACAGGTGTGATGAGGCCACCCCAACAGCACAAGCATTAACTATCCTCCCAAGTAGATGACTACTAGAACATTTTAATAAAACTAACTAGTCTAGTACTTATATATGTACACTCTTGCATTTATTATGTAACATTCCATGCATTTTTTTTCATTAATTTTAAATCCTTTTCCTAAAAAAAAAAAAGTTCTGGTCAACATAAAACTTGATCCAGAACAAATAAATGTAATATAATTCTATCAAAAAATTTTACACACGTGAGTTAGTTCAGTGTATTTTAACATTTGTTAATATTATTAGTCTGCTTAAATATCTGTGGGTGTATCTATAATTATCTCACCACATTACATATCATTACCCTAGACATTTTACCTAGATACATTCATTAAGAAAAAAAAATTAAGTGTGAGGTCGTAGTGGTAGCAAGAAAGGCCTTCTGACAATTCACAACTACATTTTATCTCAGGAGCCTTCACAGCTGGCCTCATACATTACATTTAGTAACATCACCATCATACAATACCATCAAACCCACTACATACATTGGGGTCTTGTCCAGGGATAATTAGCCCAACAGTAATATTAGGATCTCCTGGTTGGAGAAATAAAATTAGGGAAAAAAATTGTGAAATTCCCTTTAAAATTAAAAGTGTCCCTGCAGATAAAAGTTGGTGAATCTTCACAGCCAGTGATAACTAATTAGTTAACTGGTTAGTTAGAATTAGTTAGACTATAGTCATAAGAAGTACTTAGTGTATTTACTGGTTAGAGATTTAGCTTGTATATTATTATATTGTCTAAAAAGTATGGCGGAGCTAGCAAAATTCCGATCAGCTGCTGTGCTGACCGCAAAGGAGATGGGAATGGATGGTCAAATTTTAATTCAATATGTAACGGCTGAATGTGATAAATATATTGAAAGGGAAGATAGAAAGTTAGCTGAAGAAAAGAGGTTACAAATTGAGGCTGAGATTAAGAGGCTGCAGATTGAGGCAGAAGAAAAACGACAGCAAAGGGAGGCAGAAGAAAAACGACAGCAAAGGGAGGCAGAAGAAAAAAAGGTTGACTGCCGAAAGGGAGGCAGAAGATAGAAGGTTGCAGAGGGAGCACGAATTACGACTAAGGGAGCTGGAATTACAAGGCCCGGCTCCTGAAAATGGTGCCAGCCCTTTTGCCTCAGATGCTACGCCCAGTCTGGGAGCCTCAAACTCAGCTATGGGGTTTCATTTAGACCATTTTGTTGAAAAAGACGATGACATAGAGGGGTACCTAGGACGTTTTGAGTTATTAGCTACTACATATGGGTTAGAGAGAGAGAGAGGTGGAGTTTAAAGCTATCACAGGGATTGAGAGGTACTTCTTATGAAGTATTTGCCAAAATGAACAGGGAAGACCAAGACAATTATGACATGTTAAAGCAGGCTTTGTTATTAAGGTACGAGAAGAATGGTGAATTTTATCGTAAGAAATTTAGAAATGCCAAACTGTTGTCTGGGGAGACATACCACCAATTCTCTGCTAGACTAGAAACCTATTTGGAGAAATGGACGGCTCTGGGGAAGACCCAAGATCTTAAAGAAATGATCATGATTGAGCAATTGAGAGAGTCCATGGCTCCAGACATGAGAAAATTTCTCATGGAACAAGGTGCAGAGAAGTTGGGGGAAATTTTAAATGTTGCTGAGAGGTATCAGGCAGCTCAGGCAGAGGTAAGTGGTGCTAAAAAGAAGCACATAGACAATTTTAAAGCTCCACAGCAATTTAATAAATTTGATAATAGAGAGCAGGGAAATAAAGGTAGGACAAACTTTGAGCGGCCAAGAAATGACTATCGCGACAGAAACTCACAGTTCAATGACCAAAAGTTCAATGAAAGAAAACCGTTGAACCAAGGAAAAAGATGGTGTAAATGGTGCAAGAAGGATAACCATAACACCGAATTTTGTAGAAGGAAACCTTCAAACATTGCTGCAATGAAGTCGGGGACGCGAAGATTAAAGGTTAATCCTAATGGACAACAGGAACCTTATCACCCCCCAGTTTGTGAGGATGTTATTTGTAATGGGGTCACCATAAGGTGCCTTTATGATACAGGTTTGGATTATGATTCAGTTGTGAAGTCTAGCCTAGTGGACCCAAGTCAGTATACCACAGAAACAGTGGAAATACAAGGGGCGACTAAGGACATACCACTCATGACACTTCCCATCGCAAGGATAACGGTGAAAACTCGCTATGTGGAGGGAGAAATCAGAGCAGCAGTGATAGATGAACCAATCTACCCTCTGATATTGGGGTGTAGATACGTCTTCTTGGGGAATCCCGAGAAACCTGTGATCATGGCGACAGTGCAGACCAGGTCACAGAAGAAGGAGGAAGAAGGTGAACCTATAAATGCTCATCCAGAGGAGATGAGGAAGGCGCAGGCTGAGGATAGGACACTCAAGCCCTGTTTTAAAAAATTGCCCAAATGTCACACACCTCCGAGCAAGGGGGAATATTTCATGAAGAACAAACTCTTATACAGGAAGGCCGGAACTGGAACAAATGGTCACAACCAGCTGGTTCTTCCCACTTCATATAGAGATAAAGTGATGGAACTCGGGCATGCGATTCCCTTCAGTGGTCACATGGGGATCAGCGCCACAGGACAGCGTATAGCTTGTCATTACTTCTGGCCAGGGATAACGGAGGATATAAAAAGATATGTCAAATCCTGCCCAGAATGTCAAAGGGTAGCTCCAAAGCACTGGACCGCTCCTGCAACTCTAGGGGAAATGCCCATAGTGGGAACACCTTTTGAGAGGGTTGCAGTGGATATTGTAGGACCTCTCACTCGGACCAAGAGGAGGAACAGTTACATCCTTACTCTGGTGGACACTTGTTCTATATGGGGAGAGGCGGTAGCCCTGCCATCAATTGATTCAAAACATGTAGCAGAGGCACTACTTACAATATTTACCCGATTAGGATTCCCGCATCAAATCTTGACGGATAATGGTTCTCAGTTCAAGGGGAAACTAACGGAAGAAGTTTTTAAGCTATTTCAAGCCAGACACTTTCATTGTAGTCCGTACCATCCACAAGGGAACGGCCAGGTAGAGAGGTTCAACGGGACTCTCATTTCTATCCTGAGAAAGCTGGCAAACGAAAAACCGGATCTGTGGGATCAATTCCTGCCCGCCGCATTGTTTGCGTACCGGGAGGTACCACATAGTTCAACCGGGATGGCTCCCGCAACTCTGCTATTTGGGAGGCCAATAAAAGGTCCATTAGAAGCTCTATTAAGGACCTGGACAGATGAGAAGGCGGAAGAGACTGTTACCTCATCGTATCAATACGTGAACGAACTGACCACTCGTTTGAAAGCTGGATGGAAACTGGCAAATGATAATTTGAAGCAAGCCAGGAAGAAACATGCAGCATATTTTAATAGGAAGGCAAAGGACAGGGAACTGGCAGTCGGAGAGAAGGTGCTGCTTCTACTACCCGGAAGCCAGAATAAATTACAAATTGGTTGGCAAGGTCCATATACGGTTCTAGAGAAGGTGTCTAGAACAAACTATAAAATTGACAAAAAGGGGAAGGAGAAAGTTTATCATGTAAACCTGTTAAAGAAGTATCTGGACAGACCACTCCAGGAAAGCACCCCCTTATTGACCTTGGCTATTGCAACCCAGATGCAAAAGGAACCACTCACCTCACATGAATACCCATTACATCCTTGTGAAACCGCAGCACAGGTAAAAGTCAGTAAGCACCTGACTAAAAACCAGAGGGAGAGAGTTCAACAAGTTCTGGAGGAACATACAGATGTATTAACAGATAAACCAGGCCATACAAATTTGCTACAGTATGACATGAAACTGGTAGACTCAAACCCAATCTGTATGAGAGCCTATTCTATTCCGTTCGCGAAGGAGAAGGCATTGAAGGAAGAAATAGAGTATTTGTTGAAGGAGGGGATTATTTCGCACAGTGAATCATCTTTTAGTTCTAGTGTCGTTTTGTTGAGAAAACCGTCTGGGGAACACAGACTGTGCATAGATTACAGGAAACTGAATGCTGTCACAGAAGGACAAGTGGATCCATTACCAGACACAAAACAGTTATTTGCCAGACTGAACAAGGCAAAATACTTTTCAAAGGTGGATCTTAGTAAAGGCTATTACCAGATCCCAGTGAAGCCTGAAGTGAGACCTTATTTGGCTTTTAGCACTTCGGATGGACATTATGAATTCAATATGCTACCATTCGGACTGAAAAATGCTCCGAGTGTGTTTTCAAGGATGATGCGCAAATTGTTGGATCCCCTGAATAACCCATGTATCACGAATTTCATGGATGATATTCTCGTCGCCACAGAGACATTTGAAGAACACATTGAAGCTCTGGAGATGCTGTTTGATAGACTTCGGGAGGCGAACTTAACTGCTAGGCCAACAAAATGTTGTATTGGATGCAAAGAGTTGGAATTCTTGGGACACACTGTATATCAGGGTAATATGACCCCTGATCCTAAGAACTTGGAAAAACTGCAGAGAGCACCTAGGCCGCAAACAAAAAAGGACGTGCGATCATTTGTGTCGTTATGCGGATTTTATCAGAAATATATCAAGAATTTTAACGCTATTTGTGCTCCTCTGACTGATCTGACTCGCAAGGGACTTCCAGATAAAATTATTTGGACTGCACAATGTGAACTAGCGTTCCAAGAGTTAAAGGAAAAACTCACTAGCAAGCCTATTCTCAAACTGCCTGATTTGACACAGGACTTTGTCTTAAGAACCGATGCAAGTAATGTAGGACTAGGAGGGGCTTTGTTGCAAAGATCATCTTCACCTGATGGGGAACTGAAACCAGTCGCTTATGCAAGCCGTAAATTGAATAAGGCGGAACAAGGATACTCCACAAGCGAAAAAGAATGTTTAGCGTTAATCTGGGCAATAAAGAAGTTTCAAATCTATCTGTATGGTAGGACATTTGTGGTGGAGACGGACCATCAGCCTCTCGTATTCTTATCTCAGGCTAAGCATGAAAACGCAAGATTGCTGAGGTGGTCTTTATTGCTTCAACCTTATCAGTTCAGTATCCAATATATCCCAGGCAAATTGAATGTCGGTGCAGATTTCCTCAGTCGGCACCCCTGTGATCAAAATTAGAGTAGTGGCAGACGTGAGGAGTAATTTTACCTATGTGTATCGCTGGTTTTGGAACTTGCCATAGGCATGTTTTCAAGTGGGGAGATGTGTAGTGAAATTGACAGAGATACAACGGTAAAATACCTCCAAAGATAACATGTAAGGATAAAAACATAATGCGTAGGCTGCTGATAGTACATGATCGCCCAGACCGCGGGTCATCACCCTCCATAAAAATTGACTTGCTAGACAGGAGGGGAACGGCGGATAAAAAGGAAAAAATATGACTGGAAAGATTGCGTGAGACTAGAAAGGCTAAGGAGACGCAATTGGAGGGGAAACGGAGAAAAGTCACGTTTCCCAAGTTGACATGAAGTAAGGAACTCGACAGAAGGGACCTTGGATATGTTACGCCACAGTCATTTATTGGTCGCTTTTGCGATACCAAGCCTTTGATTTGAATTCAGCGGCAGAACGCGGATGTTTGGAATATTACAAAAATTAAAAAGTAACTTTTTCGTAATATTAATGTTAGGAATATAAAAAATAGCTGGCCGGATGGCCCATTCTGAGCAGTGAACTAATATGTTCTTAATTTTACAGACGGATAGATAATATTGAAGATAATGACAAAAGACAGTGTTGTTCACATCAACGACAGACTGTATGGAATAAAAAGTGTCGCTATTTGCACAAAAAAAACACGACCTTGAGAAGCAGGTGTTCAAATCAACTTAGTAGGGAAGCGAAGGGACATTGGTGGGAGCTGTGTCTAAATATAACTTTTAACGACAAAATTTTGGAGGGGAGAGAAAGGTTGGTTCAAAAATCAAGTACATTTTTGTAAAAACGCAAGTAGAGACGGACAGACTAACAGATAAAAATCCATACTTGACTGAAGCATGACTGAAATGACTTTAGTGTAGGAAATTTGAAATTCAAAAAAACCTAGGCAGTGATTGGCCACAGACAAGCATATTGTCGGCGCTTAGACGCGGATTTGGGGTCATTTCTCAATAGTTGTTCAGTGATAGACACAGAAAACGCAAGTGTGGTGATTTCCAAATGAAATAAAGTGAAATAAGTTCAGGGACGCCATACTATAGCCAGCAGCTCAGCTGAGTTTTGCTAGCATTTCTGTGTTCTTTATTCATAATCTGGTAAGATTGAAATTATTTCTTTGTATATTTTGAATATTGTTTAATGTTCGAGTGATTTGATACTGCCATATCGAAATCTAGCCTTACAAACAAGTAGGGATTTGCTCTAGACCCCCCGCCCCAGTTCAGGGTCTAGGGACCAACAATATACATAAACTCCAACAAGGGTTAGGAAAGACAGATCAAGTGTTGTGAATAATGAAACATATTACCTATCCACTTTTAGGGAAGGAAACTAATAAATATTTTTCAGAATCTATAGTCTGGGAGGACCTATCTGATGTAAAACCACCATGGTAAATGTGCTGTTTGGTCAGAGAGATCTGACCTGTCTGTATGATGTGGTTGTTGTGTCAGTGTTGTGTCCAGACGTGGGTAGAGAATAGAATTTTGACACATAGCCAATACTTTGATTGCAGAGCTGTGAGTTTCAGCTGTCAACAAGGCGGTGTCTATCCAGTTGGTGATTTTACTCGAGTGTATCTGTGCAGTACGTTGTGACAGAGACCACTATTATTGCCCGCCAGCACGGAGAGGTGGGACCACCAGATTTCAGCACCAGAGCTACTTCTTCAAGATGAGTGAGCCTCTGGTCTGCTGGAAGTTCACCAACGCCTTTTAGTTGCTAATACCCCATAAAATTCCTGCAATTTACTGGACACTGTGTAGTCAATATAGACAGGTGTGATGAGGCCACCCCAACAGCACAAGCATTAACTATCCTCCCAAGTAGATGACTACTAGAACATTTTAATAAAACTAACTAGTCTAGTACTTATATATGTACACTCTTGCATTTATTATGTAACATTCCATGCATTTTTTTTCATTAATTTTAAATCCTTTTCCTAAAAAAAAGAAGTTCTGGTCAACATAAAACTTGATCCAGAACAAATAAATGTAATATAATTCTATCAAAAAATTTTACACACGTGAGTTAGTTCAGTGTATTTTAACATTTGTTAATATTATTAGTCTGCTTAAATATATGTGGGTGTATCTATAATTATCTCACCACATTACATATCATTACCCTAGACATTTTACCTAGATACATTCATTAAGAAAAAAATTAAGTGTGAGGTCGTAGTGGTAGCAAGAAAGGCCTTCTGACAATTCACAACTACATTTTATCTCAGGAGCCTTCACAGCTGGCCTCATACATTACCTTTAGTAACATCACCATCATACAATACCATCAAACCCACTACACAACCTCAGCGTGTGAAAAAAATACTTTCATTAACTACCACAGCAAGATCTGGTGATTGCTTCATGCTAGTTCTCACAGAAGAACCAAAAGCACAGGTAACCCCAGACTCCGAATGGGGCAGGGAGTGAGTGATGATTACATCACCCTGGGCATAGTTGTATATTTTGTGAATGTATGTAAACTTAATATGTTCCTTCCGGCACAAGCCACTGCCACTGTCCAGTCACACATTTATCCTTTAATTAACTGACATACTGGTGATTTTTCATCACATGCTCTGAGTAATATGATATATGCTCAAAGAGAGTAAAAGATCTGAGAAAACAAACAGCTGACGGACAGCGGTATAAGGCGCCTGATTAGTATCTGTTTGTAGATACTCATACCGGTTAGTATGAGTGGGTTCATTTTCTACATAAGACAACAGGAGGCGGAGACACTTGGGAGTCATGACCCAGGTGGGCCCGCCCCCCTTAGAGTGTAAAGGAGAATAAAGGGCCGAAACACTTGTTCGACGGGGGGACTTTTTCTGATGATCAGATTGCCTCCTGTTGTATCGCCCTGTGTAGAGTTTCCTATCATAATTGCATGATATAACCAGTGACAGTCGGAAAAGACCGATTGACTTCTGGAAAGACCGATGACACTGGGAAAGACTAGAAACCGGCTGACCGGGTTGGCACCCCGTAAGCCGTATACAATTGCTACAGGACCCAAAAAATGATAGATGCCCCTAGGATTCACCGAAAAGGGGGGGGGGAGAATGATGAATTCACAGGTGCCTCATTGGAATCGACCAGATCCGTTACATGGACTTCGAGCTCTGAACAACGGCTGGAATTGCCATGTGCCTGTGGTAGGAAATTCTCTACTCAGAGAGGAATTAAAATCCACAGAACGAAAAAGGGATGTGGGCGTTCACCATTGAGAGATCAACAGCGCTCTGTCTCGACGGGTAAGACGTTAGAAGAACTCAGCCAGGAGTCAATTCACAGTGCTGAGTACATTCAAGTTGATCTGCCTGATGATGATCTCACACACTTCTTGGACAGGAAGAGAGATGCAATCAAGTTTCCACCTGCCAGTGCAAAAGGGCTTTGGGAACAGCTGGACTGTTGAGGATTGCTTCATGTCTGCAGCATGGCGCATTCCTCAAATGATTATATCTCCGCGACTGATGTCGATGATTGTTTCATGCTTACAGACATTTGGATTTGTGCTCGATCCGAATGGCTGTATCATGGAACACCTCAAACGAATAGAGATATATCTCATCGACCGATGTCGATGATTGTTGCATGTGTGCAGGCATTTGAGTTTTGGCCGACTCGGATTACTGCACCATGGAACATCGCAATTGAATATATATTAACGACGTAGTATGCATATCTCTATGCATGACGCGTATGTCTTTGTAAGGACATTCGACGTGTGGGCTTCGGCCCCAACGGCAGCGTATGGCATGTGTGGCCATTGCCACTTATATTGTGTGGTATAACCACTGGAAAGTGTGTGGCGTAGTCCACTTTTGAATTGTGTGGCTGGGAAGCCATTTGAGCAGTGTATTTCTTGAACCAAACGTAAGTCGTAGTAGGAATAACGCAGTTTGCATAATTATGGCAGATTAGCCTGGCGTGGTATGCCAAAGGAACATTTTGTTACTAGCAATAGCGTAAGACTAGTATAGATGGATATTGTACAGCTAGCGGCAAGCGTAAGCCTAGTGTAACGGATATTAAACGACTAGCAGTAGACGTAAGCCTAGCATAATAAGTGTATCGCTGACTAGCAGGATAGTTAAGTCTAGTTAGCCTCTGAAGTTGTGCCAAAGGACATTGGCCGTTAAAAGGAACTGACCTCTAACCAGAACTCTAGATAGAGATTGTGAACATGTGCTTACGAAATAATAAGAACTCTGACAGATCGTACATGAATGTGATGTGACTTTTGTTCCCATGTAGTTGGTGTCTGCTCATGGTATGAAATTACTAATTAAATATTTTGAGTCGTCAAAATCACAGTGTTATCAACTATCGTATTCGCAGTTGAGTTAAATGCTATTCATCCTCAACTGATCATGACCAGTGATGATTAATGTCTTAACACGCTGCATCTCACACTGCCAATATAATTAATAAGACAAGAGACTAATACAGGTCAGTCAAGGGTCGAATTTAATATGAAACACATTCAGCACATAATGAATCACAAGGGTTAAGCAGACATTATCGATACCAACGAACAGTATTACGGAATCCTACAAAAGTGATAAGAACCCGAGGGACTTTGACTCTATAAACTGAATACGAATATAATAACTTGGTCATCCTCAAATACTAGAAGTCATCGAAGCACCCAGAACATACTGGGATCCCGGAAGCGCACGTAACATTCTGGTGTCAGAAGTGGGCCGGATTTCGTGAATACTGGATTCCCCCCTTCAAGTATCGAATAAAGTCAAACTGATGATGAACGTTATGAAGGCAAAATCATTCTTTCAAGCCTAACCGGCAACTGAAATGCGCAGGACAGAAAGTGACGTCACTACATCGAGGCCGTCAACTCTAGCAGACAACATTGCTTGAGAATCTGAAATTTTTCTTCCATCAAAGAGACTGATTCACGCAGATAGAACGGTAATCTTCCACTCAAGAACCTGAACCAGTGGAGAATGTATCTCTTGATCAAATTCATCTGAAGCTGCGACGCAGATCGCTTGAAGAAACTACGTTCGAAGACCGAAGCAAGACTTTCAAACGGTTACCCTGCTGCGAAGGTCAAGGTCTACCATCAATGGACCTCAGCTGTTGAAGACAAGTTGCGGAACTAGCTTTAGAATTACATGCATTCATGTATTTCTCAGAGGGACAACTAAACAGATAAGTTCTTGATTTTACTAGAGCGCTTGAACATTATCATATTGTCCTTGTATTATCTTTGGTCTACAGTTCATCATCACTTGACTTACTTTTTTACTATCATCTGTGTTTCCCCATTCATGTTTTTCGTATATTCGTATATTCGTATTGTTTAATATTGACTGGAATTTTCCCAGGAAAGCTTCAGTGAATGTTAACTTCTATTAGATTTGCATGCTTATTTTACTAACTGAGGATCTGACTGATTATATTTTTTCTTTTGAGTCAGGGAATAAATGTTTCTTCAGTTAGTATTATAACCATATTTTGTGTGATTAGCAGTTTCGTCAATTCAGTTACGTCCTCTTTATTTACATAACCTACTTTCAGTACTGTTGACAATCGTTGTCGTGTGTGATCTAAAACTTCTTTGTCTACACGTTTGCCTAAGACGACTTGTCTTGTTATATTTTTGTAATGTAAATCCTTTTCTTTCTTTTACTCATTACTGTTTATAAGTCTTCTTTATTTACTTTATGAGTGTAAAGTGTTGTTGTATAATTGAAAAATCATTTCATTGTAAATCATTTGATTGTTTTCACTGTCTTTGTCACATGTTCTTGGAACTTGTTTGTTATTGATTAATATTCATGTACATATTATAGTGAGTTCTATAATCCTGGTGTATATTATAGACTATTGAAGGTACTCAGAAACCTATTATCATGTCTACACTACAGGACTTCATTGATATTGGAAAAAGTTATGGAAAATCAGGGGCGGAACTACAAAGTTTTGCAGATACAAAATATGATGAATATTTATCGCGTCTGGAAAGAATGGAACAGCGCGAAATGACTAAACGAGCTGATGAGCTTAGGAGATTTGAATTAACCCAAGAGAGGGAATTGAAGGAAAAAGAAATATCCATGAAATTGGAATTAGAACGATTGACTATAGCTCAACAAGAAAAAGACAGAGAGCAGAAAGATAAAGAATTAGCTCAACAAGAAAAAGACAGAGAATTTGAGAAGGAAAGAATGGCACAACGAGATAAAGAATTAGCTCAACAAGAGAAAGACAGACAACTAGAGAAGGAGAAAATGGAATTAAGGAAAATGGAACTTATGCAACTGGATCAAGCACATAAAAATGCCATGGAAATGGAAACATTAAAACTTCATGCTGAAAAAGAAAAAGCTTTAGAATTAGCTAAAGTGCAGTCTGAACAGACTAAGACTGCGGCTGCTACAAATATTTTTTATCCTAAGTTAAAAATGCCACATTTTGACCAGACTCGCGATTGTGTTGACTCTTTCATATCTAGATTCATCATGAAAGTCACAGCTCTGAACATACCCAAAGAAAGATGGAGCAGTCTTTTACTTGATTTTTTGACTGGTGACTCACTTAAATGTTTCATGAGTCTTGATGAGAAGAGCAGAAGCGATTTCGATGTCGTAAAAGAGGTATTACTAAGACGTTTCCAGTTAACTGAGTCTGGATTCAGAGATCGCTTTCATGCTGCAAAACCAAGCAAGGATGCAGATTTTGGTGAATTCATTGCATCTATTAAACATTTCCTTAGCAGATGGATTGATTTGTCAGGTATAAATAAAACATATGAAGGTGTTATAGATCTCATGCTGCGAGATAAAGTTTTATCCGCATGCAGCACTGAATTAGAAGCATTTTTACAGGAAAGACATCCTAATTCTATTGATGAGTATGAAAAACTCGGAAGACAGTATCAAACCGCACATCAGAATAAAGATCTTCATAGATCGACTATTCGAGATCCTATGCCTGTATGCGCGGTACAACATGATCACAGACCTCGATCGAAGAGCTTTGATGGACGTTGTCGTTCAGATTATTATCAATCCGACAGAGGTTTTTATAACTTCCGTCATCATCGCTCTCCTTCGAATTCATATCGACGAGGTTATAGAGGATATTCACCTCATGATCGTGGGTATCACAGAGGCAGGGATTATGATGGTTCACATCAAAAAGGATACTATAAGCAGAGATCATCTTATGGTAGAGATGCCAGGAAGGATGACTCTACTGATTTTTATTATAGCAATAAAAAGTCAGTCAATAATAACAAAGGTAATGCCAGATCTCCGTCGAGAGACAAAAATAAACACAGACATGCAAATAGTTGCAGTGTTAAAAAGGAAAAAGGTAATGATGATAATGATCATGCGAACGCATGTATGGTAATGAATGATACATGTTATGAGTGTCAGTCGAAAAACAGATTAAAATCTAAAATTACACTTGATTGTGGTCATTGTATGCCAACAATGTCGGCATGTGTAAATGTCGGTTATCTTACATTTCATCCCGGAATATTGGATGGTAAGGTAGTGAGAGTTTTACGGGACACAGGGTCTTCAACGATAGGCATTAAGCACTCGCTTATCGAGCCCTCTGCTTTTACAGGCAAATCAGTTAAGTGTGTCACATTTGGTGGGAATATAGAAACTTTCCCGGTGGCACGAGTATACATTGATACTCCTTTTTACACAGGCACTGTCTATGCCTGCGGCTTGAGAGCACCCATAACTGAAATTATAATAGGAAACATACCAGGAGTTAAAGATTGCACTCCTGAGGAGATTGCAATGTGGGTTGAATCTCACCCACAGGTGGCAAATGCTGTTGTAACGAGAGCACAACAGTTAGCTACGGATACGGCTACACCACCTTTTCCTATAATAGATACAATTATGTCTCAAGTTGGCACTGTTTCACCTTCTGTTTTTGCAGAAAAACAGAAGAGTGACCCAACTTTACAAGGATTGTTTAGCCGAGCAGAACAAAAAACTATTAAATACACAAGAGGGGCTAAACAATGGTTCAAGATAAAGAAATCAATACTCACTAGATATTATGATGATGGCAAAAACAATTATACATCAAGTGATAGTACCTAAAGAATACAGACCATTGGTCCTACAAACAGGTCATGACTCCCCTATGGCAGGGCATATGGGGATCAAAAGAACATTGTTTCGTGTTACGTCACAATTTTATTGGCCTGGGGTTAATAAGGATACAAAGTTATACTGCAAATCATGTACAACATGCCAAGGTATAGCACGTAAGGGCAGGTTCCATACGGCACCCTTACAGATTACGGACGTGCCTGAGAGACCTTTCAAAAAGATAGCAGTAGATATAGTGGGTCCGTTATCAATTGTTTCAAATAATGGATTTCGTTTATATTTTAACTTGCGTAGATCTTTGCACGCGTTGGCCAGAGGCCATACCGTTGAAAACCATCACAACTGCATCTGTGTCTGATGCATTATTTTCGATATTTTGTCGAATCGGTTTTCCGGAAGAGATTTTGTCAGATCAAGGATCACAATTTACTTCCAACATTATGAGGGATTTAGAATCCATGCTATCTGTTCACCACTCGTTTTGTAGTGCGTATAGGCCTCAATCAAACGGTGTGTGTGCGAGCGCTACAATAGCACTCTAAAACAGATGTTATCTAAGATAACTGAAGAATGCCCTCGTGAATGGGATCGGCTTCTGCCGGCGGCCCTGTTTGCTTTTCGTGAAGTGCCCCACGAGAGCACGGGGTGGTCTCCGTTCGAATTGGTTTATGGTTCGAATCCGCGCGGACCAATGATGATACTCAAAGATTTGTTGATTGGAGCATCAATTGATACAGCCACTCGAAACAGCTACGAGTTAGTGATTGATCTCCGACAACGAATCATCGATGCGTGCACTTATGCATCCCAGAGTATAAAATCAGCCACTCAACGATCACGATTATTACATAATCAAAAGAGAATATTAAGATCATTCAAACCAGGGGAAAAAGTTTGGTTGTTGCTACCTCATAACGATAACAAATTACTGATATCATGGCAAGGTCCATTTGATATTATCAAACAAGTCACAGATGTTGACTACTCAGTGAACGTTAGAGGTAAAATCAAAACCTTCCACGTCAACATGCTAAAATTAGCAGTTGAAAGACCACAGGAATTAATTCCTGTTATTAACACTATTGATGATTCTTCACATCATACTGCTTCTTTTGCAGTTGTTCATGAAGAAGATACTACTTCGTCTATCCCTTTACAATTTCAACTACCTTCTTTGCAATCATCGGAATCTTGGAAAGACGTGACTATTTCTTCTTCACTGTCTTCTTCTCAACAAGATCAAGTTCGGGATATTCTCATTTCTTTCAATGATGTTCTCACCGACCTTCCAGGTCAGACATCGCTTATATCCCATGATATTACTCTTACTGATTATAAACCTATCAAACTTAGACCCTATCCTATATCTTTACACCACAAAGATAGGGTGGAAAAAGAGTTAAAGGAGATGATACGTTTAGGTGTGATATCTCCTTCGGAATCACCATATGCATTCCCAATGGTGATTGTTAAAAAGAAGGATGATTCTTTACGCATTTGTATTGATTTTAGGCGATTGAACAAAATTACAATCACAGACGGTGAGCCTATGCCACTTTTAGATGATCTTTTGTCAGAATTATCAGGAAATTTCTTTTCTTGGTCACCGAATAGGTAACCACAAACTGTATCCTGACGACAATACAGTCAAAAGAATTCTTGAGATTTCTACCCCTTCTACTAAGAAACAAGTTAGAAGCCTTTTAGGCCTAATAAACTATTACCATAAGTTCATCCCGCATTTCGCACAACTATCTACACCTTTGTCCGCACTGTTGACCAAAGGTAGTCCTAATAAGGTACGTTGGGACAAAGATTGCGAAAGCGCTTTGGTAACAATTAAGAAATTATTTAGCAATGCACCTATTTTGTTATTACCGAATATACGTATTCCATTCATACTCCAATCAGATGTCTCGAGCTACTCCATGGGTGGTTGTTTGCTGCAATGTTACAAGGAAACACTCCATCCATGTTTCTATGTGTCGAGGAAACTGACTCCAGCTGAACAGAAGTATGCGACAGGTGAACGTGAGCTCCTGTCTATGGTCTGGTGCCTGGAGAAGCTGTCAAGATATCTCATCGGCACGCACTTTTATATTATGACAGACCATAGTCCTCTTACTTACATAACAGCTAGAACAATGCGTAACGCTAGAATACACCGATGGTATTTGTTAATTCAAGAATTTTCATTTACAATTCTGCCTATTGCTGGCTCAGACAATAACTTGGCAGATCTTTTATCACGCAACGTCTTTGAGAAGAAATTGAATTAACTCTTTGGTCACCATGTTGACAAGTGCTATTATTAATGTCATAAAATTTAATGTGTCTACTTAATGATTATCATACTTATAAGTAGGTAGTACTAATATTGATATGTTCGGGAGACGGGCGTCTTCTCCATCACTATCATCCGTGCCACAAGTGTCACGTTTGGAAGTGAGGGGGATGATGTTGAGGATTGCTTCATGTCTGCAGCATGGCGCATTCCTCAAATGATTATATCTCCGCGACTGATGTCGATGATTGTTTCATGCTTACAGACATTTGGATTTGTGCTCGATCCGAATGGCTGTATCATGGAACACCTCAAACGAATAGAGATATATCTCATCGACCGATGTCGATGATTGTTGCATGTGTGCAGGCATTTGAGTTTTGGCCGACTCGGATTACTGCACCATGGAACATCGCAATTGAATATATATTAACGACGTAGTATGCATATCTCTATGCATGACGCGTATGTCTTTGTAAGGACATTCGACGTGTGGGCTTCGGCCCCAACGGCAGCGTATGGCATGTGTGGCCATTGCCACTTATATTGTGTGGTATAACCACTGGAAAGTGTGTGGCGTAGTCCACTTTTGAATTGTGTGGCTGGGAAGCCATTTGAGCAGTGTATTTCTTGAACCAAACGTAAGTCGTAGTAGGAATAACGCAGTTTGCATAATTATGGCAGATTAGCCTGGCGTGGTATGCCAAAGGAACATTTTGTTACTAGCAATAGCGTAAGACTAGTATAGATGGATATTGTACAGCTAGCGGCAAGCGTAAGCCTAGTGTAACGGATATTAAACGACTAGCAGTAGACGTAAGCCTAGCATAATAAGTGTATCGCTGACTAGCAGGATAGTTAAGTCTAGTTAGCCTCTGAAGTTGTGCCAAAGGACATTGGCCGTTAAAAGGAACTGACCTCTAACCAGAACTCTAGATAGAGATTGTGAACATGTGCTTACGAAATAATAAGAACTCTGACAGATCGTACATGAATGTGATGTGACTTTTGTTCCCATGTAGTTGGTGTCTGCTCATGGTATGAAATTACTAATTAAATATTTTGAGTCGTCAAAATCACAGTGTTATCAACTATCGTATTCGCAGTTGAGTTAAATGCTATTCATCCTCAACTGATCATGACCAGTGATGATTAATGTCTTAACACGCTGCATCTCACACTGCCAATATAATTAATAAGACAAGAGACTAATACAGGTCAGTCAAGGGTCGAATTTAATATGAAACACATTCAGCACATAATGAATCACAAGGGTTAAGCAGACATTATCGATACCAACGAACAGTATTACGGAATCCTACAAAAGTGATAAGAACCCGAGGGACTTTGACTCTATAAACTGAATACGAATATAATAACTTGGTCATCCTCAAATACTAGAAGTCATCGAAGCATCCAGAACATACTGGGATCCCGGAAGCGCACGTAACATGGACGAAGCCTTGACAAAAGAGTTGGATAACAACCTGAAGCAGATAACTTTAGAGAAGCTGGAAATCTTCGGCGACATAATTTATCTTCACTGTCGCAAAGTGTTTGGAGTCAGGGAGGCAAGGGAAAGTAACTGTTAAGGTCGTATTTTTGGTCTAGGGGAGATTAGCAGTAAAATACTTGTAGGTACAGGTTGAAATTTTTGGTTATCTCGCTTGTAAGCGGTCTAGCGGTTAGTTGGGTTTAATAATAACATCGCGAATGTTCTCGAACCTTCTAGATGAGTTGAGTTCACGGCTCAGCGGCGTTTTTGCGCGGGGATGAGATTTCTTTCTATTGAGCTGTTTTTTAGGCGGGGGAAATTTTTCGTGACATTCGAATGCTGAGATAGCTGAGTGAAGGGACTGACGATTATGGTCAGTGTGTCCCGACATGAGAGAATGTTTTTTTTTTCTTGGCATTGTAATATTTCTTCTTTGCCCGGCGCGTGATTGTGCGCTAGGGGATAACCGTGTACGATATTGGTACTTTGTGAAGATATTTTTTCTCAGGTGGTGATATATTTTTTCCCGACGCTTGATTGTGCGTCAGCAATAGCCATGTATAATGGTGTTGTATATTTTGATGTCCATTATCAGCTCATCATTTGTACTTTAGGCTATTTTCTTTTTTCTTTTTAGATGATAGCTAATTATTTGTTCTTTGATGTAGATTATCATTGTTTCTTGTAACGTATGCTATTGTACTATAATGGCATTCATTGATATAATGCATTGTTTAAGCTCATTGTTTACCTAGATATGTAATTATTTTCTTTATTCTTATTGCATGGCTTTCTTTCTTTACTTCTCATTCCTCTTGTATTTCTTCTGTTCTTTTCACTTTTTATTTTGATGTCTTGGCTAGTCTATACGTCATATGTCTGCATTTTCCTTTGAAGTTGATGTGCTTTGTATGCTTATCTCTTTACTTTTCTATACTTCACTTCGTTTGTACTTTATACTTACTTCTATCCTTCTTTTGTTCATTTTTATTATAACGACTTAACATTTGGTAATCCTTATGTGTAGAGATTAGTAATTTATCGACCCCTATATTTTTTCTTTGATGTATTTTTTTCAACCAAAAAAAAATGATTATACCATTTTTTTCCCCGGGGGTCGGCGTAATATGTTAAGGTCCTGTTTTTGGTCTAGGGGAGATTAGCAGTAAAATACTTGTAGGTACAGGTTTTGATTTTTTGGTTATCTCGCTTGTAAGCTGTCTAGCGGTTAGTTGGGTTTAATAATAACATCGCGAATGTTCTCGAACCTTCTAGATGAGTTGAGTTCACGGCTCAGCGGCGTTTTTGCGCGGGGATGAGATTTTTTTCTATTGAGCTGTTTTTTTAGGCGGGGGACATTTTTCGTGACATTCGAATGCTGAGATAGCTGAGTGAAGGGACTGACGATTATGGTCAGTGTGTCCCGATATAGAGAATTGTTTTGATAAAAGGGATTTTGATATTTCCTAAGATTTCATAAAGCCGTGGGTATAAGGCTTGGATATATTCTGCAGAATGTCTGTTGTTAAAGATTTTTTCGGGCCATGGATAGGCCATTAAGTTTGATATCTCCGATGAGGGAGATTTGTAAGGTCGACAGATCATTATTATAGGGAAGGTGTTTTTCTCCCATGAGTTATGTTGAGTCTGACGATATAGATATATGTACATTAATTTAAAGCCAGGAACCTATACGGCTTATTTACCATATTGCCAGAGATGTTTGAGAGCATATTTACGTTACTGCAAAGCCAGGAATAGGCTTTTACATATATGAGCTGTTTATACTATATACAGAGGAATTGAACTGTCGTTACTTCCATGAGATGCTTAGAACTGTGATCTATTGTCGGTGTGCTGTTAATGATGTCTGCTTTTGTTACTGTGGCGTAATAAACAGTATAGAACTGTACTTGAAGTTTGAAACCTTCCTGACTCCCATGTGTGCATTGATGTGTGATTGCTACTGAATTACTTCAAGAGCCTTTACGCATTAGCGTCCGTATCTACACACAATTACATTCATCATCATCTTCCCGGGTATACTTACCATTATTAGCTGCAAGTACCCGGCGTTGCCCGGAAGTCTATCACCCTTCAACAAACCAAGACATAGCTTTCAACAGTAACCCACCGCGGAAACATAAGGGTTACTTTCACAATTGCCTCCGGCTGGCAGAATTGTGGATTTTAAAGCTGCAACCAAAGTGGAGTGCGTTCATTTTCTACATAAGACAACATGGAGTCATGACCCAGGTGGGCCCGCCCCCCTTAGAGTGTAAAGGAGAATAAAGGGACGAAACACTTGTTCGATGGGGGCACTTTTTTCTGATGATCAGATTGCCTCCTGTTGTATCGCTCTGTATAGAGTTTCCTATCATTGTTGGGAGATTGTTGGATATGGTAGTGTTACATGTTGGGAGACCGCTGGATATGTTAGTGGTACAAGTTGGGAGATTGTTGGATATGTGTTGCATACATATTTTTGAATGCACAGATTACAAATATACGATATGTCTATTTAATAGGGAAAATATATATTTGTATTTAATTGTGTACGAAAATGCTTCCCTTGGGAAACCGAGATAATCCATGATTGATTTATACGTTTGATTATATGGATGATCTCTCTTGATATTGATTCGGCGTATGAATATGGAAGTCATGTCAGTTCTCGTTTGTTAGGGCCAGAAAATAGATTGATCTTGTTCAATATGTTTATGGCCTGAATTTTTATGTATTACTTGTCTAGTACAAGAAGATTCAGTCCTATATTGTATATCTTCGTATGCTAAGGTCGGACTATACCGAACTCTGGCGGAGGTATCCGTTGTCCTTGAGAGTTGTAGTGAGTTCCGAAGAAGCTGGTCGTAATGGCCGGGTGTGTGTTCTTTAGGGCTGGTCCTGTTAAAGGTTAAAAGTGATTTGTGGATGATTTTTCCATAAGGAAGGAATGTCTCTGCGAGAGTGTTATGTCAGAGACTCTTCTCATGTATTTCATTATGTTTAGATTCGGACTCCAGGTAAAGCCAGACCCTTTTTTCCGTTGATGATCTCCGTATGGTTAGACCTAGATGAAACATCGTATTTTCGAGCATCGTTGGTCGTTGAAATATAGATTGATGAAGATGACAGGTTCCATCAGCGCTTATGTCTTTATGAAGCAACCTTCTGACTAAGGGACTGTATGGAAACTCTAGGAAAGTCTATATATACAAGTTATGAATTAACTCTGGCTTATGATTATCCTCCCGCTGGGCGAGTGAGCGAAAACTCAGGGAAGGAAGCCATTTTGTATTCCTGTCATCATTATGGATCACTGTCCAAAGAACGGATCATGAATCTTACTATTCAGACAGTGGCACGGAGATCTCATTAAGATTAAAACCCCTACCGTGGTTTAACTTTGTTACTTAAATATTTGACATATACAGCTGGAGAACTTAGGCAAGGAAAAAGTTCGTCCAGTGAACTCTTTGTATGTTTACACACACATACCCACTGATGCGTTCAGTCAGTTAGGGAATATGGCAATAGTCCGCCAGAACATTGAATGACTATTTAATATTGAATGCTGCATGAAATATGTACTACTATTCTACTACCTAATGATTTGCTATGTCACCATACTCATGACTGTATTCCGTGCTGTCCAAGTATGTGCGTCATTATTAAAAGCATAGAAACGTCAACAGCGGTTCCTAACATCATTGACTTGTACAAGAGTGTGAGTGAAACATTATCAAGTGTCAACTACATCGAACAGTACACCATTCGCGTATTTTCCACTCTCACACTCCATACATACACAACCCGGCGTCGGTCGAGTTGACCTTTGTTGTACTTGCCTGTCTCATGTGTAACGAGCAGGAAGAATACTCTACCCTTTACAGTGATGACCACCAGTACCACCTGGGGAACGATTACTTGTCAGTAGTCCCATAGCAGCCACTGCCTCGCTGTCTTTGCCTTCCCTAACTCAGGATCAGAGTGAGTTACCCATTTACAGCACAGCTGGGTAGACTGAAGCATGCCTGGTATCATCATCTCAGTACAACGCACTACTCTACCGTAGGAGCCAGTAAAACAGCAGTATTCTACAGTGGTAGACCAGTTCCTGGGTCCAGCCTTCGCAGTCTTGATGATTGAAGTCACCAAGTATAACAAGAACGTTTATTTTGGCAAAATGTGACACACATCAACACCAGTAGGAACTATACAGTCGATGTCAGCTTGACCTGTTCTGACAAGTGAAATGAATCTGGGTCAATGCTTGTTGACATTTTTTGCAGTACAGAGCTGAAAACTTTGAAGGACATAAACTGTTCGGTTGTTACAGTGTTTGATTACCTTACTAAAGAAGAACATAAGTGTTGTTATTTCATCGGTGGATCTTCTCATGCTCAAAAAAATTGAACAATGTAATAAGATAGTTTAGTAATTTAAAATTGATTAAAAGTGCCAGTTTATTTTGATTAAAAGCTGTGCCATTAAAATGAAAGCTGAACATACTTTGCAACACATTCTATCCACAACACATATATTGTATTATATGCATTTATGTTTTACATGTATTTATGTTTACATGTTATTTGTTGTGTGTTAAGTTAGTTTATATGTCAGCGGGTTTAAGGTTGACTGGCGACTAGTACAAGGTATACCGAGTGACATTGGTCTTCTACTAGTGTTCAATAGGTACAAATTTTCTTAATCAGAAATTTGTTAGCAACAATTTGCTATGTCTGTTAGCTGTGACGACTGTGTTCATATTTGTTTTTGTAATATTTTTTCTGTTCTTTAGTTTTGTTTTGATTTGTTTGTATTTGTAGGCCTACCCTTTGCTATCTTTCAGTTCTATACACAATTTATATCTATACACTGTAGCGTCATTTGTTTTCTTTAGTTCTATTGCAGTTATCATCACAGATTCTGTGACTGTTTACTTTAGTTTCCTATTTAATTTAATTTGATTTCTGCAATTGTTTTCATATTGTCTTTTCTTGTTTGTCCTTGTTAATGTCTTTAGTTGACAGATGATATATTAGGTATAGCTGAATACACTTATATTATAGTACAGACCAGTACTTTATGATTATTATTGTTATAAAAGAAAGTGTACAAGACCTTTGTAAGGCTTGTCTCCCACAGTGATTGGGATAGAAAATATTATTTTCCACAGGTACTCAAGTGATCATTGATTACATTAAGGAAGTATACAAGACTTTTGTAAGGCTTGTCTCCCACAGTGATTGGGTTATACAGATATTGTTTCCACAGGTACTCAGGTTATCATTTGTTATATTATAAACAAGATAACCATATAAGGTTTGTCTCACACAGAGATTGTGATTGTGAGCTGATTATTCAACTTATTATAAACTTGTGGTTGCATTACTTGGAAATATATATATAATCATTCACTATTGATACTATAGAGTACTTAGATTATAAAGGTGATTATACAAGCTCTTTATTAGAGACTTGTTTCACACAGTGTTGTGGTAAAGTGATACTTATTTAAGAGACTTCTTCCCAGTGAGGATGGTACAAGGTCTTTGAATAATACTAAGAGAGTAAAATAGAGTGAAGTGACTATACAAGTCTATAGTATAGACTTGCCTCCCATTTAAGTGGGACAAGGTAATTTATTTACTTTTTCAGGTTACTGATTTAATAAGACAGGATGTCTACATTAGATTACTTTATTACACAAGGAAAATCCCTTGATAAGACTGGTAAAGACTTAGAAGAATGGGCAATGGCTCAATATGACAAAGCATTAACTGCAGAAGAGAAAAGATTAGAAGCTGCTGCTGAGGAAAGAAAAGCTGCTGCAGAGGAGAAAAAAGCTGCTGCTGAGGAAAGAAAAGCTGCTGCGGAGGAGAGAAAGCTTCAAATAGAAGAAAACAAATTAGAAGCTGCTGCTGAACAAAAAAGACTAGACAGAGAAGCTGATGCTGCTGCTGAACAAAAGAAATTGCAGATGCAAGTGGAAGAAAGGAGATTTGAGGCAGAGCAAAAAAGACTAGACAGAGAAGCTGCTGCTGCTGCTGCACAAAAAAGATTAGAAGCTGAAGAGAGAAAAGCTATAAGAGAACATGAATTTGAGTTAGAGAAATTGAAATTGACAAGTATGAGTAATGTTAATCAGGCATCTAGTGGTAGTGGTAAACCCTTTGTTTACAAGGTCAGTGTACCAGCGTTCAACTCTGCCAGTGACGATATAACATTCTGGCTTGAGAGATTTGAACGTGCTTGTCGAGCTCATAATGTAGATAAATCACAGTATGTGAATCAGTTGTCTGAAAATCTAAAAGGGGATTCTCTGAATAAGTTATGGTTGGTTGAAGAGGCCGACAAGGATAACTATGATGTTATCAGGTCGGCCTTGATAAGGAAGTATCAGTTGTCAGAGGAAGGTTACCGTCTTTTGTTTAAAACAATGAGACCTGAGACAGGTGTAGAATTCTCAGAATTCATTGCAAATGCACGTCTTACATTTTCACGTTGGATTGAATTATCCAAAACACAGAAAACATTTGAGGCTCTTACGGATTTATTACTCAGAGACAAGATCATGTCTTCGGTGAATAAACCATTTCTAGAATTTTTACATGAGCGCAAACCCGTACATTAAAACAAATGGAAGAATATTGTGACCAATATGCCACGGCACACCCTGACATGATTCTAAGCAACACTAACATTAAAGAGGGTATGCCAGTTGCGTCAGAAACTCAATGCAATAATAATTACTCACACAAGTCCCAAGGAGCTCAAGATAAATCTCACAAAAAGGTTAATTGGAATAGTTATCAAAACCAAGGTAAGAACTCAAATCAGGGTTCTTCTTCGAAGACCTGGAATCGGGCTGACAGTCCTCGACACAGGGGTGCCCATAATTATAGAAATTTCCGAAAAGGGAGTAACTACAGGAACTACCCAAGTTCGTCTTGGAAACAACAAAACCAACATTACAGGGATACTCATTATAATGAGTATGATGATTACGATCATGAACATTATGATTCAAACCCAAATAGGGGTTATAACAGAGAAAATAATCATTACAAATGCAATTATAACCGAGGTAGATCACAATACAGAAGACATAAATCTCTTTACCAGGCTAACTCTGCACAGCAAGAGTTTCATGTAGCCGGTAATCAAAATAATGATAAGAAAGACTCTAATAAGGTAGGATGTTCTGCTTTTGATTTTAGTAGAGCATCGCAGTGCTCCCAATGCAAAACGTTATTCGATCCAACCACGGTTTATACTTTAAGCTGTGGTCATCCTCTTCCTGCTCTTCCTGCGTCAGTCGCGCATGATGGAAGAGGTGCTCTTGTCTTGAATAGAGGTCTAGTAGATGGTACTCCGGTCTCAATTCTTTTCGATTCCGGGTGCACAACCATTGGAGTGAGGCAGTCACTCATAGATCCTTCTCGAGCCACTGGCAAAGTAATCAAATGCGTAACATTTGGTGGCACATTGGAGAAGTACTCTACTGCCATTGTTAACATTGCTACGCCCTTCTTTACAGGAGATGTGCACGCATGTCTTCTCCCGAATCCGATCGCTGATCTTATAATCGGTCGCATTCATGGAGTGAAAGAATGCACTCCGCAACAAATTGTTGATTGGGAAAATAGGAATATGCAAACTGCTAATGCAGTAGTTACTAGGGCTCAAGCTCTTAACATGCCGCAATCTTCACCTTCTGAAGATAATGATGCGCAGATCCAAGATGATCCCTTGGAAATTTATCGTGATTCATTTATGAAACAGCAGGAGGATGATCGTACTCTTAAAAAATTCTTTACGCTAGCAACAAAAGGTGATCCGAATAAAGACACAAATCGTAAATCTTGGATTACGATGAAGAATGGCGTACTTGTGCGTATGGTACAAGACTCCGCTAAGCCCGCTCATTCTCAAATTCTAGTGCCCAAAAATATGAGAGTTAAAATCTTACAGCACGCTCATGATTCTCAGTGTGCTGGGCATATGGGTTTTTCCCGTACTAAATCTAGAGTTCTTGCGTCTTTCTTTTGGCCTTTTGTGAACAAGGACATACGGATATATTGTCGATCTTGTAAGGTATGTCAAGAAGTTAAATCCAAAGGTCCACGCCATGCTGCACCTATTCAGGCTGCAGATATTCCAATTCGACCATTTCAAAAGATGGCGATAGACATCATCGGTCCATTTAAAATAAAGTCTGCTAGAGGACACCAATTTATCTTGACGTGTGTTGACATGTGCACACGTTGGCCAGAGGCTGTTCCTCTAAAGAGCATAACTACTGCTGATATTGCAGATGCTCTTTGGTTAATATTTTCTCGTCTGGGATTTCCAGCAGAAATATTATCGGACCATGGTACCCAACTCATATCGGATACTATGTCTCAAGTAATGTCGACTCTTAAGATAGAGAGATCTTTAAGTAGTATTTATCTTCCTATGTCCAATGGGATGGTAGATCGTCTGAGCAGAACTCTGAAAAACCTACTAGGTAAGATAACTGAAGATCATCCTCAGGATTGGGACAGAGTTTTACCCGCGGCTCTCTTTGCGTATAGAGAGGTCGCCAACGAACATACAGGATTTTCTCCCTTTGAACTTGTCTTTGGCGCGAAACCGCGAGGTCCTATGTCCTTACTTCATGATCTCATAACTGCTGATAATATTGTCGATGACACAAAATCCTCTTACGAATATGTCATTGCGCTTAGACACAAGGTTATTGAAGCATGCAAATTGGCAACTGCTTCTTCTGAATTTGCGAAACAGAAGGCAAGGCAATTTGCCAATAAGAAGAGATGCTTACGACAACTTTGTCCAGGAGACAAAGCATTTGTCTTACTACCTTGTAGGGAAAACAGACTTCTTATTTCTTGGAAAGGTCCATATGATGTAATATCAAAAGTTTCCGATGTCGACTATATTGTCGATATTGATGGGAAGCATAAAACCTTCCACATCAACATGCTTACGGAATTCCATGAACGCCCCTGCAACATTCGTACGCATGATGCGTCGAATCCTATCTCATCGCTCAGATGTCATTGCATATCTTGATGACATCTGTCTTTTCAGTGATACTTGGAAAGATCACTATAACGGGTTAAATGAACTATTGTCTATCCTACGTGAGCATAACCTGACAGCGAAACCATCGAAAGCGTATATTGGTTTTAGCGAAATATCTTTCTTAGGTCACCGTGTTGGTCATGGTTTCCTAAAAACAGAAGACCATAATACAAGTAAGATACTTAACATTTCTATTCCTAAGACTAAAAAGCAAGTGCGAAGTCTCTTAGGTCTAATACAATTTTATGGACGATTCATTCCGAATCTGTCCTCCATTATGTCACCTCTTTCTTCCTTGCTAAAGAAAGGGTCTCCTAATATAGTCCATTGGACTCAAGAATGTCAATACTCTTTAGATAAGGTTAAAACTATGTTTTATACTTCACCTATCTTGGTATTACCTACTAAGGATAAGACATTTATTCTTCGTAGTGATGCTTCATCCACAGGAATTGGAGCAGCACTAATGCAAGAGTACTCTGGAACTCTGCATCCTGTGATGTATATTTCTCGAAAACTAAATGCCGCAGAGAAGAATTGCTCGGTCCTAGACCGTGAATTATTGGCTATGGTTTGGTCAATCCTTAAACTTCAAAGATTTCTTCTTGGCGCGCATTTCATTGTGGAAACTGACCAGAAAGCTCTTACTGCTATTCAGACTAAAAATCTGAAGAGCGCGAGATCAACGCGATACGCGATTGCTCTTCAGCCTTTTCATTTTTCGGTGCGAGCTATCCGTGGATCAGAAAATGTGATGGCAGATATCTTATCTAGATGCCCACATGATTCCACTTAACCGTTAGATCCTGATATTTTTACAGATCTAACTCTACTACACTTTTTCTATACTAAAATGTGTATACATACGTAATGTATCATATATATTGATTGTATCACTACTTAGCGGTTCATTGATGTATATTCACCGCTGATCTTTTGATGCTTTTTTCGTCTTTGATAATCATGATGTTGAAATACCTAAGATGAAATTTTTGGATAAACTAGTGTAGAAATTGTGGCATTGCCAGTATTGTAGTATGCGTTGGTGACACCTCTCTGGAAATATTTATACTCAGAGAAAAACTTTCTCTGGTTCCTGAGATATATTCTCACTTGTCGTGCCATATGACGACTTAGCCTTACATTAGGCGTTACATTTGTTTGGAATGCGTATCATCTGCGCATTGTTATTCGTGCGTTGTGAGCCTATTGTATGTTGCTTCTGGATGTATTTCAAAAAAAAAAGGACCATTTTTTTCCCCGGGGGGTGTGGTAATCCGTTGCATACATATTTTTGAATGCACAGATTACAAATATACGATATGTCTATTTAATAGGGAAAATATATATTTGTATTTAATTGTGTACGAAAATGCTTCCCTTGGGAAACCGAGATAATCCATGATTGATTTATACGTTTGATTATATGGATGATCTCTCTTGATATTGATTCGGCGTATGAATATGGAAGTCATGTCAGTTCTCGTTTGTTAGGGCCAGAAAATAGATTGATCTTGTTCAATATGTTTATGGCCTGAATTTTTATGTATTACTTGTCTAGTACAAGAAGATTCAGTCCTATATTGTATATCTTCGTATGCTAAGGTCGGACTATACCGAACTCTGGCGGAGGTATCCGTTGTCCTAGAGAGTTGTAGTGAGTTCCGAAGAAGCTGGTCGTAATGGCCGGGTGTGTGTTCTTTAGGGCTGGTCCTGTTAAAGGTTAAAAGTGATTTGTGGATGATTTTTCCATAAGGAAGGAATGTCTCTGCGAGAGTGTTATGTCAGAGACTCTTCTCATGTATTTCATTATGTTTAGATTCGGACTCCAGGTAAAGCCAGACCCTATTTTCCGTTGATGATCTCCTTATGGTTAGACCTAGATGAAACATTGTATTTTCGAGCATCGTTGGTCGTTGAAATATAGATTGATGAAGATGACAGTACAACCCACAAAAGCCAGATCCAAACCTCAGAAATGAGGTATCTGAGGAAAGTGGTTGGGGTGGCAAGAGGAGACATGGTCCGCGGCCAGACGATACGTCAAGGCCTGAAATCCCATCCGCTGCAGACCCAAATAGAACAGTCCCAACTGAGATGGTTTGGCCATGTCTGCAGAATGGGAGAGGATCGGCTACCACGACAGGCATGGGAGGCAGAGAGCCAGGGATCCAGACCTCCAGGACGACCCAGAGTTCGCTGGGAGGACAACATTAGACAATCTTTGAAGGACCGAGGACTAGAATGGAACCAGGCCAGGAAGAAGACAGCTGATAGAATGGTCTGGCGCTCTCTCTTCCAAACCTCTACACCTCACGGTAGAAGGGGAACGACTAAGTAAGTAAGAAGATGACAGGTTCCATCAGCGCTTATGTCTTTATGAAGCAACCTTCTGACTAAGGGACTGTATGGAAACTCTAGGAAAGTCTATATATACAAGTTATGAATTAACTCTGGCTTATGATTATCTTCCCGCTGGGCGAGTGAGCGAAAACTCAGGGAAGGAAGCCATTTTGTATTCCTGTCATCATTATGGATCACTGTCCAAAGAACGGATCATGAATCTTACTATTCAGACAGTGGCACGGAGATCTCATTAAGATTAAAACCCCTACCGTGGTTTAACTTTGTTACTTAAATATTTGACATATACAGCTGGAGAACTTAGGCAAGGAAAAAGTTCGTCCAGTGAACTCTTTGTATGTTTACACACACATACCCACTGATGCGTTCAGTCAGTTAGGGAATATGGCAATAGTCCGCCAGAACATTGAATGACTATTTAATATTGAATGCTGCATGAAATATGTACTACTATTCTACTACCTAATGATTTGCTATGTCACCATACTCATGACTGTATTCCGTGCTGTCCAAGTGTGTGCGTCATTATTAAAAGCATAGAAACGTCAACAGCGGTTCCTAACATCATTGACTTGTACAAGAGTGTGAGTGAAACATTATCAAGTGTCAACTACATCGAACAGTACACCATTCGCGTATTTTCCACTCTCACACTCCATACATACACAACCCTGCGTCGGTCGAGTTGACCTTTGTTGTACTTGCCTGTCTCATGTGTAACGAGCAGGAAGAATACTCTACCCTTTACAGTGATGACCACCAGTACCACCTGGGGAACGATTACTTGTCAGTAGTCCCATAGCAGCCACTGCCTCGCTGTCTTTGCCTTCCCTAACTCAGGATCAGAGTGAGTTACCCATTTACAGCACAGCTGGGTAGACTGGAGCATGCCTGGTATCATCATCTCAGTACAACGCACTACTCTACCGTAGTAGCCAGTAAAACAACGGTATTCTACAATATGTTAGTGTTACATGTTGGAAGATCGCTGGATATGTTAGTGTTACATGTTGAGAGATTGTTGGATATGTTAGTGTTACATGTTGGGAGATCGCTGGATATGTTAGTGTTACATGTTGGAAGATTGCTGGATATGTTAGCGTTACACGTCTGAAGATTGTTGGATATGTTAGTGTTACATGTTCGGAGACTGCTGGATATGTTAGTAGTGTATGTTGGGAGACTGCTGGATATATAGTGTTACTTACAAAAGTGCTGTCCAGTATTTACCTTTATAAAGAAGCAGAGTACCAAGGTAGATCTTTGGCAAAACACTGGTCTCCATAAATTTACATGAGTGCTATTCAAAAAAGACATTTCATATTGTTAGTTCAGGTCGATAAGATCAGAATCTTGGTACACTTATAACACAAAAATCAGGGAAACATCACGGACAACAGCACAAACAATATGATATTAATTAAATATACAACATCAACAACACTGGTTCAGATGTGCAACAACATAAATAGCAAAAATATCTAAAACCAGTAACATCAGCACGTTTAATATATCAGGCCCTCCCTGTATAACAAGTATAACAACTTTCCCCGTATAACAAAAATCAACAAGACATCAATAACATAACCCAACAGTCAAGGAATGTTTTTGTTTTAATGTGTAGCTTATAGTTGTAAAACCCTTGTGCTCCACAGGAAGCTTACTTGATGTTATAATTTTGAGTTAGCTTTGCAAGGAAGTTATGTGTGCTCCCATTGATTGTTTTAGTCGTTGGACCGGGGCTATGACTGTGCGTTCGGTTTGTCTTGATATCGTTCATGGAGAAGTGAGCGAAACTCGTGATTTTAGCGGGATATTAAGGATGTGAGAACATGTGTAACACTAACAGGCCATTTGACAGTTAAAGTTTGAGACGTAGGTTGGGTCGCAAGTTTTGAAGAGGAAAGGTCGTATGATGGATGGTGGTAGAAGTTATATGTTGACTGTGTATTCTTCCATGGATGTAAATGCCCAAAATAAGCAGATGTAACAGTATATTAAATATTTCTGAGGCCTATAATACCTTTGATTAGTGATCTGTGAATATAGAACAAAAGGCTGAAAGTATGCAATCCGCTCACACCACTTTATAACAAGACCAAACACGAAAAGGCGTGACCACCCAGAACCAGAAATAGCATTTGTGTCACCCACCTTACAGCAACATCAACCAAACATCAACAAGTTTACTGCATTCGCCCTCGGACTTCTACATTAATGACTCTAATAAAGGGAGTAGTCAGCTCAAGGTTCCTGGCATCTCCAAACAATTATTTCCTGGATATAAGTAGGTTGTTGCCGTTATTTAATTAAAAACAATTTAAAACAGTTAAAAGTTACAACAGTTATTCCACATTCAACTGAGATTACAATAGTTATACAAGTCGTCTAGGAGGGAGTTGTTATCTATTGCATAGATAAAAATAGGCTTGAAGGATTTAGGTTACAAAATCTATTTTGTTTTGACATTATTTATGTCAGCCTCACGTGTATCTGCTTGTGACGTCACAATTTTTTCAAACCCACCCTTGTGGCAGAGTCCGGTGTGGTGGTGTTTGTAATGCATGAGATTATTGTTAATGTAAATGTTTATGTAATTTGTTCTTGTGAGATACTGAAGGAGTATCATTATGTATCATAAGTCTCTGAGATAATGAAGGAGTCTATGTTATGTATCATAAGTCTCTGAGATACTGAAGGAGTCTATGTTATGTATCATAAGTCTCTGAGATACTGAAGGAGTCTATGTTATGTATCATAAGTCTCTGAGATACTGAAGGAGTCTATGTTATGTATCATAAGTCTCTGAGATAATGAAGGAGTCTATGTTATGTATCATAAGTCTCTGAGATACTGAAGGAGTCTATGTTATGTATCATAAGTCTCTGAGATACTGAAGGAGTCTATGTTATGTATCATAAGTCTCTGAGATACTGAAGGAGTCTATGTTATGTATCATAAGTCTCTGAGATACTGAAGGAGTCTATGTTATGTATCATAAGTCTCTGAGATACTGAAGGAGTCTATGTTATATATCATAAGTCTCTGAGATACTGAAGGAGTCTATGTTATGTATCATAAGTCTCCACATAAAATGTCCCTTCAGAAAGTTCAGTCTTCCTTCAGTTCCGTTTTGGTTCAAGGTAACGCTAGCTAATCGCCAGAGATGGAAGGTTCCTTGTTTTTGTTCAAACCAGGTTTACTGTCAGGAATTACTTGGCCTTTAAGGTTAGTATAACCTTTTGCTGGATATGGCGTGATTAGTGGCTTCAGTTTCAATCTTCAACTTTCTTCTTAGTTATACGCTTTTAGATAACACTATAGCAATTCAGAACTCTCAACTCATGAACTTCACACAATCTAGGAACGAGATCTTCAGATTGTTTTAACATTTAATGACTGTTCAACTTTGAGAATTCAAACTTCAATAAAATAGTTCACAACAGCTCAATAAGGATCAGTGTCACGAACGGTTTATAGAATGAATGTCAGTACTCATGCTCCGGTGGGAGCTAGATATGTTTATGTAAGTTGTGAGTTGAAGTGAGTGAATGTTAAGTTTGACTGCGGGCATGAATGCATTAGTAGCAGTAAGCGCTAATGTCGAGTTCACGGGCATGACTGAGTTGTTGTGAGCGAAGTGGTGGTGAAGACTGGTCAGGTGTGAAAAGGGTCATGGGTAAAAAGTCATTCGAGAGAGAGATTAGAGCGAGGAGAGATTACGTGGAGAGTGAAGGCGAAATGGTTGAAGAAAAATAGGAAATATATTAAGATATTGTGAAGTTCGTTCCATGAGATGCTGTTCTAATTATGCACATCATACATTGTGCTTTTCTTATGTGATGATTTATGGCAAAAGCGGAAGTCTGCCTGTGTTATTGTGTTATACTCAAGTTTGTGACATAAAGTCGTCGGATATCGTATCTACGTGTTGGAGTTTAGTGAATTAACAATTAGCTGTGAATAACGAGCCATGTTTGTCGCTCCATGTGTATGTAATACATATTTGTCAATGTGTACACACAGCAAGCACTTGACAATTTTGGGGGACTCGTAAGTGGAAGAGAGGACCCACCCCTAATTTTCTGCAGAATTTTTGACAATTTCGCCTTCTCATGAATTGTTGTTGAAAAATTACATCAAGCGGAACAGAGAACTAGGCCTATTTGTTTGAATCAGGTCACAAGAACTTAATGTGCAAAACTTCATTTCAGTGATAGTCAGCAAGGGTATAGCTGCAGAAAGACTGAATATTTAAGAGCGAAGAATAGTTTAATCACTGGCGGAGAGGCGAAGGGACAGTTTTGACGAAATCGACAGTGTTATTGTGGAAAGTATCACGAAGAATGAAAAGGCAGTAATCAGTCTTGTTTACCTCGGCGCACTGATATTGGGTTATTCCGCCCCGTGATGAGTGTGCTGATCTGTCGTCAATTTATCTGTGCTGTGTAGTTCGGCATGACTGTTGACACGAAAAATCGTCTGTTGGGTCTTGTAATGGAATAACAAGGCCATTGTGTTGCGGTGATCGGCTGAAATCGGAACATCTTGCCTGGAGATGGTGTAAGCAGTGAGGGGGGCATTTTCCTTTGCTACCCTTTGGATCAGTAGTGAAGAAGATCCGGTTCACCGTACTGAGAGCTGATGTGCACGTAGGAGCTGATTTCGACATTTGACTGTGCTGTGTTATAGCGTGAAGTGTGTTGTTGTGGTGTCCATCATTGAGCTGTAACACCGGGACTCCAAGCCTGCGCCTATCTCAAGTGGAGCAGCGGACACAGGATATTGTTAAGTTAAGTTTATTATTAATTTTGTTAATTTCCAGTCTTCTGTTTACTTGAATTGTGCGTCTGTATATTTTCTTTTATATATATAGGCTATACTTCTTTTAATTAATTTATTTGGTTATTTATTTCTTCCTTGATAAGGTTATTGCCCGGAACTAATAGGGGTTTTTTTAATTTTTTTATATTTTACATTCCATTCTTTCTTCAATAGCATTTTTGCAGATTAATTAACGTTATATTTGAACCATATGATCTGTTATATTTAAAGGTGTACTAAACTTAGTTTATTTTGATACTAGTTCCTTTTAGAACTTGACAATTTTGCTTCGTCATATCTAGACTTCCTTCTATCTATCACTGCTACAGTGTACTCGAAACTTATGTTATTTTTATATTAGCTCTTGTTACTAGTTAAATATTCATATATTCATTCCTGTTTGCCCTTGCTGCAGGATGCACGAGTAGAGCTCTTGGGGTACTTCATTGTCCAGTGTTTTGTTTTTGTTTCGTTCATATTGTGTGGTAATATTTAATTTCGATTTCTGTATAAGAGTGATTTTGAGTGGTGAGCACAATCCATCCTTCTTCATCGAAGAAATTTGCCTTGTGTTGTCTTTAATAGGTTTTGTGAGACAAATTGCGCTGTAGGGAACCCAATCTGTCTAAGACTTGGGGAGTTGTGAAGCCTCGTGTAATTTGTTGAACAATTGTTGGCGTTAGTTGTTTGCGTTTAGTTTGTTTACTTATTGTCTTGTATAATAGTCTTTCTTTCGTGGTGTTTTTCTGTCGCGATTCTCAGTCCTTTGCTCTGCTATTCGTGTATATAAGTTATTTTACAATATCCTGTTTTTGTTCGTTTGATAGGTTTGGGTGTAAATATAAGGTCTATTCTTACTTTCTTGGTCTATAACTTCCTCTCCCCCGACCTATCAGTTGTTGTAGTGTCGTGTGTTCTGTGATTATCATTTCAATCATCATCATACCATTTGTGTTAACATAAGCAGACACATTTTATTTTGGTCTATTACAGTTTGTAATGCATACAGACTGATACAAGTGATTGACCCAGTGTGTAGACCCAGTGTGAAGAGTTGTTCAAAATCTGTTGTGTATGACAGACGTTCTTTATAGGTGAAGGAGCATCCACTATAGTTTTCCAGACACCATTTGACATATCAGGTGGTATACATTTTTTCTTTCTCCTTAATTGTTTTTGGTTGCATCATTTGTTCATAGTTATCATAGTTGATAAATACTACAGGATGACTAGCCTCTTGGATTTTATCACCAAGGGAGAGGCACTTGGTAAATCAGGGGATGAACTTGAATTATGGGCTGAGACTAAATTTGCGGATGCTGAGGAACGGAGAGTACGCAATGAGGAAAGAGATCTTAAGAAGTTAGAAATTGAGGCTGAAAAGGAAGCAAAGAAAGAAGAAACAAGGAAAGCTGAAATTGAGGCTGAAAAGGAAGCAAAGAAAGAAGAAACAAGGAAAGCTGAAATTGAGGCTGAAAGGGAAGCAAAGAAGGAAGAGACAAGGAAAGCTGAAATTCAAGCGGATAAAGAAATTACTTTGAAGAAACTGAAACTTGAGGCTGCTAGTTCTAGACCAGCTGCTAAGGAGTCTACTCGTCCTTTCAAGCTGCGACTCCCATCCTTTGTTGAGGGCGTCGATATGATGGACGTGTATCTAGAAAGGTTTCAACAAGAAGCATTATCTTGGAAGGTTAAGAAAGAAGATTGGCCAGCTCTGCTCAATAACTTGCTCACCGGAAGGAGTTTACAATGTGTCTTTGCTTTGCCAGTAGAGGATCGCATGAATTATGACACGGTGAAAGAGACACTACTTCGAAGATTTAGACAGACAGCTCAAGGGTACCGTGAAAGATTTAAGGAGGCTATTCCTACAACAAGCAATGACTTTAGTGAGTTTATTGCGGAAATCAAGTTGCTGTTCAATAGGTGGATTGAACTATCAGGTATTGTGAAGGATTTTGATGGGCTATCTGACCTTATGCTACAGGACAAGGTTCTATCGTCTTGCAATCCAGAGTTAGTGGCTTTTCTACAAGAGCGAAAGCCAAAAGATATAAATATTATGTCAGAGCTAGGGCAGCAGTATGTCAATGCGCACCCGGGGAAGCCAATTCACAAGCAGATAGTTGCTGAGACCTTTCCAGCTTGTGTGGCTCAGGACAAAACTGAAAAGAAGCCATACATACATCCTCGGGCCCGCAGCTTAGACAGGTATGTTGGTAAAGATGGTGGAAATAGAAGATGGAATGGTGACAGAAGATATTCTCCTAAGAGACAGTACCCTTCTTTTGGGTCAGGCTACAGTAGAAGGGGTTGTTATAAGTGTTGCTCAAGGCGTCATCTATCTTATCAGTGTGGGAGGGACCCAAAGAGGTGTCCCTTCAACCCACAAAGAAGTCCATATGCCAGCCCAAAGAAAAATTATAATGGCAGTCCAAAGAGAAGCCCTTGCAAGCGTCAAGTGACGGATTCTAGCTGCCCCAATTGTAATGAGAGAAGAAACAGTCGAAAAGAGAGCCCAAAGGAAAACACAGAGCATGCAAATTCAGCTACTGTACTTGATACATTTAATAGCGAGGAGTGTGAGGGGTGCAGACCATTGTTCGAGCCTGATGGCAAGCCTATTTTAATATGTGGCCATACTTTGCCTTGCCTTTCATCAGTTGATGGGAATGGCACCTTAACTTTACATAAGGGTTTTGTGGAGAATAAACCTGTATCTGTTTTGAGGGACACGGGCTGTACAACCATTGGCATTAGGAAGACATTGGTTAAGGATACGTATTATATTGGAAAGATGGCCAAATGCATTACATTTGGTGGGAATGTTGAGTACTATCCATTGGCGATTGTGCAGATCGACACCCCTTTCTTGTCGGGAAGAGTTCGAGTATGCGTCCTTGACTCTCCCGTCGCTGATCTCATTATTGGAAATGTTAATGGGGTTCATGATTGCACCAGTCAGGATATTGAGGAGTGGGAAAATGGGCATGATTTGTTTGCTAACGCAGTAATGACGAGGGCTCAGACAAAGGCTGATGATGCAAATATGATGATATCGCAACCCAGTAATATCCCTGGGGTGCCTACGGTTGCTGGAATTACAGCATCTGATTTTGTAGATATGCAGAGGCAGGACATTTCACTTCTGCCTTTGTTTCGGGTGGCTGAGTCCAAGAACATACGGCATACCAAGTCTGCTCGATCCTGGTTTGAGGTTAGGAACTCCATTTTAATCAGATGCTTTGCGGAGCAACATTCAGTCATTACACAAGTGGCTATTCCAGTGGAACTGAAGAATACAGTGTTAAGGACAGCACATGATATCCCTTTTGCGGGTCACATGGATATTGCGAGAACTCGCTGTAGAGTGTTGTCCCAGTTTTACTGGCGTGGATACAATAAGGATGTGAAGGTTTACTGTCGATCGTGTAAAGTGTGTCAGAAGACAAGCCAGAAAGGAAGGACTCCCAAGGCACCATTAGTAGCAACAGATTTGGCATTTCGCCCTTTTCAGAAGGTTGCAATAGACATTATTGGGCCCCTTCCAGTTATGTCTGATCGGGGGTATAGATTTATTCTAACATTGGTTGATCTATGTACAAGGTGGCCTGAAGCATTGCCAATGAAATCCATCACATCAAAAGATATAACAGAGGCTCTAATGAGCTTATTTAGCAGATTAGGATTTCCTGAAGAGATTTTGTCTGACAGGGGCCGGCAATTCATTTCAGAAGAGATGAAACACATATCTAAACTGTTAGACATAGCCCAAGTGTTCACTACCCCTTATCATCATCAGAGCAACGGGGTCTGCGAGCGGTTTAATGGGACACTGAAAAGAATGCTAGGTAAGGTTGCAGGAGATGTTCCACAATTGTGGGATAGATACCTACCGGGAGTTTTGTTTGCATACAGGGAGATGCCACAGGAGAGCACAGGATTCTCACCGTTTGAGCTAGTATTTGGCGCAAATCCTCGGGGTCCCATGAAGATTTTGAGAGACTTACTAACCGGGAATTACGCTGATGATAGCGTCAAGTCAAGTTATGAGTATGTTGTTGACTTGCGAGAGCGCATAATTACATCGTGTTCGATAGCACGTGAGGCATTACAGACATCGGGTGCAAGGTATAGAGCATACGCCAATAGGAATAGCAAACTTGTATCCCTCAGTCCTGGCAGCGAGGTATGGTTGTTGCTACCTACCAAGGAAAATCACCTGCTAGTGAGCTGGCAAGGCCCATTTCAAGTAAAGAAACAGATTACCGATGTGGATTATCTGATATTAGTCCGAGGGAAGGAGAAGATTTTCCATATTAATATGCTAAAACCATTCGTAGTACGTCCAACTGAACTGGAACCAGTTGTGAATGCTGTTCTTGATAGTACAGTTACTGTAGCTAGTGCAGCAGTCATCGAGGAAGATGGAGAGAAAGGTGAGGAGGTCAATCTCCGGATCCCACTATTGCCATTGGTTGCTTCAGAATCATGGGGAGATGTAGAGGTCTCTGCATCTCTCCCACAGCATCAGAGAAAACAGGTGAAGTCACTGCTGTGCGAATTTCAAGATGTGCTCACAGATATTCCTGGAAGAACTGATTTAGTTGAGCATGATATTAAACTGACCTATGGAGAGCCCATCCGGGTAAGACCATATCCTATTCCACTACATTATACTTCTGCAGTTGAAAAAGAAGTGAATGATATGTTACGCTTAGGTGTTATCTCCCCATCTGAATCATCATACTCATTTCCCATGGTCATCGTGCGGAAGAAGGATAAATCCCTACGGATATGTATAGACTTCTGCCGCTTGAACCTATGCCCAACCAAGAGGTCCTCCTATCCCAAATAGCGGGGGCAAAGTATTTTACCAAACTAGACTTATCGAGGGGGTATTGGCAAATTCCCTTAGCAGAAGGCGCTAGGCCACTTACAGCATTTTGTACCCCTCAGGGTCTTTTCCAGTTTAATTATATGTGCTTTGGACTGGTGAATGCCCCTGCAACTTTTGTGAGAATGATGAGAATGCTTTTGAGGGGACAGAAGGATGTTATCACATATATTGATGACATCTGTTTGTTTCATGACACGTGGGATGAACATGTAGAGGGATTGAAGTCACTGTTATCATGCCTTCGGGTGCATCACCTTACAGCAAGACCCAGTAAGATTAAGGTGGGGTTTCAGGAGTTAACGTTTCTGGGGTATGTGGTAGGACAGGGTGTTTTAAAACCAGTTGATCAGACAGTTGGAAGAATTTTGAATTTGCAACCTCCAAAAACAAAGAAACAAGTACGTAGTTTACTCGGTCTGATAAATTTTTATCGTAAATTTATCCCCAGGTTTTCTTCATTGTCGGCAGCTCTAACATCACTCACTAAACAGGGCACGCCAAATAGAGTGGTCTGGACTGAAGAATGTGATAGAGCACTGAGGAACATCAAGGCTGTATTCTCCAGCGAGCCCATTCTTCTACTGCCAGACTTGGCTAAGCCTTTTGTACTGAGGACTGATGCTTCTGCAGTGGGCATTGGTGCGTGTCTGATGCAAGAACATGATGGGTTTCTACATCCTGTCATGTATGTCAGCAGGAAGTTGCTTCCGGCTGAAACGCGATATGCCACTATAGAAAGAGAGTGTTTAGCTATTATTTGGGCTGTTTCCAAACTCTATAGGTATTTGTTAGGATCTCATTTTGTACTGGAAACGGACCATTGTCCATTGACTTTTCTTAAGTCATCTAGATCACCAAATTCACGTTTGACAAGGTGGTCGTTGTTGTTACAACAGTACAACTTCACTGTTTTTCCTATTCAGGGTAAATTAAATGTTCTTGCAGATTCATTATCTAGATTATGAACACTTGCTTGAAGTAAATGGGTGTGTGTTTTTTGTTTTTTTGTTTTTTTTTGTTTTTTTGTGTTCTTCAGAATGTTATTATTGATTATTTGTAGATGGCATATTTTCACACTGATGCTATAGATTTTGCCCACATATGTAATCAGAGGTTTTGGATGGTTGGGTTCCTGATATCTACCACCCATCCAGTGAAAAACTATGTTTTTCACTTGGAGAGGGAGGGGTGGATGTCACGAACGGTTTATAGAATGAATGTCAGTACTCATGCTCCGGTGGGAGCTAGATATGTTTATGTAAGTTGTGAGTTGAAGTGAGTGAATGTTAAGTTTGACTGCGGGCATGAATGCATTAGTAGCAGTAAGCGCTAATGTCGAGTTCACGGGCATGACTGAGTTGTTGTGAGCGAAGTGGTGGTGAAGACTGGTCAGGTGTGAAAAGGGTCATGGGTAAAAAGTCATTCGAGAGAGAGATTAGAGCGAGGAGAGATTACGTGGAGAGTGAAGGCGAAATGGTTGAAGAAAAATAGGAAATATATTAAGATATTGTGAAGTTCGTTCCATGAGATGCTGTTCTAATTATGCACATCATACATTGTACTTTTCTTATTATATGATTTATGGCCAAAGCGGCAGTCTGCCTGTGTTATTGTGTTATACTCAAGTTTGTGACATAAAGTCGTCGGATATCGTATCTACGTGTTGGAGTTTAGTGAATTAACAATTAGCTGTGAATAACGAGCCATGTTTGTCGCTCCATGTGTATGTAATACATATTTGTCAATGTGTACACACAGCAAGCACTTGACAATCAGCATATGTAGAATAACGAGAGGTACACTCTATTAGTTTAATTTCCTTCTTGAAAACCTAAAATGTCTAATAAATGTTCGAACTCCTCATCAGTGTCATTGATATGCTCAAAGATAATAGCTCTTAACACTTCCCAATGTGGGACCTCAACTGGTTGTTCTTCTCTTTCTTTACTATGATCAAAATGAACTACAATGTACTCATCAAGATAAATTTCACCTTCGTAATTAACGTTAAATTCAAAGGCGACCTCATCTAACATTTCTTCTTGGTTTGGCTGTCTTCTATAATTCCAGCTTCTTCAGCAGTATTTAATGCTTCTTGTATGATGGCATGACCATCTACTGGAACTTCAGATTCTCTAGGCGCCAGTGTTATTCATAACAGAAATTCACAACACGAATAAAAATGTCTCTTAACGAAGCAATACGCTCAGTGAGTTCTTATAAAAATTAAGATCACTTCTTTCACAATTCTGTAGCTATAAATGTTTCTGCTCTATGTTCACAGTATTCTTCTTCTTCTTCTTCCGTCCTTAGCCACCGACCGTCAAAGCAGTCAGTGGCCATTACGCCTAGTGGCGTCTTAGGGCAACAGCAGATAGGTTTTCTTTGCCATTGTTTCCCATCACGCCTATTGGCGTCTTTAGGGCAACGGCAAATCAATCCATTTGCTGTTGTTTCCGTAATCAAAGTGACTGGCAAACGGGTGATCAGCCCGTTGGTATGTTCACAGTATGGCTTCTCTAAAACTTAAAAGTGATCTGCACATTATCGGACATTCGACACGATTTCACAAAAATATTAACAAAGTACGTTAGTGTATTTCAACTAACCTGATGATCTGATACTCCGTCTGGGGTCAATAGTCAACTATCTGTTATACCAGATTTCTATAGGCTTGCTACCTCAAGAATGCCTAGGTGTTGACCTGCGTCTTGTAAGTGTGACGCATAATGGAAATATAGCCTACAGTATCCGACAGCCTTTCGTGACCTCGTGGCGTTCTATGATTCGTTAGCAAAGTCAAGCATTTGACAGCCTGCATTACTCACCGTTAATCTGTGCCTCTTTTTCTTGAGATGTAAACAAACGGAAAGCTTACCAACTTCCGCGACCTGCCAATAGCAGGGAGCGAACCCGGTCTGTTTACCTGAGTTTCTCACGCGAGCTGATCTGTCAATCATCAGATATTAGACAGATGCACGTGGACAAACACCGGACCTCTTTGAAGTGAGACGAGCGGGCAAAATATTTTCCCGTGTACTCTCTGATGTTCGTACATACAGGGGGAGATAAACTCTTTGATCTCCAGAAGCGGGCAAATCTACTAGAAGCCCGTTACGCGGTTTCAGTCTCTGTTGTCGGTTAGTAACGCCAAACAGAGTGACCGTAAAGCTTTTATCTGGGGAAATGTAGTTTCCTGATTTTTCTGCTATGCCCTAGAGTGTGAAAAGTAACATCCTCTAGAGATCATAATAACATAATGTATATAAACTGCGTCTTCTCAAATCAGTTATCAGTTGTCGCTCAGAATTTTTCGGAGTCTAAACACGTAGTCTAGAACCATTGTGGAAAATGTGTTAATAGCTTCGTGGGGATTGTTATTCTGATTTGTGGTAATTTAAATTTGTGCTTCTTCTTCTTCTTCTTTGATCCTTAGCCGCCGACCGTCAAAGCAGTCAGTGGCCATCACGCCTAGTGGCGTCTTGTAGGGCAACAACAAATTGATTCCACTTTACTCGATCGGTGGCCATCCTTTGTACAGTGCCCCAACTCTGGTTCATTCTTTGCATCTCAGCCTCCACAGTCCTCCGCCAGGTTGTTTTTGGTCGGCCTCTCTTTCGTTTTCCTTCAGGGGTCCAAAGCATAGCTGTTCTTGTGATGGCATCGGGGTCTCTTCTGAGGACATGGCCAACCCAGCTCCAGCGTCTGCCAGCTATGATGGTGTGCATGTCCTCTTGCTTGCTACGAGTAAGCAGATCTTGGTTAGTGATGGTATTCGGCCAAAAGATTCGGTGAATTTTTCTTAGGCATGTTGTGTGAAAAGAGGACAATTTCGACATTTCCTTCTCTGTAACTCTCCAGCATTCCGCACCATAGAGAAGCACAGAAAGCAAACAGCTCTGATATAATCTTAATTTTGTGCTTGTGCTGTATTGGGAGGACTTCCAGATGTTGTTTAGGCTAAAGAAGGCTGTTCTTGCCTTATTCATTCTGATGTTGATGTCTTTGCCTGCCACGCCGTCTGGTGTTACTATGCTTCCTAGGTATATGAAGGTATCTGTCTGTACCAGTTGCTGATTCCTTACTGATGTGGGCCCAGGGTTGCTCACATTGAGCGTCATGACCTCAGACTTCTTTAAATTGATGTTCAAGCAAACCTGCTGGCTAAACTTATTAAGTCTATCCGTTTTTTCCTGGATGTGTTGATGTGAATGTGCTAGCAGTGCAATGTCATCTGCATATTCCAGATCTTCCAATGTAGAAAATGTTGTCCATCTTATTCCTCTTGGACTGCCCTCTGTTGTCTGGCGCATCACCCAGTCTATGACTGTTAAAAATAGAGTGGTTGATAAGGGACATCCCTGTCGTACTCCTGTCTTCACCTCAAAGGTTAGGTTGCTCTGCCCAACACTACACGTAAAGTTGGCATAGAGGCTTTTTATGATTGACACTATGCAGCTTGGAATTCCATAAGCCCTCAGTATTTTCCATAAACTGTCCCTATGTATGCTGTCAAAAGCCTTTCAAAATCAACGAAATTAATGTAAAGCTGTCTTTGCCATTCTGAGCACTGCTCTATAATGTTCCTGAGAGTGAATATATGATCTACACATCTTCTGTTCTTTCTAAATCCTGCTTGTTCTTTCCTCAGTTTGTGGTCTACTGCCCTTGAAATTCTTTGAATAATTATCCTGCCTAGTATTTTGCTGGGAACTGAGAGAAGAGTGATTCTTCTCCAATTATTGCAGTCTGCAAGATCTCCCTTCTTGGGCAATTTGACAATTATTCCTTTGTTCCACTCTGATGGTGTTGTCCCCGTTTTCCAGACTTGTGCAAATAGTGGTTCTAATAGTCCTGCTGCTAGCTCAGGGTCTGTCTTAAATAGCTCTGCATTTAAGTTTTCATGGCCCGGAGCTTTGCCGTTCTTTAACTCTTTGATTGCTGTGATGATTTCTTCTTTTCGTGGAATGTCTGTATTTACATCTAGATCGTTTTCAGCTTCAGGAACATTCAATTGTGTCTCTGGTGGTTCCTTGTTCAGAGTTTCTCTGAAGTGCTCTGCCCATCTTGTTTCCTGTCCCTCTGCTGTCGTGATGAGATTACCTTGCTTATCTCTTACTAATGTAATATTGTTTGCACCTCGTTTTCCGCTGATGAATTTAGTTATTTTGTATACTGTGCTTTGTTCATTTCTCAGTGCTGCCTCCTCAGCCTGTCTTGCAAGATCGTCTAGGAAATTCCTTTTGTTGGCTCGGGTTTGGCGTTTAACTACCTTTGTCTAGCTGACTGTACTGTTCGCTATATAGTTGCTTTAACCTGGGGGACTTCACTTCTGTTTTCTTTCTTTTCATTTCCTTTCTCATCGTCATGGTGTTTAATGTTTCTGGTGTTATCCAGTCTTGCTTCTTCCTTTCCTGGAATCCCAAGCATGATTTGCTGCTTTCCTTGTATATTGTTGAAATGGTGTTGAAATTCTGGTCTATATCATCAGTCAATGTCTTTTCCTGATTTTTGGCAAATTGATATCGTTTCTTTATGTCGGCCGCAAAAGCTTTTCTGGTAAGGGAGTCCTTCAATTTGCTGATGTCAAACCTTTTCTGTGTAGTTACAGTTGGTCCAGCCCTTCTTAGTTTCACTTTAAGTTTTGCTACTACTAAATGGTGATCACTTCCCACATCTGCACCTCTTCTTACCTTCACATCTTGTAATGCATGTCTCCATCTACCGTTAACCATGATGTGGTCTATCTGGTTTCTGTCCCGACCATTTGGTGATTCCCATGTTAATTTGTGAATTTCTTTATGTGGGAAAAGTGTTCCTCCAATGACCAGGTTGTTAATGCTACAGAAACTTATTAGTTTATCCCCATTTTCGTTTGCTGTTCCGCTGCTGCATTTCCCCATTGTTCTTTCATTATATGTATTGTGTGTACCAACTTTCGCATTGAGGTCTCCCATTACTATAACAAGATCATATCTAGGTGTGTCTTCCATTTCTTTCTGCAGTTGTTGATATAATTCATCCTTGACCTCTTCGTCGCTGTCATTCATTGGTGCGTAGCATTGTATTATTGTAGTGTTGGTGAATCTCCCTCTCAATCTTAATCTTATCAGTCTGTTGTTGATGGGTTTCTATTCCAGTAATGTCCTTTCTATTCCTTTCTGTAGAATAATGGCTACGCCTTCATTGTGCTGTCCATCCTCTCTTCCAGAGTAAAGTACTGTTTCTCCTGTTGCTGTTTTAATATTTCCTGCCCCTGTCCATCTGCTCTCGCTTATCCCTAGAATGTGTAACCTATAGTTTCTCATTTCTGCCGTGACCTGTCTTAGTTTACCTGTCTCGTTCATTGTCCTGACATTCCAAAATCCTATTCTTGTATCCTGTTTTGCGGTCAGGACATCCATTTTCATGTCAGTGGCTTCCTTTCGGCTATCACCACTGACAGTCATACGAGCCACAGACTCCGAATGTCCATCCCGCAGCAAAGTTTGTTCATTTATTGTTGTTTCCGTAACTTCATTGTTTTTTTTTTACATTGACAGGGGTGTCAGCCCTATGCTAAAACCCCCAACCTGGAGGACCAGGGTACCAGCTTTTGTCTGACCCCTACCCACACAGACCAGTCCAGCTTGGTTGAACCTACCAGGAGTAAAACTCTCGCTGGCATAGCTCTGGGGATTGTCAGGGTACGCAAGCTGCCATACTGCTACAAGGTATAGGTACCATTGATGGCAGAAATTTGTGCTTAAGAGTGATTAAATGTGTTAAGTTTTACCATTATAATTCACGGTGATTTCCTAGCGTTAAAACTAGGAATATAAATAACGCGTAGCTATTTGTTTACCAGTTGTTCAGTTTAATGATAATTTTACCACTCGCTTTATCACATAAGAAGATACGGTTTAGCTGACTAATTAATACACTAGGCGTGACTGATAAGGGACAGAAAAGTATTCGCGTTTATTTCATTTGTGAAATTATATAAGTGACTGTTATTTAAATATCATGCGACTGAACAAACGGACGTCGACATCTAATGGCTATTAATGACAGGCGATATTTGTTAAGTGCGCGTAGGGATAATTAAATCATAATTGACATTGTGCGCTGATCGTTGATCGGAACAGGAGGGGAAAGGGTGCATGCTTCAACCAAACTTGCACCCGCTAAGCGATAGCGATAGGATAGGCTAGAGACACCGTGTGCCTTTTAACTTTAATCAGGACTGACGGAGAGGATGAGAGATCGTCTCGTCCCCTTCCGTGTGTATATATGTTGAGATATAATAGTAGCATTTTTTTCATAATGTTCTCTATTCTCGCAGACCTGATCAAAAGGCGACCAGCGGTCTATTTTGGTCTATTGCGGTCTATTTTGGCCAGTTTTCTTCATCTACTGATTGATTAATGTTGTCCTCTTCTTGGCTTACGCGTCCCCAAGTTCAGTTGGGAACAGGACCCGGCCAAAGAGACAAATTAACATTTTAAATATTAAAAGTTAACTGGACTCAGAAATACCCAGATATTCATTCAATTTTATTAGCCGACTGAGGCGTAACAAAATTAACATTTTCATCTGACTTTTGACAGTCGTATCGACGGATTTATCCAGCAAGTTACGCTGTTTCAAAATCGGCATTCACCACAGAGCTAGCCGATAGGATTTATCATCACCATAATTAACAGCTTTTAGCAACCAGATGTTTTCTCTATATACTGGAAGTACTGTCTACTGTTTACTGTGAACACCAGATCGCGGGTTTTTTAAAATACATTAACTATTCGAAGTGACATTAGTCTATCCAGGAATCAACCACCAAATTAGGCGTTCCCCTTATAAAATGTAATTATTCAAGGAGGGACTGGGGCCAACTTGGGAGATAAAACCCCTGGAAATATATATGTATTCAGGCATTAGATGTCCAAGAGATTTCTTCACCAAGAATAGGGTAAGCGTGATTGATGTGGCCACGTATGACAGAGACAGTGAATATTTCTTAGTTACAGAAAACTGTGCCATCATTTATTTTCTTTGCTTAAACCTGTTTACTTTACTGGATAGCATTTAGTAGGAACTTTGTTATTTTCTTTACTGTCTATGCTATAACATAGTGCTAACCTTTGACCTTTGGGGTTATTAACTTGTTGGGTTCTTTTCTCAATAAGGGGGAGGGCACATGTATTCTGTTAATTTTCTATGCTTGTAATTCTGATTTGATTTGATCTCTCTTTAGATATTCGATGTTGTAAAGTTTAAATGATAATAAACAACAAAAAGAACTTAACTTTGTGTGTGGGTCAGACCCATACCCAATTTACCATAGTTTTGCACGTTTTTGTGTCTTGTTGTCACATAGCTGTGTGTGTGTGTAGTAAAACCTATATTTCTAGATATAGGGAGGTGCAAGATTGTCTTATACTAAAAGATAGTGGTACAGATAGGCTGGACTAGAGAAACTACTCATTCCAGAGACAGATCTTCTCCTTAAACTATTCACCCGTGAAAATCTATTTTCTTACACCTTTACTTCTCACGTATTTATCACCATCCACTATATTCAGTGTTGAGGATTGTTGCAGGGTCTGCGAGCATTTTGGTTTGAACTTGATTCAGATGGTCGCACCATGTAACACCTCTACTAAATAAAATGAGATAGTTCGCGTGTGGCGCTGTATGACGCGTTAGGCTAGTTACAGTAGTCTTGTGTACCCGTCTCTTACCTGCAGCTTTATTTGCATATCGAGAGGTTCCTCACGAAAGTACGGGTTTTTCTCCTGTCGAGCTAGTATATGGTTCAAATCCTCGCGGACCAATGATGATACTAAAGATTTCTTAGTCGGATCTTCAGCTGATGCATCCACTCTAACAGCTATAAGTTGGTAATTGACCTTAGACAACGAATTATTGATGCGTGCACTTATGCATCCAATAGTATCAAATCTGCTACTCAGAGAGCAAGATTGCTTCATAATCAGTCACGAACTTTACGATAAGGGATAGGGGATAAGGTTTGGTTATTGCTTCCTCACAATGACAACAAATTGTTAATATCTTGGCAAGGTCCTTTTGAGATCATTCCACGTTTTACTGATGTTGACTATTCTATAAATATAAGAGGCAAAATTAAGACTTTCCATGTCAATATGCTGAAATTGGCAGTGGAGAGACCTCAAGAGTTAATTCCTGTTATTAACTCTATTTCTGATTCTTCGTCTCATCGTGCTTCTTTCGCAGTGGTTCATGATGAAGACACTACGTCCCCTATTCCTTTACATTTTATATTGCCTTCTTTACAATCTTCTGAGTCTTGAAAAGATGTTACTATTTCATCTTCCTTGTCGTCTGAACAACAAAGTTGTGTTCGAGATGTTCTTCTTTCTTTTGATGATGTACTTACTGATCTTCCGGGTCATACATCACTTATCTCCCATGACATTATTCTTACTGACTACCATCCTATCAAGTTAAGGCCCCATCCTATATCTTTACACCACGAAGATCGGGTTGAGAAAGAACTTAAAGATATGATACGTTTGATAGTTATATCTCCATCAGAATCACCATACGCGTTTCAAATGGTGATTGTGAAAAAGAGAGATGATTATTTACGTATTTGTATTGATTTTCGGCGCTTATACGGTATTACAATTACAGACACTGAACAAATGCATTTGTTAGAAGATCTTCTTTCTCAAGTCTCACAAACTTCATGTGCTTCGACCTTGTAAACGCTCCTGCAACCTTTGTGCGCATGATTCGCCGCCTTCTTGGCGATCAAAAAGATGTCATCACGTACATCGATGACATCTGCCTATTTCATGATTCTTGGGAAGACCACATTAATGGGTTGACTTCTCTTCTTCTTACGTTACGCCAACACGGTTTGATTGTGCGACCTTAAAAGGTCCAAATAGGTTGTCAGGAAATTTCATTTCTTGGTCACCTTATAGGTAACCATCGATTATATCCTGATGACACAACTGTCAAACGAATCTTGGATATTTCTATTCCTAATACTAAGAAACAAGTCAGAAGCCTCTTAGGCTTAATCAACTTTTATCACAAATTCCTTCCTCATTTCGCGCAAATTTCTGCTCTTTTGTCTAAACTGCTTGCCAAAGGTAGTCCAAATAAAATTAAATGGACATCGGAATGCAATAGCGCTTTAGTAAAACTCAAGGAATTATTTTCGACTCCACCTATTTTGTTATTACCAAACTTACACATTCCATTTGTAATTCAAACAGATGCTTCAAATTACGGCATCGGGGGATGTTTACTACAGTGGTACGAGGGTATGCCACATCCATGTTATTTTGTCTCGAGAAAGCTGTCCCCAGCTGAACAGAAGTACGCAACCGGGGAACGTGAACTTCTAGCTGTGGTCTGGTGCCTTGAAAATTTGTCGAAATATCTGATTGGCACGCATTTTTACATCCAAACCGACCATATCCCACTTACTTATATCAAGTCCAGGACCATGCGAAATGCGAGAATCCATCGATGGTATTTACTCCTTCAAGAATTCTCGTTTACTATTTTGCCGATCTCTGGAAGTGACAATAACCTTGCGTATCTGTTGTCTAGAAACTATACAGGACATAGGGAAAAATGACTTTATTTCATTAGTTAGTACTATAATATTTTTTATTCTGTGTAATATTTATGTGATAATAATAGCAACAGTTATTGTTAGTATATACTCCACTTTACTTACGTACGTGTACTTCGTCTCCACCACTCTCACACGTGCCACAAGTGTCACGTTTGGGATCGAGGGGGATGATGTTGAGGATTGTTGCATGGTCTGCGAGCATTTTGGTTTGAACTTGATTCAGATGGTCGCACCATGTAACACCTCTACTAAATAAAATGAGATATTTTGCGTGTGGCGCTGTATGACGCGTTAGGCTAGTTACAGTAGTCTTGTGTGTAGCCTTCGGGCTTAGAACAGTGTTTATAACTGTGTGGTATAACCACTAATGAATATATCTAACCGTTAATGTAATGCTGGTAAAGCAATAATAAAAGAATGTGTAAGGACCATTGAGTCCGGAGTTATGTAGGTCGGTATTATTAAACGCAATAATTATTAGGCGCGAAAGTCGTGAAATACGAGCGCAGATATAATGTGTAACGGCTGATAGAGCCCGGCTATGAATGCCAAAAGTGAATTAATATTATAGACAGAGTTTTCAATGTGTGGATCACTCCTTCATGTCACTAGTAGCAGAAATATAATAATTATGCCAAATGCTAATAAAATAGATTTGGTCAAAGACATGAACAATATGTACAACGGTTACCTAACAGACAAGCAATGTTTGATAAGATACAAACTTTAAACTGTGATAGCAAGTGTCTTCAGTGTGAAACGTTTTATTGTCGAAATACAGTATGAACGATGAATTATTATTAAAAATGTTGAGTCGTCAGAACGAGACTTGTTCCCCGAAGTCTTCTGCAAGTTTTAGTTATGTTACATGACTATTGACCGTTAACCTTCAAAGTTGGTTCAAGAATACAACACTCTGTCAAGCTACTAATGATTGAAATAATAAAACACTGACAGTCAATATGTATACATGAAGTTTAATGAAAGAAACGCTGATACTAAACTATCAAAATAACAAAGATAAACCCAATGTTGCAGCAGAAAGATACTCCGTGATAGACAGATCAGATGAATTTATAATGCTTGAAGAAAAACATAATAATAGCCCAACTATATAAGACGAACGTCTGCAACACTCAGGCGGGACCATAAATAACTTTAAAACCTATCTAAATTCACGACAGTAAGCACTACATCAGACTGACTGTTTTCCCCGAGAAATGCATGTCAGATTCTTATGATGATAAGGCATTCATACGTCTATACTCCGGCTAGTCAACTTCTTCTAGTCAGATTCAGAGACATGTTGAAAACGTGTTTGTCCGTGTGAAATTCACAATTTACGCAATTTCTTCAATAAAGTACCTATGTTAGACGTCAGCTAACACTAAGCTATGATAGTATTCAGTTGCTTGAAACAAATCGTCAACTTGGTTCTCTTCAAAAATATCATCGATATATAATACATGAAGGTATGCTGCAACACGCAGAGTCTTCAAGGCACTAACATGAGTTCTGCTGACTTCTGGAAACGTTAGCGGCAGACTAAAACCTCTCAGTAGAATAAAATCTTCAACGCGAATCTCAACTTAATTTTAAAAAATGCTCTGCAAAATCATTTAGTGCGAATTAACTGACCTGATGCGCTGTCTGGATCACAACTAACGTTAGGTATAAGATTTCTGGCACTTGACACACAGATACTTTCTCTCTGTATAACGATTTGTTCGCCGGTCTTGTCCGTAATGTCATATTCCTATATTAATTTATTTATCTTGCACTTTTCTAACACTTGCATCAGGTTTGAACACTTATAATACAGCTATATACAGGCTGGGCAGAGCGCCCGCCATGGCCTATGTCTTCTGGCTGCAGACTGTTTTTTGATTATTGAAACCTTTGTCTTTTGTAGCAGAAAAAACTAGATCAGAAAAAAAAATCGTTTTTGGTTGGTATTTGAACGTTTGTGTTACGTTTTAAAAACGTTCGCGTTACGTTTAGTTTTCCGTCATCAGCTGAACGATGGCGTTACGTTTCGCAAACGTTTATGTTTCGTTCTTGTTATATCTTTCCCACTGTATGAAACGTTTGCGTTTCGTTTAATTTTTCATCAAACGTTTGCGTTTCGTTCTCGAAACGCTCGCGTTTCGTTTCACTGTATGAAAACTTTTATGAAACGTTCGCGTTTCGTCAACGTTCGCGTTTCATTCTTGTTATATGTATTAGTTACACCTTACCTAGGTTATCTTATGCATGCTTATGATTTTAGTTATGTGTTTTAATCTATGTTATTTTATGTGTGTCTATCATTCCCTTACCCTGTCACACCCTCACCCTATCGTCACACTTCTTCAAAACATTTTAGACCCCCGTGCTGGATGACGAGTTAGGTTATCTCCCGAGCTGGATGGTGAGTTAGGTTATCTCCCGAGCTGGATGACGAGTTAGGTTATTATTCCCAGCAGGATGGTGAGTTAGGTTATCTCCCGAGCTGGATGACGAGTTAGGTTATCTCCAGAGCAGGATGACGAGTTAGGTTATCTCCCGAGCAGGATGACGAGTTAAGTTATCTCCCGAGCAGGATGACAGGTTAGATTATCTCCCGAGCTGGCTGGCGAGTAAGGTTATCTCCGGAGCTGGATGACGAGTTAGGTTATATCCCGAGCGGGATGACGAGTTAGGTTATCTCCCGAGCAGGATGACGGGTTAGGTTATCCCCCGAGCTGGCTGGCGAGTTAGGTTATCTCCCGAGCAGGATGACGAGTTACGTTATCTCCCGAGCTGGATGGGGAGTTAGATTATCTGAATCCCTTTCTCTGTACTACATGTTTATGTCATTAACATTTTCTTTTCGGTTTTAATTTTCGACAAGATTAGGCAGCCGACTCCATGCCCAACCATGCTTAATCGGCTGCTATGGCATTACCAGGAGGGAAAAGTGTTACAAATTTTTCTCTCCTTTCGGACCCTAGTCACACAGGGTATACATGCTAACGATTACAAACACCATCCATTATATATTAAATAGATATATGTACAGATACGTTTATCTAAACGCAACACACGCAAACACACATGTATCTTATATACAGTTTCACGGCTTTGTAAAACCATCTATCTATGTGAACACATATTAATAATATCGCGACACACATCTCATCAATGAAGTAAACAAACATAAGTAAACAATGCAGTTTTCATTTTAAAATTCGATCTGATACACGGACTTAACCCTTACCTGTTTGCATTTAAGGCTAGCTATCTCAACCATTCAAAGTAGGAAATAGAACCCACTTCTAAATGGTGATTCTTTTTGTTCAGCTCTGAAAGTTTGCTAACATATTCTGATTATTCCTACTTCTCCAACTAAGAAAGTGCACACGCTGTAAACGGATTCGACTATCACTAACAAAGTTGGTGAAGCCATGCCGACAAATGCGTCATTGCCGAGGACACGAAGCGTGGTAGAGCAGTCAAGTCTAAATATTCTTCGGTACCCACTCTTATTTCATTGGCTATCGATATTCAATCAATGTTTTTTTTTTAATGCAGCGAGATTTCAATCTCTGATTGTCAATAGCCTGGCCGTCCAAGTCACCGTTGATTGAATGAGACTGCAGGAATTGGATTTGAAAAAAGAGAGACCTCAAAGAAATTTGGCTTCGTTGATTGAAATGTGAATTTTTTTTTTCTTCAATATAAGCGTTATTATATAAAGGTCACGCTAAGGTTGAACATGTTCAACTGTTTTTCTACTCAAGCTGTCTAATTTTTTTTTCTATCCAACATACACAAATAAATAAATACATACGAACACGCAGACATATATATGTATATTGCATTATCATTATTTGTCGTTTATTAGTAAGGGTGGTTTACGTTATAAATAGCAATGACTCGCAATTAGCTCAGTTCAAAAATGTTTTGGATAAATGAGCACGACGAAATGTTCTCTTCAAGCACTGCAATGATTTATTTTTTTAAATGAAAACTTAAAATTCTTTTCAGTTCAAATTTCTGTTTAATTTTGCTTGTCTGATATTCAATTTGTGTACGTCAGTTACTATTGTGTACGTCAGTTACTATTGTGTATGTGATGGCCTAAAAAGTACTGCGGCGAGATTGTTACTGTTGAACAGAATCGACATCATTGCATTCCGTGCAAACCCATAGGTGCCCAGTCTCTCTCAGTATGTGTTGAAGAGTGTGAATGCTAACTGTTCCTGTAGCTCGCTGGTTGTAAACATGGCGGATGCATCCTCTCATTCGTCCATCTCTGCTAGCCTGACATTTGATGCCAAATTCCAACAGTCTTAACCTTGATGACTCATCTATTTCATTTTCATTATCCAGCAGGCTATCATTAATTGCCCTTAGTATCTCTCCCTTATCCATGTCCAGTGTCCCCACTATATGTCCTCTCGAGGCCAGTCTGTCAGCTCTCTCATTGCCACGTACCCCTGCATTACCAGAACAATAGATCCACACCAGCTCCTACAGATTCTAAGCTTCCATGGAGATTTTCCATTCATGCCTTTGTCACAGAATGAATTGAGGCAACCCCTTCTTCTTCCTAATCCCTGTTTCACTACGGCAGTAATCGGTACATTTTTGGTACGGATTGTATTGGGTGATTTCAATTGTCGCATTTTCTTTCTTTCTTTCTCTGATAAGTAGCAGATATTTGATATTGTCAAATCATTTTGACACTCCTTGTAGGTGATAATAATCACATTTTGCTTGATGCAGCACAGATTTGCTGAGATTAGAGCAGGTGAAGACCAATGTGGATTTGCTCAGTTTCGCATGATTCTGTTGTCTCAAGCTGGGCCGGGTGATAAAATTACTCGCCCGTAGTCGGTTTTCGTTTGCTCAGGCAACAGATAACAACATTACCCGTCTGTGCAACACATTTGGGACGGACACGTATGATATAATCATTTACTATCCACGACATTACGTTGTAAGAAAGTAATAAGTGTTACATCTGTCACACGTTGTCGTATGCGTTTAACGACATGTTTGTGAGTTCGTACACAGGGCAATCGGATGGTTACAGCCCATTTTCAGACAAGTAATGTTTGAAATTTTGCACTAGATGAGTCATGCAAAATATTCAAATCAGGTTATTTCAATGTGAAAATTTACTCTAAGGAATGGCTTGCCAAGAACAACCAGACTTGCCAGAAGAAAATTCATGATTTCCATTTATCAGATCGGACTTTTATTGGAACACCTTGTAAGGCTTAATACAGGCCAGGAAATCCATTTTTATGAGGACCCGGACTCTGAGGAAACTGAACACACACAGTCTAAGAGGGAGTTTTAGTGTTAAATTAACGACCCAAATTACACGTGTGAGAGGCCTTGCCCAGTGCCTTAACTTATTCATCTGAGCAAAAACGTCTGTCAGCCAAGATTGGCGTAAGTTGTGATTTTACATTCTATATTTCATTACTAACATGTGAACTTACATATATGTATATATTACCATGTGAATTTTAATGTGTGAAACGTTCTAGGAATGTCCAAGGCATTTGAGGCTGGCAAGCTCAGCGTATAGAATGATGATTTCATGAACCACCTTAGGAGAGCGTTTCGCTTCTATTCTTTTATCATAGTTATTGGTGGTACCACACCCGTGTGTTACCGTGGCCCAAAAGGGGAGCAAAGAATAGTAACACTGTTCCCTGCCAAGCATGTTGTAGAAAGCGACTAAGGAGGGTTGGGTACGAGGCCGGTTCCCCATCCTGTAAAAAATTTAAACCATAAAACACTTCAACAAACATGGACAAGTCAATTAAAGAAAATAAAACACAGCTATCCAAGACAGGGGAAGGTCCTCTCGCAGGGAGGCGTATGATCCAACACAGAGAAAGCCGAAAGGAGTTTGTGTTGCTGACTAACCTTCTTTCTTCTAGGAGAACTTCCAGATTTGGCATCTGGAATGTTCGGACATTAAACGAACAAGGGAAAGTGGCACAAGTAGCAGCAGAGATGAGGGAATATAAAATCGAGGTTCTGGGACTGTGTGAAACAATGTAGAAGGGGGTAGACAGGAAGAAAGTCATCACAGGTGAATTGGTGCTGTCCTCAGGACATGAAGATGAAAGTTCACACCACAGTGAAGGGGTAGCTCTTATGTTATCTAAAGAAGCACAGAAAGCACTAATTGAATGGGAAGCCATTGGATCCAGAATAATAACAGCTACTTTTAAAACAGCTAACAAGAAAATAAATGTGAATGTCATCCAATGTTATGCACCAACTAATGACAAAGAAGAGTTTGTGAAAGAAGCATTTTATACTAGACTACAGGAAATTATGGAAAAAGTAAAAAGAAGAGACATCACAATTTTTTGATGGGTGACATGAATGCAAAGATAGGTACAGTCAACACCGGCTTTGAAGAAGTCATGGGAAAACAGGGGCTAGGAATAATGAATGAAAATGGGGAACTATTCTCAAACTTCTGTGCTTCAAATCTACTGGCTATAGGAGGAAGCATGTTTCCACATAAGAAAATACACAAGGCAACATGGATATCACCAGACCATAGAACAGAAAATCAGATTGATCATATATGCATAAACAAGAAGTTTAGATCATCATTGCAGGATGTAAAGGTATATAGAGGAGCAGATTTGGCATCAGATCACCACCTTCTGATAGCCAAAATAAAAATGAAACTCAAGATATGCAATAATGCAAAATTATAGACAACAATTTAATGTAGGACATCTAAGAAATCAAGAAACAAGAGACAAATTTGCGGTCACAATATCCAACAAATTCCAAGTGCTCCAACAGCTGGAAGATGCAGAAAATACAGAAGGCTATTGGCAGCAAATCAAAACGGTATGGAATGAGACATGTGAAGAAATACTGGGGAAAAGGGAACGACAACAAAAAGCATGGATAACAACAGAAACCATCAATAAGATAATGGACAGAAAAAACAAGAAAGCAGATTTAAACACAAGCAAAACCAGAAGTTCCAAAGCCAAGGCTCAAGAAGTGTACACAGAAGCAAACAAAGAAGTAAAAAGAAGTATCAAAAGAGACAAGAGGAAGTATATTGAGGAGTTGGCAAGAGAGGCAGAAGATGCTGCAGCCAAAGGGAATATGAGAGAGCTGTATAACAGCCCAAAGAAGCTAACGGGGAAATACAAGCAAACAAGTTGCTTCATAAAAGACAAGAATGGAAAACTGCTCAGCAATATACAAGAGCAAATGAAGAGGTGGACAGAATATTTTGAGGACCTTCTCAATAGACCAGCCCCACAAAACCAACCGGACATCCAGCCAGCAGAAGAAGAGCTACAAATTAACGGTGAAAGTCAACGAAGGAAGAAATAAAGAAAGCCATAAAGCTTCTAAGAGATGGAAAAGCGTCTGGACCTGATGGCATTCCAGCAGAGGCCATCAAAGCAGATATCGACACGGCTACAGAGATGTTATATAAATTACTTGGTAAAGTCTGGGAAAAAGAACAGATACCAGCAGAATGGAAGGAAGGATATCTGGTTAAGTTGCCTAAGAATGGAAATTTACAAGAGTGCACCAATTATAGAGGAATAATGTTACTTTCAGTGCCAGGAAAAGTATTAAACAGGATTATCCTTGAAAGATTAAAAGAGTCCATAGACAAGAAACTGAGAGATGAACAAGCAGGTTTTCGACAAAACAGATCCTGTACAGACCAGATAGCCACTTTGAGAATAATAGTTGAACAAAGTCTGGAATGGAATTCACCACTATACATCGGATTTGTGGACTACGAAAAGGCATTTGACAGTGTAGACAGAGAATCACTTTGCAAATTGATGAGGCATTATGGAGTTCCCCTGAAGATTATAAATTTAATAAAGAAAACATATGAAGACATGACATGCAGAGTTCTTCATGAAGGACAGCTTACAGAACCGTTTGGGATACGAACAGGAGTGCGACAGGGATGCCTCTTGTCTCCTTTTCTTTTCCTAATAGCAATAGACTGGGTTACGAGAACATCGACAACACACCATAGAAATGGAATCCAGTAGACTCTGACTAAGCAGGTGGATTATCTGGATTTTGCTGACGACTTAGCTCTTCTGTCCCATAACCGTAATCAGATGCAGGACAAATTGAAAACACTTGATGAGAGGTCACAGCAATTGGGTCTGAAAATACACAGGGAAAAGACAAAGATAATGAGAATAAATGCAGGAAATGATAACAGGGTTGAACTTGAAGAAGCACCAATACAAGATGTAGAATCGTACACATATCTTGGCAGCAATATAGACAAAGTTGGAGGGACAGACAGTGATATCAAAATAAGAATACAAAAAGCAAGAAGAGCTTTCATTGCATTTGAAAATATATGGAGATCAAGAGAAATCGGATCCAACACGAAAATAAGAATCTTCAACTCAAATGTGAAGTGTCCTATTGTATTACTCTGAGACATGGAGAACAACAAAGACAACTACCAAAAAGATACAGACTTTCATAAATGGGTGCTTGCGTAGAATAGAGGGATTAAAATGGTATGACAAGGTTACCAACGTGGAACTGATGACAAGAACTAGACAAGTGCCAGTGGAACAAGAGATGAGAAGAAGACGATGGCGATGGATAGGACACACACTGAGGAAACCAGTTGATAGCATTACAAGGCAGTCCTTGTTCTGGAACCCCCGTGGCAAGAGAAGTAGAGGTAGACCAAGAAGCACATGGAGGAGAGAGCTGGAGACAGAGGTGAAAATGATAAGGAGAACGTGGAAAGAACCTGAGATGATGGCACGTGACAATAGGACTTGGCATGTGTTTGTTGAAGGCCTATGCTCCTTTGGGAGTGGAGGGTTATGAATGAATGAATTGGGGGTACCAGCAGAAAGTACTATCTCTAGAACCAAGTGAAGGTAGAAGTGGACTGACGTTGTGTGAGACGCCATCATAAGATGGTCTTAAAGACAGACGCAGGACCAGCTTGGCCGTTACTCCTTGATGTTCTGGGAACGTGTGGTGCCTTTAACCTTGGCCAGCGACTAGCGTGAGCAGTGTAACAAGAACCAACCCAGCAGAAGGAGCAGAACCACTATTGGCAGCTAAGTTCAATCTATACGCAGGACCAGCTTGGCCGTTACTCTTTGACGTTCCGGGAACGTGCAGTGCCTTTAACCTTGACCAGCGACGAGCGTGAGCAGTGTAACAAGAACCAACCCATCAGAAGGAGCAGAACCACAACTGGCAGCTACGTTCAATCTATATGCTGCCACTTGAACTTCTCTTTTTACAATTTACACCCCATCACAACCGTGATGATAACTTTTTCTTGATCCATAACTATTCAAATTTTTTAAATGTTAAACTTAAAGTGATTATTAAATTTTTTTATTTGTAATTTTTCAAATTTAACTTCGATTTAATCCTTTAAAATGTACTGCATGTTTGTCTCAGTCAATTTACTACACACACTCTAAACTGAGCTATACCAGAATAATACCAGTTGGGCGCTGAAACGAGCTAACATATACCATTGCTTAATCCTTCACTAAAGTTGTCGGCAGATTCTAGAATTAACGTGCTCAGCCAAATGCAGCATTGTTTTTGCTTATCTGAATATCTTGTGAATACTCCTTTGTGATAGAAGTGTCATTACCCTTCTATCTACATATCTGTCAAGAGTAATCTTGTGCGAAGGTAGACATCTTTGAAGCCCATATTAGATTCTCTTTAGTTTTGGCCACTGTTGGACCACTACTGCAAAGCAGGGGAGGCAATACCGTCACAGCCTTAACCAACCACTTTGAGCCTTTCAAAGTATGGACTGAGAATCTGACACAATGATTGCCTTTGTTAATGAAGTGTCAGTTAGCCACCTTAAGGCTGCAGTAGCTGCCTTTACCTACATTCTCATGCTGGAAGTTGCTATCTTGTACGCCCGCTATATTCGGCGACGATTCTGCCCTTTACACTAGCAGAGAAGCCTCAACCTGATTTTTCACCACGGACCAAGGACCCATCAGTATACACAATGGCATCATTATCCCCGGTATGATCAAGTATCAGTTGATTAATTTCCAGTTCCGCTTTCCCATTGCCCCAAGTTCTACACTCTCTGCCAAGGCTGATGATGACTTGCTGGTAGTTAATCCAGGTCTCATCTGACATACTGAACTCTTCCCCTTTGAATACGTTTTCAACTATGGTCACCTGCTTGATCGTTGTCTCTGCCTGTGCCATCCATGACATCTCCCTCTTTATTCTTGATCCTTTGATGTCAGCTATGTTTCCATGCAGGAGGTTCCGTTTGTCTGTGGTTACTTGCATATAGGCTTTTACCTAGGCCATCGCATATCTTGATCTAATCGACAGCACTCCAAGCATGTACTTCATTGTCATAATGGGGGTATAACGCGTACAGCCCTATACTATACTGTTGTGTAATGGCTATCAAGGAATGTTATATGCGGGGGGCAGTTAGGTTCTGGCTTGGTGAGTATGTCTTCAATCGTTGCTGATGTTTACGCGAATGCGAGGTTGAGTAGACGAAGGGTTAGCATCATACTTTTCACCTGAACACAGCCACACAGTATCGTTCTTAGCTCGTACAACAGTGTTAATGATTAATCAATGAGTTGGTGAAGACTGGTCCACATCCAAATTTATTCACAGTAGCTCCAACAATAATTCAGCAAAAATAACATTAGGTAGATTGCATTCATTAAGGTCCAGTGTCAGTCCATCGTGGTAAACAATGTAAGAGGCATACAACTCATAAATCTCAATTCTGGCCGTACGAGACTAGCGTTCCGGTTAAAGCAAGCCGTGAACGAAGTATGGCGGCAAATGTAAATATATGCTGACGATCGAAAATGTTTACCTCAAAATAAAGTCACAATGCTTCCCATGGAAGCTGTAACCCTTGACGGCCCATAAACACATATTATACAATCGTGGCGACCAAATCTCATTACAAGCCACTGAGAAAATATATCGAATAACACATTCACCACGGGAACACAACCATGGCACGTCTCGTCAAGGCTGTTTACATTTTATCAATAGCACGGGAAACTGACCGCTCGGCTGCGCATGGGCAGACGATACATACGTCACGTTATATATTTATAGCTAATGCAGACAGCTGTATTTCAGCAAAGGATTGACATACGCCTGTGCGCAAAAGCCTTACACAACATATACACATTTTGAATGCGTTCTATTCGTTCACATTGTGCTACTGACAGCGTGAGTATTCCCAGCCCATACTCAAAGACCGATATGACTAGCTGATTATAAAGAAGAAAATGTAATCTCTGCTTCAGATGCGCCGCGGCCATTATTTTCAACGCTGCCAGACCTATCCTGCATTTCTGTATGATGTGATCAACATGGTGACGTGTGGTTTTGTGGCGAGATTGGGGGGGGGGGAGGGGGGGGGGTGGTGGGGGGGGGGGGGGGGGGGGGGGGGGGGGGGGCGGGGGGGAGGGAGGAGGCGGGGGGGGGGGGGGGGAGGGAGGGGGGGGGGGGGGTGGGGACGGGGGGGGGCGGGGGGGGGGGCGGGCGGGGGGGGGAGGGGGGGGGGGCGGGGGGGGGGGGCTGGGCGGCGGGGGGGGGGGGGGTGGGGGGGGGGGGGGGGGGGGGGGTGTGGGGGGTGTGGTGGGGGGGGGGGGGGGGGGGCGCGGGGGGTTTCGGGGGGGTGGGGGGGGGGGGGGCTAAGGGGGTGGGGGGTTTAAATTAAAATAGGGCCCCCGCTATCAAGGGGTGTGGGAGGGGGGTGTGGGGGGGGGGGGGGGGGGGGGGGGGGGGGGGGGGGGGGGGGGGGGGGGGGGGGGGGGGGGGGGGGGGGGGGGGGGGGGGGGGGGGGGGGGGGGGGGGGGGGGGGGGGGGGGGGGGGGGGGGGGGGGGGGGGGGGGGGGGGGGGGGGGGGGGGGGGGGGGGGGGGGGGGGGGGGGGGGGGGGGGGGGGGGGGGGGGGGGGGGGGGGGGGGGGGGGGGGGGGGGGGGGGGGGGGGGACCAACCCCTAAATGGGGGGGGTCAAGGGGGGGGGGGGGGGGGGGGGGGGGGGGGGGGGGGGGGGGGGGGGGGGGGGGGGGGGGGGGGGGGGGGGGGGGGGGGGGGGGGGGGGGGGGGGGGGGGGGGGGGGGGGGGGGGGGGGGGGGGGGGGGGGGGGGGGGGGGGGGGGGGGGGGGGGGGGGGGGGGGGGGGGGGTGGGGGGGGGGGGGGGGGGGGGGGGGGGGGGGGGGGGGGGGGGGGGGGGGGGGGGGGGGGGGGGGGGGGGGGGGGGGGGGGGGGGGGGGGGGGGGGGGGGGGGGGGGGTGGGGGGGGGGGGGGGGGGGGGGGTGGGGGAGGGGGGGGTTGGGGGGGGGGGCGGGGGGGGGGGGGAGAGGGGCGGGGGGGGGGGGGGGGGCGGGGGTGGGGCGGGCGGGGGGGGAGAGGGGGGGGGGGGGGGGGGGGGGGGGGTGGGGGGGGGGGGGGGGAGGGGGGGTGAGCGGGGGGGGGGGGATGGGGGTGAGGGGGGGGGAGGGTGGGCGTGGGGGGGGGGGGCGGGGGGGGGGGGGAGGGTGGGGGGGGGGGGGGGGGGGGGGTGGGGGGGGGGGGGGGGGGGGGGGGGGGGGGGGGGGGGGGGGGGGGGGGGGGGGGGGGGGGGGGGGGGGGGGGGGGGGGGGGGGGGGGGGGGGGGGGGGGGGGGGGGGGGGGGGGGGGGGGGGGGGGGGGGGGGGGTTGGGGGGGGGGGGGGTAACTTAGGTAATGACTCCCAAGTGTCAGCAGGATCTAAGTGGTTTAAATAGTTCCCATAAATGGAGAAGACAGCTGTGAACTAGAGGTCGGGATGGCACAGGACAAATCCAGTAAATAACCGCACAGCTCTAGATGGTAGTTATAGAAGACAGCTGTCAAGTAAGTCACCTTCTCGCTAGATGGTAGCTGTAGAAGAGAGCTGTCAAGTAAGCCACCTTCTCGCTAGATGGTAGCTGCAGAAGAGAGCTGTCAAGTAAGCCACCTTCTCGCTTGATGGTAGCTGTAGAAAAGAGCTGTCAAGTAAGCCACCTTCTCGCTAGATGGTAGCTGTAGAAGAGAGCTGTCAAGTAAGCCACCTTCTCGCTAGATGGTAGCTGTAGAAGAGAGCTGTCAAGTAAGCCACCTTCTCGCTAGATGGTAGCTGTAGAAAAGAGCTGTCAAGTAAGCCACCTTCTCGCTAGATGGTAGCTGTAGAAGAGAGCTGTCAAGTAAGCCACCTTCTCGCTAGATGGTAGCTGTAGAAAAGAGCTGTCAAGTAAGCCACCTTCTCGCTAGATGGTAGCTGTAGAAGACAGCTGTCAAGTAAGCCACCTTCTCGCAAGTCCTATCCTATGATCCAAGGGTGTCTCTATTAATAGAGATGTGAATGCAGCTCCGTTTCCTACCAGTTTAAATATTTAATATTCTGGTGAAATTCACAGAACAACAAAACATTTGAATTAATAACTGGAATAAACTCAATATACTCTAATAATTAATATATGTATGTTCAGAAATTTAAATATTGCAAATGGATATTTACAAGATATATATATATATATATATATATATATATATATATATATATATATATATATATATATAATATATATATATATATATATATATATATATATATATAGAGAGAGAGAGAGAGAGAGAGTGTGTGTCAGAGAGAGAGAGAGAGAGAGAGAGAGAGAGAGATAAGCGGGGGGAAAATTAGTAAATTGTCAGTTCATAATTTTAGGCCTTGGTGACGTTTGATTTTTTGTTCTCGATACTTAAGCAATTATCTGCTTGGAGACTTATCTGCTGTCAGATTGTTGTACAATCAATGCTGTAGCTGGCTGCTGGTTTGACTTTCCTCGTGTTCATATAACTCTCTTCTTCTGGAATGAAATCTCAATGCTTCTGCCTGGCGTGCGGCGTTGCTTCTTGAATCATATGGTCCTTAATGCGTCTCTCTTGTTCGATATATATCTTAGATTTTGAAGCGAAAATAATACAACCAAAGCTTAGAATATCTGAATGTTAGCACTGGGACGGACATCCGTTGACTGAATGGCCATATTTACCAGAACTCTCATTTATTACAACACTGCCATGAGGTTGTGATTCTGTCAGTCAAGGAAGCACGCTGTATCTTTATATATCAACATTAAAACAGAGAAAGGCAAACATGAAAATACACTGAAGGCTATTAATATCATTTTCAAATTATTCGGGGAAACTCTTACAATTATTTCCCTTTGGTCTTTATTTCTGCCAATGTTGTTTTCTTTACAATATATCAAACGAAATGGGACAAAGAAGAAGAACTCTTATGCACACAGCATTTAAAAGCTAATCCCTAAAAAAGGACTGTAAGCTTTTATTGCTAATATTGTGTAGTCCTGACAATGCTGTTCAGGACTGAGGTTATATTCAGTTGAAGACCAACTCTAGTTGTCAGGGTGGTTTTGGGAGTATCAAGATAAGACACAAGCATGTAAATATAAGTCAACCATAACCATTTTAAATATACATCAGTTTATATGACTCTAAGATGAAGAACATCACACCATTAGTCTTATGAGTAATACTACCAAAATATTATTACAAATTAACATCAGAAGAGTGTACAGTAGACATTCAAAAATCCGGCAACCTCCGGACCTGAGGAGTGCCGGATTTTTGAAAATGCTGGATTTTTTATGGTTATATATTCTGTATATATTTAACAGAAAATGACTACCTGTACACTTTATCTGCGATCGACAATGCACGATGTTTACGTTTTACACCACTTCTTTTATTTGCTGAATCCATAATGGGGCTAAACAGCAGCAAATAAATGATAAAATGAGAAGGAATGAGCAGGAATGCCTGTTAACACGTGCAAGCAAGACCCAACAGCTGCATCAAAACATAAACGGCTCCAGAAAACAGTGGCGCGCCAACGCGGTAAATTTAAAAACCGAAATCCATGCCGGAAATCTGAAGGAACCGGATTATCGATGGCCGGATTTTTGAATGTCAACTGTATTTGTAAAAGGTAAAGGCACAAGCAATGCCATATATATTATAGGAACAGAAATAGAAAGAGCAAAGCTGAACCCACCTTCCCCCCCCCCCCCCCACCCCCCTCACAACGCGTGTTTTGGGAAACTCCAAACTCACAACAAAGTCCAAGCTGCGGTGTATAACGCCTGGGTCACCAGCACACTTCTACATGGGAGCGAGACATGGACAACCTATGCTACGCAAGAAAGAAGGCTCAATACCCTCCAACTACGTTGTCTACGCCACATCCTCGGTATTTCACGGAAAGACAAAATGACAAATGTCGAGGTAGTGTCACGTGCTGGCCTTCAAAGCATGTATACACTGCTTAGACAGCGCAGACTACGCTGGCTTGTCCATGTCCGCCACATAGAAGATGGTCGCATCCCGAAAGATCTCTTCTACAACAACTGGCAGATGGCAAAAGAGCAGTTGGGTGACCGCAGCTGAGATTCAAAGATGTGTGCAAGAGAGACACGAGAGCACTGAACATGGATCCAGAAATCTGGGAGGATGAGGCTACCGATCGCACCAAGTGGAAATGCTCTCTGCGGCGTCACTTCTTATTGATCGAAAAGAGGCTCTCACAGCCAGCAGAAGAGAGGGGAAAGCGTCAAAAGGAACACCAGGAAAATAAGCAGCTGAGGGCTGTCACTTCAGGGGCGCATTTCCAGAGCCAGTTATGACTGAAGTAGCGATTATTATTATTATTAATGGAAAGAGCTATAGATGTAAAGACAGATCTGAACTTATGCTTTATAGGTCTGTCACAGAATTACCTGAAAACTTTTAATTTCTTGTGCCATCCCGTGATTCATGTTGTGCGCTTCGTGTTCTATTTTCCTACATCGAACAATATTTGTTTTTTTTCGAGTCATTGTTTACACTTCTTCCTGTAATAATTCGTCATATCTGTTTACCTGACCATCCTATCTGAGAGAGTAGACAGGTGATGCAATATTGACTGACAGTCATGTTGGTAAAGTTCTCGCGTACTAAACATGGGCGCGCCAGATTAACGCGAAGTTCGCCCCAGCGAGTGTATTTAGCGTTGATATGGTTATTGTGATTTCCTAATTTCTCTCGTGGAAAGAACACAGCCTAGCTGGTTACACGATGAATGTTTGTTTGCAAAGGTACAGGGAAGTAAATTATCCAGGTGGTGACATATTGTAGACACACACCTGAAGACGACGGAAATGTTGTAATCGCTTCCGGACAGAATTGTCACGAAGACATTATTTGTGATAATGTAAGAAGTTGTAGTGATAATTATTACCGAGAAGTGACGGAAATACCAACTCCTTATACAGAAAATGACCGTTTGAAATTTACAAACGCATGCGTCATGCAGAAAACGCATGATTGAATATAATTAGCTGGGCAATTCTAGATGTTATAAACATACACTTATGATTGGCGCCTGATCAGATTGTAAAAATCACGTGCGTGGGACGAAAGTTGCAATATAATCTGACGCTTTTGCCGGATTATAGCACTGAAATTCACCTCGTCAAGAAGACAGTCGGCTAGACAGAGTAAGGAATAGGATCAGAATTCCATTTATCAGTCTGACCTTGTTTGAGCATTTTGTGGACGTATATCCCAGAAAGACTCTACATACATTAACTCGGAAAGCCGGAATCCTAGGAATCTGAAACACAGAGTGGGAGCCTAGTGTAAAGTAATACCCCTGACCGCGTGTAAGAGGCATTTTAAACAAGTTGCTGTAACTAGTTCTTTGAGCCAGGAGTCAGTATTCATAAGAAGATTTTAGGGTGAGTTGTACATTTTAAAATTCTATATTTTGCATTTATTAACATGTGAAAATTGCTAGTGGATGTCCAAGTCACCTGAGGCTGGCAGCCTCAGCATATAGAATGATGATTTCACAAACCACCACTGCAAGAGCTGGTGACCGCTTTATGCGGGTTTCTTACAGAGAACCAAAAGCAGAGGTGGTCCAAAAATCCATATGGAGTGTGACGTTGGGTTCGAAATTTGGCCCTAGGGTGGAGCTACCCCCTACCCCCCTAATTTCTTCTTGATTTTCGGTCACACCCATGTTTTTTGTTGTTGTTCTAGTTTTCGGTCGCTGCTAGCATGTCACTTTGATCTGACAAGTGTAACTCCCCTTTGCTCCCGCGAAATTGGCCATCGGAGATGAAAGGTCTTTTAATGCTGGTAAGAGTGACTTTGTGACGCGTCCGAGACGCTTGTGTTGTTGGCGGCGGAAACTTCCCTTTGTCTTTGAGTCCAGGGAAAGTCTGGGACCCTCGCAGCGTAAGAGCGGTCGCTCTGTTACGCAATCTTTCTTGTAGTGCGTTGCCAGGAGAAATCCTCCTGGAAACGTTACGTCGTTTTTCTTCGTTTTCCGTCCAGGTGTTTTGGCCACCTGCGACCCGGTTTCCAATATATATTGAGTCCCCTTCTGTCTCTAACTGCTTTTAGTCCCTGGAACTTCTGTCGTGAGGTGGTAGAGATCCTTGTGCAGTTTGCCAGCTACTTCTAGTGTGGAAAATTCTTCACAATCTAGGTAAGAATTCATAAGTAACTTGGTAGTTGTTTTTTTTTTCTTTGGGTTTTGGACTTGGACGGAGGTAGTTCATTTGCAGCGGGTTCTAGCATTTTTAAGGCTCGGCCATTACCCAACAAGCACTAGGAAG